>CM076581.1:1475157676-1475525751 GCA_034641835.2 Pinus albicaulis
TTTTCATTTATTATCTTATCTCTTATGTGTCTTGGGCCTTGCATGGTCATTAAGCACATTTATGACATTTATGGCTAAATTAGGGTTTCTGGAAGCCTCTTAGGGTTTCCACCTCCTCATTTTCTCCATAAATAGAGCATGAGGATCTTGTATGTTTTGTTGGATGTTGATGACTTATGCTAAAGTAATACATAGTCCCTTGAAGCCTTTGATGAGAAATTGATGTCTTGTAGCTTATGCATGATCTGATTCACTTGTTGATGGAGAAGGACTATTTACAGGATCCATAGGCCTGGTTGATGGTGAATTTTTCTCTTGTTAATTTTTTCTAAGTTTCTCATATGTTTTCCAGCCATCTATGCTGCAGTAGGACAAAAAATTTAGACTAAGATATGCTTGTTGATGGCACCTTAGATCTGTTTGTTTCCTTCCCTGCCTAAATGTTTTCTTCTGCTTAAGATATGTTAGGGAATTCATCTCTTGCTCTCTAATAAGTTTTTGGCTTGTCTATTTTCTTGAATGATTTAGATCAGTTAGTATCAATGATGATTTATGGCTAGCCCTGCATATTGTTACCTCTGAAGTACTATGTTCTTGAAATCATCTTTTGAAGTAGCTTTTCCTATAGTTTGTCAAAGAAGTTTGTCTTAACCATGCTCTTTGCCTTTACTTAGCTAAAATTGTCTCAAGGAACTTTCATAGCTATCACTGTGGATGTTAGGGTTTTCTCTCCTTCTACAGTTATAGTTACTTGTGCAACTTAAATTTTTTTCCTACTCTTGATGATAAAATCCATGAAAGATTAAATAAGTTTTTTCCTTTTTATGTTTTATCTGAATGTTGTCTTGGTCGATTATCTACTTTCAGTCTGAAATCAAATGGATTAGGAGTTTCTTAACCCTTTGACTCTCTTGCTATGCTCATAAATCTTCTAACTCCCTCAGTTTAACAAGTATATAAAGGATTTTGTTTTTTCCCTTTATTAGCTTGTTTTTCTCAAGTTTAATGTCCATCTCATGATCCTTCACAACCTTAAAGATCCACCAACCAAGTTAAATTTCCCTGCAAATGCTCTTGAAACCATTGATGAACTCATTCATGACCTTGTTTGACTCCATTGCCCAATGACTTAACAATCTTCCTTGGTTTCTATCTAAATCTATCTGAGCATCATACCCAACCAAAAACAATCAAAATACCCTGCACTTAACATCTAGCCTAAAATAAACCCTAATCAACAAACAAGTTCACATATTTACACCTACTAGAGAGATCCCTCTCTGAATCCAGGAAGGCTAGGTCCTAGGATTCCAAAGCTTGGTTTGATGTTACCCTGTACCTTTGTATCTCAATCAATCTAGAAAATTATGGGGAGCTAACAGAGTGGACAACATTAATCTCATAAGTATAATCTGTAGGAGGATTGGATGGATGGTTTTGGGGAGTCATAAGAGCAACACCAGATGGTTTACTCTTAGATTGTGAACTGGTAGAACCAATCACGCCATTAACAACATGTGATTCTTTACCAGGAGGTGGAGGAACAATGTTTGAGGGTCTTAGAGCGTTTCGTATTTTCTAAGAAAGTGTGCCAGATTAGGTATAAATGAGATCCAAATACTGTGCATTAGCAACCAATTGTTCTTCATTCACTACTCCACCCTTAGCTACATCTTCTATATTTGATGGCAACATAGATTTAATGAACAATTCCACTAACAATTGACTGGGAATATATGTTTTAATCAATCGATGGTGACGTCGCCACTCATGAATACAATCTAAAATGTGAGTAGCAATTTTTTTTTGAAATTCGTCAAAAGTTCCATTCCAGTCACATATCATATGCTAAACTGGAAATGTGTTAGGAATGTAGAGTTTAAGGAATTGAAATAATGAAATGAAGATATAGGTAATTCAATATACCATTTATTTGTGGAACCTGCAAGCGTACGTTGGAAAAGACACAATTTAATGGAATTATAATTAAGGGAGCTCAAAGAACACCACAAATGATAGGTCATCACATGTGAAGAAGGGTATTCTCCAAGATTCCCATCTAATTTTGGGATATCATAAGGAAATTTAGTAGGAATTATCGACCACCAAGGAGAATGAGCAATGGGATAATTCGTGAGATGATTCAAATATGGCAGTTCAAGAGTGGCCACAAATGAATACTTCCTATTAAAATATGGAGGAGGATAACATGGATAGGATTGGTGTTGGGCCTCCAAAATGTCTTCAAAATTTCATACACTTTCACCCTTATTTCCATTTTATTTCCCTCATTTCATCACCTTGTCACTTCATAACCTTACATTTTCATACTCATAAGGGTTCTCATTAGTATTTTCCAAAGTTATTAATTTCATGTATTTAGTGTGAATTTATGATTAAAATTTATAAAAATAACATGTATTTTCTTATACCTAAAAGTGGATTGATTTTGATGATATGTATAGGTCATTTGGAAGCTTCCAAGACACTCTTATGTGGCCTCCAATGATCAATTTCGAATTCTCTTCAAGATTGGAAGAATATTTGGGATAGTAATCAACCATATCTCATCGAGAAAAATAATGGATAAAGGGATATGTGTCTAATTGGTTGAGATTTTTATGGATTTAGGGAGAAAATAGTGGATCTCCATTAATAGGATAGCTTCTTATGTTGTTGTATAAATAGGAGATCCTTCTCCTCTCAAAGGCATGTGTAAAGTTTGAGAAATGCTCATGTTTTGAATAAATAAGTTGGATTTGGCACCATTCTCATGAGTGATATTCACTTTGATTTGGTTATGCTTGCATTTGGAGCCTCTCAACTTTCCATGGTCATGTCCTTTGGATTTTCCATCCAATGAATGTGAGATGTATCATATTATTTTCATTTCTTTATTTCTAGTTTAAATTTCATAAATGTTCATTTCCTAAATTATATTTTATTTTATGTCATAATTTAGCATATATTTAATTTCTTGTCATTAGATTATGTTTTATTTCAATTTTTCAAGGTGTGGTGTGATTTTAATTTATGCAAGTGTGATTTATTGTTTTCCTAGAATAGGTTTTCATGCCCTGTGATTTCAATTCCTAGATGAAAATATTCATTTTCAAGAGACTATGAGCATGCTCCTCTTGAACATATTTTCGTGAATAGTTTGCAATTTTTCTTCAATAGATTAGAATTTAATTTCAGTTTCTTTGTGTAAATTAGAATAGGTGAATTTGGCTTGTCATCAATTGATTTCATAGTTATATTAATCTAAATTTAAAGTTAATTTCTAGCATATACAATGAACGCATGCTTCGCAAGTTTTACGAAACCCTCGAGTTGACAATTAAATGATAGGTAATTAAATTTTCTCAACAATGGGATATATTGAGCAACATGTATTTGTGTTCCATAATAAGGAGGGTTCTGATAAAGAGGAACCTAGGTACCAGGATAGGAGTATTCTAATAACCACTATATGCATATCCTTGTTGTCCAGATCTAGGATGATATTACAAATACTGGAGTGGATGGGTTTTTATTTTTTGACCTTGATAAGAAAGTTGTGGGATACATTGAAAAGGTTGATACTATTTTCTCGTGGAATTTTGCATCATTCCAACATAAGGTGGAGTTATTGGGGGTTGTGCCATACCATACGAAGGTTTTCCTACTGGAATTTGAGGGATGCCTTGTCCAATTTTTTGAGACTGTAAGGTACCTTGTAAAGGTTGAGTAAGCAGGACCTGGGATGTAGCATATATAGTTGGAATAAATTGAGTCGTAGTGACAGCCTGTAAAGGTTATCTCACAATTATTTTATCTTGGTGAGGCATAGATTGATAGGTAGTAATTTGGGATGCAGATGGTATAGGTTGAGAATATACGGATGTACCCATAACCGAACCAAGTTGGAATAGAGAAGCAGATTTCCAAACATTATCAGTAAAACCAGGATAAAGAGGTTTAGCACTAACTTGTGGTATATCGATGATAGGTTCCCCCCTGCCAAACGAGGAGGGGATGATGGAGGAAAATCCCCACCGGATGAAGGGTACCCAACATAAGGATAATTTTCTTGTTGGAGGTGTCCACTAATATAAGCACTAACCTATTGTTTGACTTCAGGTGTAAGTGGAGGAGAAGGACTACACTGTATAGTGCTCATTAGAGAAGTGCCAGATATAATTCCAGAAACATATTTCATGAGAGAGGTCCAAGGATTGGATGTCGCACCAAAGAAGGTACCAAACAACAATCAATAACTAGGTGGGATGGACGTGCCACCATACATATGTGTCTGTGGTGATGTCGTGAACATGGATGTGGAATAAAAATTTGATGTATCATCCATAGTAGAAGATACAGGTTGGGAAACCATCTTGGATTCAGTCATGGATTACAATCCAAAAGATGATTTTCACGAGAAACTCATGGGTGAACTAAGAGGAAGAGAATCAGATAAAATAACTTGAGATGGAGTCTGAAGAGGAGGAAGAGAATAATATTAATAAATATGAAGCCCTATCAAATGAACAGGAGAAGAGGGATGACGTTCTTCTTATGGTATCTCTTCAATACTCACAAGACCAAGTGGAAGGGATTCATTATTGGGTCCAAGATATATAGTTAGCAATTGTGTATAAGACAACAAAGGAAGAGAAGAGGAAGGTCTTGAAGTGTGGGGTGAAGATGGTTGAGGTGCCTCAGGTTGAATAACCTCAGGTAATAAGGTGTCTAATTTAGTAATCCAGACTTAATAAATTTAGGAAATAAGGGTTCATGTACTTCTATTTAAATTGTGTCAGATTCACCGACAATATAATATGAAATCTTGAGCTCACTACTCAAAGGGAAGGATGATTATAGTTGATCAATTTTAGGATGAGTGCCAGAAGTAGTTCTCGAAGTTCCTGATTCAGTAGTTTGTGTTTCCTTGTGCTTCTGATGACATCCAGGAGTTTCCTTTGGTGGAGGAGGAGGCTTATTTTTCATTCTATGTGAAAGGCAGATGGTAGGTGATTTTCCTTCCACGTTGGATTAATAAATTTTAACAATTAACAAAAAAAATAAAAAAAGGGGTAAAACTAGGCATAAAGGTTTACCAATCAACCATGAACTACAATATACACCTTGGCAAACCAAGGACTTAACGTATATGTAGGAAATATCCTCGAACTCCATGTTCGGTGTATCGTGATATACAAGGTATATGACTCGATTACCTATGGAAAATAACCTATGGTGGACTTCCAAAATATACTCAACGATACGTGGAAGTGAAGTTTGTAGTAGTGTTGTCTAATGCGTAAATGTTCGATGAGAGTGTTCCAATATACTTATGATGCATGGAGCACCATCCAATATAACCAAAGGTACACAGAGGATTGTCTGATACACTTACATACATGGAATGGGATATCACCCCCATGATACAACGCTGGAAAATAATGACAACTTCTACATTTAACGATGTCGGAACACGTCTCTAGCCTAGACCTCTAAATGTTTGTGTTTGTTGGGCCAAAATTGTGAATTACGGATAAATCACGCTTCCCTAGACAGGTGCTAGTCTAGAAAAATAGGTGAAAGACTATACCACTATTTTTCCTAACTCAGAATAGATACACAGAGAGGATTTGAGGCTTACTTGATTAGTCACTTCCGAATGGCTCCTTTTGTCACTTCTGTTGCAGCTTCAAATTCAAGCGGTTTGTGTGGAATGCTTCCTGCAAGAAAGAACACTGAAATAATAGAAGATGAAATAATATAGATATCTATTCAAGCTAGTTAGATAAATCAGTAAAGCATAAACCATATACATCAACCAAGATCTTGCAAAATGGAAAATCAAAGCCAATACATATGCACATAGGGAAAAATAAGCAGTACTCTTTATTGATGATAGAAGGAGAGGTTACAACCTAGTGACTGATTTGAAGTGACCTTCCAGCAATTTTCCCAAGCCTCATCACAATATAAATCTCTCCAGCAATAGCTACACAAATCTAGCTCTCAATTGAAAATTCTCTGACATTTCTCTACTCAAATTCTTCCTCTTCAAGCACTTAGATCTGTGCTCAATTTATATATGAACTGTAGATTTTTTTGCAATCAATGAATTTCAAATAATAGGCAAGACATGTTTCTAGTCATGTAGATGTCAAATGGACACTTGGATCCGAAGCTTGACACATGTGAACTCTTCTAGAAGGCACTGGCCAAGTGGAGATTCCAGAACAATGAGAATTTCGCTTCGAATGTGACCAACGCACCTATGAATGTCGAGAAGTGCTTTGCAGAGTAGCCTTGCATGGGGCTACCTGCATATGAAACACACTTAGGCCCCTTAGAGCCTGCGTTGGTGAGCTCTCATATGCTATATAATAAGCTTCAAACCTTGGAAACCTTTGCTTGATGAAAGTATTGCTTGATTTGTCTCGTTTCTTGTCTTAGGGCATGTAGCAACTGAAATGATAGGGAATAATAGACCCTTGATCATTGGTCCTAGAGATGATGTCCAGTTAACCAGGTCATTGGGAATGGTGCCCAAATTGACCTATAACAATTGCCCCCTAAAGCATGAGATCCAAATAATAAAAACATTTGATTGAGATGCTTTACACTGTGATGAGCCTGGAAATGAAGCAGAGTGGTCACCTACATCAATCTTACAATACATTACGTCATGATATATCCTCTTTGATCATAATTGCTGAGGGTAGGCATTCCCATGTTCAGCACATAAAACAATCTAATAACATGTGCATAATTCAGAAAGTCGTCTTCATTGGAATGTTGCCCAGATGCAGACATGCCTACAGATATAGGCCCATGTTTGGATGAAAATCTGTATGTAATGTCACCGTACAGATGATGTGTACAAAAATCCTAAAATCGGAGCCCGAATGGATGAAACTAGATCCAGGGTCTTCTTATCTCGTTCACTCGATCATTCGGGTACAAGTCTAGCCATGCGAATATATGATTTGTAGTCGAACATGGAAAGACATCGTTTGATTACTAGCCAATGATGTGAGTTGTTAAAAAATATGGGAGAACCACCATTAATGTCAATGGCCCTCAAGGTACTGCAGTACATTTTGTAAGGCGTGAATAGATGATTTGATGTCGAACTCCAAACAAAATTTTTCGGTCAAAGGTCTGGAAGCGAGGATCTTGTGGATGTTGTAACAAGCCTCATGGTACTGGAATATGATATTTCTAAGTGAACTTCCTGGATATTGATTTATTGTCGACAGGAAGTCACCTTATTTCAAAACTGGAGTTACCGATTTCGGAGACAAGCGTATGACTTGATATACCAATTTTCAGGGATGACGGTCATGAAAATGAAGGTTTATGAGTATTGCAGAAGGATGAGTTTTTAATCACTAGATGACTTCTCTTGAACATATCGGCGACACTATGATGATTTGGCAGCATTAACCCAAAACCGAAGTGAAGGTATGATGAACCATATGTGTGAATGAACCGTCAATATGATTACCCAACCCAAACAGTCACAAACATGGAGTGAAAGAAGTGTCATGTTCAAGAGCGACTTGCTACCAAAAATAAACTTTGCTCACTTTTCCCAAATTTTCCCCTGTAATTTGTCGACCAGTACCTCTTTATTTTTTAACAAGCTTGAGGAGGATAACATTTTCTTGATCTACAATTCAACCCTTTGGGCAAATAAAGTATCTCTATGTAATAATTTAACGAGTCTAGCGATGAATGAAACTCGATTCTTGCCATGATCGACAAGCCTGTTGCTATTTTATGTTTTAACGAGCTTAACGACAGTGATAGCCCGGTCCTTTTTCATATTTAGAGAGTCTGAAAAAGAGGACGAAAGAGAACTCCAAACGTACTTTTTCATAAATTTGTCACTCAGACCCAAAAAAGTGTAAAATAACATCTGAGAGAACCTCTTTGGTCATGTTTAACCAAGGTATTCATTTTTCGTAAATAATCCATCTCAGTCCAGAAAAGGGTTAAACTTATACTGAGTAGATATCAATTCATTTACTTTAACGAGCTCGAAAAGAAAAGTGCTCAGTAATATTTTCACATTATCAGAGTCTGAAAAGAGCTAAAAGAAGACTCCAGGGGTTCCTTTTTCGTTGTTATTGAAGCTTGAAAAAGAGATAAAAGTGCACTTAGAATCCTTTTTCGTTTTTAACAAAGCTCGAAAAATAAGGAGAAAAAGTATGCTTTGTGGTCAAGTCATTCTTTGAATAAATCTGCACGACTAATCTGTTCATCAGTTGTATTTCTTGTTCAGAACAACATCAACTAGATTAAAAAATACATGTTTCATGATAAAAACATAATAAAACTATAGTCATAGCAATAAATTTAATTTGCAAACAATTAAATGACTATGAAAAGTATTTTCACTATTCATTTTTACCATTCCATAATTACCATTTGCATTTTGGAGCTCTGAACCTGATTTTGTCCCCAAACTTCGGTGGTCAATTGCATGCAATTGGTAAGAATGTTTTGAATGCCCCCTACAAGAGCACATGTCGAATGCCCCTGCAATAGCAGATGCCCCCCAAGCTTCATTTCATTCACCTAAGTAGATTACTTATAGTTGGACGGAATGAAGATTCATTATAGGTGAGGATTTGTTTCATTTTTTAACGAGCTTGACACATGAAAAGAACTATGCTCATGGCCTATTTCATTTTTTAACGAGGTTGACATAGTAAAACAACTATCTTCAAAGGTACTTCTTTCAGTTTTTAACGAGGTTGACACAAGAAAAAAGAACTATCCTCATAACCTGATTCATTTTTTAACGAGGTTGACACAGGAAATTAACCATCCTCATGGGAACTTGTTTCATTTATCGAGGTTGACACAGGAAAAGAACTATCCTCAACACTTGTTTCATTTTTTAACAAGGTTGACACAGTAAAAATAACGTTCCTCATTGTGCAGTTGAACTAGTGAGTATGTGCTGGAAAAGACGTAGTCTAACGGAGTCATCATTTAAGGAGTTTGATGAATACCACAAATGATAAGTTATAACATGCGTTGACGGGTCTTCTCCAGGGTTTTCATTAAATTTAGGATTATCTGAGGGTAACATATGTGGTATCACCAGCCACCAAGGAGCGGAACCAGATAGGATTCCAGATGATGACATGGGTGAAGTCAATGGACAAAACATCGAAAATGAAGCAACAACAAATGTTGTCACAAATGAAATAGATGGTTCAGTCTGGGATGTTATCTTAGCCATGGTCACATGACCCAATGTATACCCTATAGAATCTATAGGAACTCAAAGTGAAACAGGATCAACAAAAGAAGAGGAAGGTGATTGAGGAAAAGACTAGTACGGGTAAAGCTCCTACCGAAAATGAGTTGGATTTAAAGGTGTCTCGTCTTGTGATATTTCTTCAATCGAAATCAAACCAAGTAGAAGAACTTCGTCGTCAGGCCCAAAGTATATTTCAGGTGGTTGACTGTGCGATATGGGAGACTCAATGGCTACAATAGATTGTGGAGTGACCAATATATAAACAACTTTCAGTTGTTCAACTTTGGGATCAAGATTTTCTCCACTTAGGGAATATAGCAATAGAAATATAAGGGGATGATAGACCATATTTCATTTTTCATGGGGATGATGTCCAATTTTAACAATAACAGTTGCCCCCTAAATCGCAATGGGATCCGGATCAACTTCCAGTTGAACAATGTTGGGTTCGGGAGGTATGGTCTCACAGATTGGATGGATCGTGACCATGGGTAGCTGTGAGGACTTTGTCTCGAAAACAGTAGACAAACCAGGATGTGTGTAAAAAATTTGAGCTAACTCTAGTTTAAAAGATGATGTTTCTCATTAGGTACAAATTGTACTTGATTCGGCAGATCTTGATCGCCTCCACCTACCAGAAGTAACTTCTAGAGGTAAAGGTGGTTTTAAAGCTAATCTACGTGAACGAAGGGGGATAGGATTTTTTTCTTCCACAATTAATAATTTATTTTAACCAAAAAATAAATAAACAAAAATAAATTAATGCTAGGCAAAAGGGTTTACCAAAAAATTGTGAACTGCAGAATACCTCCTGGCGAACTAAGAAGTACAGGCAAGTAATCTCCCCGAATGTTGTGTTAGGTGTATCACAATTTCAAGGCGGCTGACTTGATTCACTATGGATGGATAGCACCTAAAATTTGTCCTCCCAAATATACCCGAAGGTACGTGGAGGCCCAAGTTTGTATTAGCGTTGTCTGATGCAAAACCGCACAATGAGAGCACCCCTTTATACTTATCGTACTGTAACACCGCCCGATATACCCGAAAGTACGTGGACAAGCTACGATATACTTACGTACTTGGAGTGAGGTATCACACTCGAAATGTGTTGCAGACAAGTTAACGACAGTTTCTATGTTTTACGATGCCAGAACACGTCTCTAGCCTAGACCTTCTAAATGTTATCGTTATGGTTCCAATGCGTTGTTAAGTAAATTGAGATTAGTTTTATGTTGATCTTGCTTAACAATTTGCCTTTCAATGGTTCACCGCGATGATGTGTATGAAATTCCTAAAATTCAAGCTAAGAATGATAAACAATCTTTCACTTTCAGCTTTTTCAATAAAGAACCTAGCTATTAAGGAAAGAGAGCAAATAATTTGTTAGCAAACAAATCAATGATTTCAAACTAAATGCAAATTTCCTAATGTTCCTTTTGCAAATGCAAAATCATGTTTGTCTTTTCAATTTCTTTAATGTTATGAATACAGAAAAGAAACTAGGTGCGTTAAATCAATAATTCAAATGCTTTTTACTTTCGAGAAACGAAGAACACAAACAACAATTTCTCTTTTGAAGGAAAAATGAGGATTTCAACAACAATTTTTCCTATCAAGGAAATGAAGATTTTACGACAATTTCCTATTTCGAAAGAAAATGATTCTTAATGCGACCATAAAAAGTACTTTGAAATCAACTTGTCAATGATAAAGAAAAACTTTTTTAAACCAACATCGAACAAATTTTTAGTCAAAGGATGAAGAAGTATATAGAGTCACTGGTCAATTGAGGATCAAACTTTTCAAAACATAGTAGCAAACAAAACTGAAGCAAATTGCAAAGGCAAATTCAAGGGAATTTGGGTGTTTTCAGGGGTCAACGCAGTCTCCAAGGGGAGACAGTGCTCTGAAACGTAGGCTAGGAAGGGAGACAGTGCTCTGCAAAGCACTGTGTCCAGTTTAAGGGTGCGTTGGGCGTAGTATACAAAGAAAAATACTACTGTTTAACTCACTTTATTTGCTAATTTGGCTTTGAAAAAGTTAAATCTTGATGAGTAACAACCACTGGGTGGATAAACAAAGAAAATAAGATAAATCATGCTTCCCTAGACAGGTGCTAGTCTAGAACAATAGGTGAAAGACTATACGACTATTTTTCCTAACTCATAATAGATACATAGAGAGGATTGGAGGCTTAAACACCTAGAACTAAGAAAATTCTCCCCAGTGGAGTCGTCAATTTGTTGGGCCAAAATTGTGAATTACGGATAAATCACGCTTCCCTAGACATGTACTAGTCTAGAACAATAGGTGAAAGACTATAAGACTATTTTTCCTAACTCATAATAGATACACAGAGAGGATTGGAGGCTTACTTGGTCAATCGCTTCCAAATGGCTCCTTCTGTCGCTTCCATTGCAGCTTCAAATTCAAGCGGTTTGTGCAGAATGCTTCCTACAAGAAAGAACATTAAAACAACAAAAGATGCAATAATATAGATATCTATTCAAGCTAGTTAGCTAAATCAGTAAAGCATTAACCATATACATCAACCAAGATCTTGCAATATGGAAAATCAAAGCCAATACAGATGCATACAGGGAAAAATAAACAGTACTCTTTATTGATGATAGAAGGAGAGGTTACAACCTAGTGACTGATTTGAAGTGACCTTCCAGCAACATTCCCAAGCCTCATCACAATATAAATCTCTCCAGCAGCAGCTTCACAAATCTAGCTCTCGATTCAAAATTCTCTAGCATTTATCTACTCAAATTCTTCCTCTTCAAGAACTTAGATCTGCGCTCAATTTATAGATGAACTGTAGGTCGTTTTGCAATCAATGACTTTCCAATAATAGGCAATACATGTTTCCAGTCATGTATATGTCAAATGGACACTTGGATCCGAAGCTTGACACATGTGAACTCTTCTAGAAGTCACTAGCCAAGTGGAGATTCTGGAACAATGAGAATTCCGCTCCCAATGTGACCAACGCACTTGTGAATTTCGGGAAGTGCTTTACAGAGAAGCCTTGCATGGGGCTACCTGCATATGCAACGCACTTAGGCCCCTTAGAGCATGCGTTGGTGAGCTCTCATATGCTATATAATAAGCTTCAAACCTTGGAAACCTTTTCTTAATGAAAGTCTTGCTTGATTTTCCTTGTTTCTTGTCTTAGGGCATGTAGCAACTAAAATGATAGGGAATGATAGACCCTTGATCATTGGTCCTGGAGATGATGTCCAGTTAACCAGGTCATTGGGAATGGTGCCCAAATTGACCTATAACAGTGTTAATGTTACAAATGCCTCTTAGGTTGATTTTGTAAATTTTAATGTTTATCTTCAATTAATTTTCAATTTTAGGGCTCACCATGAGTTTCACCTGAATTCCCTAAAATGAAAGCTAGAATGAAAAAATAAAATATTTCACTTTCAATGAAAATATATATAAAGGATGGAAGAGACAAAGGATATGAAACATACAAAATAAAATAAAAAATATGCTAAATGAAATTACATTTTAATGAAAATTTTCCAATGTTGATGCACACACAAAACCCTATATGCCAATGGAAAAATAGTTTTCTTCTCAATTCCACCTAGATTTTAAATGTAATTAAAACTAGATGAATTTCTAATCACTGATAAAAGAAAAATTTTCAGAACAATTATCAAAACACCAATTCAGTCAAGAACTCAATGATCAAACAAATCAGTTCACTAATGACCTAATGATAAGAACACAAAAAAATTGAAACATATCCTTATCAAAGGCACTCAAAACCAAAATCAAATCAAAGGGAGGCTTCAGAGAGACCATGAGACACTCAAAGACTCAAGGAAGACAATTTTGAACAAAGATAGATAGAGAAAAACAAAACAAAATGAAATTTGTGCATGAACAGGTGTCAACGCAAGTGATAGAGGGGAACCAGTGTTATGCAACGCAGGCACAACAAAGGCTTAGAAGTGTTGCAATGCTCTATCTCTAGACTAGAGGTGGCACTAATCAAGGGATGCAAGCTTCTGATGCAAAATTTTCAAATGAAACTCAATGAAAGAGTCTTCCTATGTTTTTTCTTGACTGAATAAGACAATGAATGTCTAAAGAAAAGGTAGAACAAGAACTTATGACAAAGAAACCACCAAGGTAATACATCATTCCCCAACAGAGTCTCCAATTTGTGATGTGGAATATACGACTACAGACATAAGTATATTCCCTATACTTGATAGCTTAGTCTAGAACAAAAGAAATACAAATAAGCTAATTCTTTCCTTAAATTATATAGACATTGGGATGAAGCCTAAATGGAATCGGTTGTATGCTTCACTCCTCTCTTGGCTTGTACGGTCTAATCCTATCTATGATCGCTATAATTAGAATCAACACAATAAAAAAACACAAGCCAACGATCTATGACATCTATGTATCATCATATAATCACTTTATTCTATTGATCAACATGGCACTGAACCACATTAAGTAATAAAATCACATATAGGAAAACAATGAACTCTTTGTATTAATAGAAATGGAGCGAGTTACAACCAAATATAGGCGTTGATATTGTAGAATATCTCCTCCAAGTTGACTCGTCCTTCCTTGCCACACAATGTACCTCTATGTCACCCTAATGCATGGAATAATGACTCTGACAGCAGCAACATGAGGGTAGAATCTATCTCCAAAATGCAACCCCTATCTTGTGGATGGTAGTAAATATATATAGGAGAGGATGGTAGGTTCAAAGTTCGTATCCATTTACCAATCTAGGATTGAGACCCACTCTTGATGGGAGGATGAATTCAAGGGATAAGGGGTGAAATATCTAAGGAAGGATAGGATAGGATTCGATACTTTCATCCAAGGTAAATAGTTTCAACAACTCATAGAAAATTCTAGAAGAGGAAGCTTCAAGATTCTTTTTATTTTTCTCGAATTTATAGAATCATCACACCCCTAGCAATGGGGAAACTTTCTGGTGATCAATGCAGGTCCAAATATGGACAACCTGATAGTGAATGCTGGTCTCTAAAGAAACATGATGGATTGGGACTAAAAATCACTGAAATGAAGCAGTTAAAGGCAGAAATTCAGGGTTTTGAGAGAGTCATGCTTAGGGATTTTTGTAGGGATCATGAAAAATTGTTCAAGGATGTGAATGATCCGGTTTGAAGTCCTATTGAATAGATGCAAAAAAATGGCCTATAAGAACAGAGTTGAAATCCCAAATGTGATCTAATACATTAATAATTTTTCCTATTGCAGGACTATATTGACGAATATAAACCATGGTTTGATATACCATATATCCCTCTACCATATAACCCTCAATACATGCTCTTTGTCTGACCAAAGTTTTAAGTGATTTCAAGTTCCTCTCAACCATCCACATTGATATTTTGTGTACAGGTCCACACTTTTTGATCTCATCGACTTGGTGTATGAGGTAGTGTTCTTGTGCATTGAAAAATATCAGAGGTAGATACTTTTTCATTTCACACATTAGGCGAGGAATTTATTTTCTCCAGTACTTTATATCTTCTTTATCGATTTATTTAGATGAAAACCATATACAAATGAAGCAAGAAAATCATAGGTTTCAACAAAAAAGGGATAATATAGTACATGATGACAAGAAAAATACATGCAGTGAAAAATATGTGACAAAACAACTTATTCAAAAAATTACACTTTTCACATAAAACCCCACTTATCTCATGTATGTTCCAAGATCATATATAACGTGTTTGAAATTTTTGTCAATTTTTCTTTGAGAGATAAAGGTACAACATATTGTAACAAAATTAATGATTGATCATTATTTTTTCCCGAATTGGTAGAAAAAAAAATCTAATTAACAAGATGTTTCACCAATGTATAAAATATATATACACCAAAATAATTACCTTAATGAACATATGCCAATAATGAGTTTTTACCCCACCTAATTCACCTATCTTTGTTAGAATATTCTTTATGTTTGAAGAAAATCGAGTTGGAATTTTTTTTTTTCAATAACCTCTTTAACATGCTTTCTTTGTTGTTCTTTCAATAACCATGGAAGGGTGTTTATATTTTTGATGTCTCCATCGTTATTTGAATGAATTGCACTTTGCAATGCATGGTCAACTTCCTGAATGTCATTACAAATCTTGATAATTTTTTCTTTATCTTTCCTTCCATCTAATATTCTCCATAAGGCCTCTCTTACATTATTCATGATGTGCATTTTATCAAACAAATGAATAATTTCTAGGTGCTCATAGTGGGGGAGTCTATTGAATTGCTTGAGATAAATTTTCATTCCTCATGGAAGTTCCCTGTTATTAATGCCTTTATGACCTACAACGTGAATAATAGATAAAGATATTATAACAAAAATATAACCTGTCAATTAGTACACCGAAGAAAATCCCATAAAAAAGATAAAATAATCCAAACATATAATGTATATTGATACATATACAATTCGATCCATACCTTGAGAGACTATATTATATTGCAACTTCCATGCACGAGGTTGCATTCTCTGTGGTATTACTCTAACCTCTTCTTTCCCATTGAAAATATGTTTTTCAGTACTCTGGGACCTATGGTTCTTAGAAAAGAAGTGCCTATACTCATCAAACATATTATTTCCTAAGCTTCTTGAACGACGATATTTAATCTCATCATCAAATTAGAAAGGAAGTGCCTATACTCAACAAATTAGACAAGAAAATTTACCCTTTTTTTGAAGACCTGCAATATATGGAATAATTTTTATATCAATTATTTTAAGTATGTCCAATAAAGGTCGAACTATTTAAAAAACATACTTGAAATTAACTTAATAAAATTAAACATTATTAAAGTGTAGGGTAACGTTATAAGATACCACAGAAATGTGTTAGACCTGGGGCATCATGAATTGTCCATAAAAGCATTGCATGGAATTAAAAATCCCTTTGTGCAACTAATGGTCTAGAGATATCATACATAGTGACAATGTTCCATAACTCCACTAACTCGTCGGTAAGAGTCCCGATATACACATTCATATCTTTGATCTGATACTTACCTAATTGATTGAACATACAATACATAATTACTACATATACGAGTAGATAAAAAAGGTAAAAAACATAATTATAAGGCAGAATTGAACATATATGAGTAAATTAACAAAAAAATATAGGACATAATTATGAAACAAACAAGACGAATAAGATGTTATTGTGCTAAAAAAATTATTCTAACCAAATTAATACCTAGAACAATCATTTCCAACATTATGTTCTCCCTCTTTATTTCCTTCCATGGAGGAATGTTATTGTTGATAACAAGAATGGGCCACACCGACGAAGTAGATATGGCCTCTCCAAATGGATTGACAATGTCAACTTCTAATTAAAGCCTACTATTACGAGGTTCTTCTTTAAACATTGGCCACTTTTCCTCCATATTCCTAAATGCAGATTCATCTGCAGAAATTCAAAGAACAAAATATTCACTTCTATTCCTTGCATGGTAATCCATAATTTTTTCTATGCTTTTGCCCCTGAACAATTGTCGCAGACGTGGAATTATGGGAATTTAATGAAGAACCTTGTGAGGCACCTTTTTTTTTACTTTTTCGGTTTGATATATACTCTCATTACATTTTGGGAATTATTCTTTCAATGCATGTTATTTATAATATATAATATCATCATTAGGACATGCATGAATAGCTTGAGACTCCATTCCCATGTATTTGATAACGACATGTAAATCTCAGTAAATATGAGGTAAAACATTTGACGGTGGTAACAAAAATTCACCTAGTAATATACAACATAAAAAAAAACAGTATTGGTTAATATAATAAACAATATTAATTGTACATATTGCATCCAAATGTTACAAATTAATGAAATTATGTCGATCAATTTACTAACAATAAAAACAATGGAAAAAATAATTTATTTATCATGTATATAGTACAAAATGTCAAAAATATATTACAAACCTTAGGAGTTGTGTCACACATGTGGTTGACAAACCATTCACCACATTTAAGTTGACCAACAACAACAAATCATAGAGAAGAAATGTTTTTGAGCCTTCATAAAGAGGTTTAGTTTCCATATCATGTATAAGTAAATAAAAAGGACGGTCATCATACTGTTTGTCATCATCATCCATTCCAAAACTATTAAAAGTATCCTCGATCAATCTATGTGTCCCATATTCTTATATTATGTTATCAACATGATTATATTCTTCCATAGGATCATTAACTTTATCCGTATTATTAATCGCTTCTTGTTCTTGAACAGGCCCTTGTACTACAACCACCTCTTCCTCGTCGAGTAATGTCCTACGGGGTCGATACTATACAACTACAATCAATAGAGTAATATTACTATATATAGAAAATATTGAAACTTCTATATAACAATAGTTTACAAATGTAATATTCCAAATAGGGAAATATAATAATAAAAAACATAATAAACTGGAAACTACACCAACATGGAAATACATAGCAAACACCATAAAAATAGACATAACAGCTGAGCCATTTTATTAATGAGGTGAAATATAAGTACAACAGTGCTCAATAATAGTAGCACTTAAGTTGACAGAGATGGTTAGAATGACCCTCAAGTTCCCTCACTGAGAACATTGTGTAACTGCTACTCTATTGGAGACCGCACTACACTTCCCCTTATGGAAATGCAACTGCTGGCTGAAAAGGGGTAGGTAGATGAGGTTGTTCTAACACTTGTAAAATGTCATGATTTGGAATCCGAACTCTATGATGAAAACCCAGAAAAACCCAGAAAGGAATTTTGGATTGGAAGACCTCGAAAATCACCGTCCTAGGGCATGAAAATGCACAACTGCTAGGTATGTAGTGATTTGAGTTGAACTAACAAATAAAATTCTGCAACAACTCCCCATAGTTCAACTAATGAAAGGTTGATCCCCTCACTGGATTCCAAGCAACAATGCTATGGAATCTGACCCTCCTCTAGATCTCTCAATTGTTGCACTGCGTGAGTCATTGGGTGATTGTGCTGCTCAAGAGGGCTGCCAAATGGCCAAATGTTAGAATACTAAAAGCTGCTCACAAGATAGAAGGAATCCTCTCCTGAGAGGGCACTTGAAGTCCCCTGAGGATGAGGTTGGGATCTCTACTCGGAGAAACCCATGTGCTAAACAACACTGCAGACTCGGCCAAACATCTCAAGCGTGCTCAAGTCGTAAACGACAAGAAAATAATAATAATCTAGAATGACCTATATGGATGCTCTCACCTCTTTCTTATACTTGTGGAACCCTCACACCCCTAGGCACACATCATAATTTTGTTGCTCTCTTGGTCCATATCCTCCTCCTTGACTCTAATGTTCACATGATCTCTTGGCCCCCTCCACTACTGTGTTGTTCCACTTTCACATTGGTGAAGTGGTTTTATTCTACTAAAGGGATTTATGGGTCCCTCTACCCTCTTATTCATCTATTAATTAAGGAATACAAAATTTAATATTCTAAGTAGTTAAAAGCTAAATTAGGAATATTACAGTCCTCCCCGCCAAAATGTTACTTGTCCTCAAGCAACTGCAAAGATGTGGCCCACCCTATTGGCCCAATGCAACTGAGACCCAATGCTCAGATCCCATAAAAACCCCTCAGTGTGGCTATGCCCTTGTGTTAGGCTACCGAGAATAGACCCCTCCATGTCGGAATCCCAAATGGATCTGTCACCATACCTATCATCAATCAATCCTCTCAGATTGCCACCATGGCCAATCATCGCCTAAGCCCCCTAGCTCGGACTGCGCACTACATATGGCTATAGCTTTTGCCTCATGAGGTGAAGACTACCAACATGCATCAATGCTCCATGGCTCCCATTGTGTCATGGCTCTAACTGTATAAGCTACCCCACCAACGCATTGCCTCTCTCCAATCCAACCCGTGACTCAATCCAATGTTGATCCTACTCTCCCGAAGTCGGGATATAATGATGAAGATTTTTTGACATGTGCCCCACTGCCAAATGTAAATCTTAATTGTAATATTCCCAAATGGGAAAAGCAGAAATATAGTGCAAAATGCTTGAATAGTAGTGTAAAACATCACATCAAATTATGACACCAATAAGGAGCCTTTCCATTAATCATAATAGTAGAAAATATGTATAAAATAATGGGCCACAAATCATATAAAAAGATACAACAGGCCTCCAATAAAGAAATCCCTCAAGAATGAGGTGTTGCTACTATATCAAAATGTCAGAAGACTACTACAACGCAGTCATAGGTGCACTGCTACAACAAATGGATACACAAAATATAAATGGTTGTTATATGCCTCAATAGATAATCTACAATGAAGATCAAGGCTCTATATAACCTCCAACAAAGAACCCAAGAGGGTTTTCAGAAATACACAAATATACAAGATATGAATCAAAGCCCTAGTGCTGAAGATTTGTTGAAAATGCAACAAGATGATGGAGCTTAATGAAATGAAGTCGCCTTCACTAAGTGGGCCCGCAGGCTATTTTTGGCGCAAAGTCTATTTTTAGACTATGTCTATTTTTAGACATATGGAGCATGGTCTAGGAGTTGCAGTATGCTATTCTTGGATGATTGGTCGAGTCGGTAAAAATAGATGGACCTCTATTTTTAAACATACAGGTCGAAGTCTATTTTTAGACTGCCTGTCTAAAAATAGGTCAGTCAAATATTATTAGCCCTTAATCATATTTGGACTCTAAACTTCAATTTACTCTCTTGGAGCACTTGAGTTGGAGCTACGGATGTGGCCCATGCATATGACAGAAGGAATTATGCTATTCCTTGGGGTTTGGTGAGCTCATGCATGGTTGACTTCAGTTAGGACTTCAGTGGCAGAAGTTTGGTGGAGTTGATGAGACAGTTGGTGGAGTTGTGTTCGGTTTAACTTAGTTGAACTAGTTGTGATTATTTTAACTAGCTAATCAACTAGTAATGAGTGGAGTGAATTAAATATTATTTAATTCACTAATTATTAACTCATTATTCAACTCAAGAACACATCAGTTCACTACAGTGCATGGACAGTTCAGTGGAGACCATTGAAAGAGGTAGATGAAAGGGTTGAGATAGCTATCAGTTGTGACATTAGTTGTGCATGAGATTTGCACCACACTTGGAGGAAATTTCCCATGAGTATTGCGCTGTCAAGCCAAGGAGATTCGAACCTTGGATCTCTCATTAGACCAGCCTTGATTGCGCAATAGAGGTAGGCAATTAGTGGATGAGTTTTGAACCTATGACTTGTTCAAAACCAAGCTAGTTTGTGTGTAACTTTATGAGATAGTACTGAGTACTTGTGAGGAGTATTGTGCTATGTATTGTTACATGTTATCTCCATATAATATACAAAATAGCTGAGGGGTTTTCAGCTATAAGCTTTCCCCATTACATATTGTGTTTATGTGCGCATGTGACTGTTTCTATTTCCGCAAATTGATGATTGATTGTAGAAGAGATTATGTGTTGAATATGAATTCGAATTAGTATGTGATCAGGATAATCTCGGTGGATAAATATTCATTATTCAGCAAATTTCTACATGGTATCGGAGCGAATCAATCATCGGGATCTATTGCAGTGATTACAATATTATTTCGGTAGACAGAGTCTGTATCAGGCCAGGTAGCCTCTGGATCCATCCTTTCTCTGAAAGGTGATATATCCAGTAAATTCCCATACAGTCGATCTCTGTGCTAGAAATAATTTGTTCTCACAGATCCAGAAGCAGTTGAGTTTTTGAGCTTGGAATTCGAATTTTGCAGCAGTTTGTTTTCTTGGTGCCGGAGTTGAAAATGTCTTTCAACGGTTTGCAACTCGAATATGCTCTTGAAGGCAGTTCGAATTATGTTGCATGGAAGGATCGCATGGAGGCAGTATTAGAAGATAATGGACTGAAGGAGTTCTTAGATACGGATGTCCAAAAGCCCACTGAGCCTACTGAAGTCGAAGCTTGGCAAAAGAAGATGGCGAAATGTCGAAGGATTCTGTTGGAGGGCGTGAAGGATCACATTGTATCCAGCCTGCATGGAAAAGCTTCTCCATATTTGATGTGGAAAGCGTTGACAGATCTATTCCAGAGTAAGAGTGACCAAAGGAAGTTGGCGCTCAAGGATAAGCTCAGAAACATTAAGATGGAGAAAGGCGACAGTATCGCCAAATACCTCACGAAGTTCACTCAATGCAGAGATGAGCTGGGAAGTGTGGGGGTGACTATCGAAGAAGAGGATATGGTGGACCTGGCTCTCCTTGGTCTTCTAAAGGCTTGGCATTCCTATCAGGATTCTGTCAATGGTCGGGAGAAGTTGCCGGGATGGGAGCGCCTTTGGGGGGATCTCATGCAGGAGGAGATAAGGAGGACTACCAGGGACGGATCTTCATCAAAGGTATCTGATGAAGAAAATTGCGCTTTGGCTTCCAAAGCAAAGAAGGGGAAGAGCAAGAAGGCTTCTCAGTCTGGTGCAAAAGGCAAGAAGCAAGACATGTCCAAGGTGAAGTGTTTTCACTGTCACCAGCACGGACACTATGCCACAAATTGTCCGCGGAAGAAGAAAAATAAGAAGGCTGCTGGATCTACAGCGGGAGAGGCATTGGCTTCTCAATTCGAACTGGATTTTTCACTGATCACATTCTTGGTTTCAAGTGTGATGGGATCAGTATGGTTCTTGGATAGTGGTGCGTCATTTCACATGACCGGAGATCAAGATCTGTTTTCAGATCTGGAGGAAAAAGATCTTGGAGTGCACATCGAGATGGGCGATGATGGTAGATACAGTGCGACTGGTATCGGTACCATTTCCTTTGAGAGGGATTCTGGTAAACCTTTCATATTGAAGGAAGTTTTGTATGTTCCAGGATTGATGAAGAACCTGATCTCTGTGGCGATGTTGGAAGACAAGGGGTATGATGTGGTCTTCAGCGAAGGAAAAGCCTTCCTGCGCAGTAAGACTACTGGTGAGACCCGTAAGATAGGGGTTCGAGTCAAGAACCTTTATCAGTTGCAAGTAGATGGCTGCGCAGCAATGGCATGCAAGGTGGGAGAAGTGGTGAGCCGGGATGATGAGGGCGAACTGTGGCACAGGAGATTGGGCCACCTTCACCATGGAGCTTTGAAGATTCTGCAGCAGATTTCTACTGGGCTTCCTAAGGGCACTCTTGCGCAGTCAGATCAGTGCAAGGGGTGTACTTTAGGAAGTATGTGAAAGCCACCTTTCACGAGAAGGATAGTCGCGCCACGACGATCCTTGAGAGAGTTCACACAGACGTGTGTGGTCCTTTCTCAGTTGCTTTGACAGCAAAGCACAAGTATTATGTGATATTTGTTGATGATTTCTCTCGAAAGTGCCGGATCTTCTTCATGCAGAAGAAGAGCGATACATTCGCGAAGTTCTGTGAGTTTAAAGCACTGGTCGAGAAGGAGTCGGGGAAGAAGGTGATTTCTCTAAGGAGTGATAACGGTGGTGAATTCATCTCGGCTGAATTCAAGGAGTTCTGCAGCGCATAAGGGATTCGGAGAGAGCTCATCGCACCCCATAACCCACAGCAGAACGGGGTGGCTGAGCGGAAGAACAGAACGATCGTGGGTGCTGCACGGGCGATGTTGCATGATCAGGGCCTACCCCTTCACTTGTGGGATGAGGCATGCAATACAACAGTGTATGTGCAGAACCGTTGTCCTCACAAGGTTCTTGGCATGAGTACACCGGAGGAGGCTTATTCTAGCAAGAGGCTTGATATTTCCCATTTGCGGATTTTTGGTTCTCCTGTCTACATGCATGTGACGAAGGATGCGAGAAGGAAGCTGGATCCAACTGCTGAGGTTGGAATATTTGTGGGGTACAATGATACACCTCACAACTATCGGGTGTATTTGTCAGACAGTCGCAAGACTGTTGTGCGACGGGATATAAAATTTCAGGAGGAGAAAGCCATGCAGTGTTCGCTTGAGAGGGAGCTACACTTGCATGCAGATGAGGAGCTGTTAGTTCCTAAGGAGGAGCTTCCGGATGTGGATCAGCCACAAGAGGAATTTTAGGAGGTGGAAGAAACCACCCATGCAGCGCCAACCATCAGAGGGTGCATGCGCACTACAGAAGCTGAGCGACTGGCTCGAGATGCAGAGAAGGTTGTAGGACCACCTACAGCACAGCGCAGACAGAGGCAGTCACCGGATTGATACACTAGATACATGGCTCTTGTGAGTCAATGTGTCGTGACGGAGCCATCCTCTTTTGAGGAAGCTGTGGAGGAACCTGCATGGGTTGATGCCATGATCGAAGAATATGATTCGATCGTCAGAAACAGTGCATGGGAGATTGTCCCAAGACCGGAGGGAAAATCAGTGGTGGGTTCGCGATGGATCTACAAAGTGAAGCAGGCAGCTGACGGGAGTGTGGAGAAGTACAAGGCGAGATTTGTCGCCCGTGGCTTTTCACAGATCGAGGGGATCGATTATGAGGAGACTTTTGCACCTGTCGCAAGGTACTCTTCCATATGGACGATCCTTGCTCTCTCAGCGCAGATGGGGTGGCACATTCATCAGATGGATGTGAAGACTGCGTTCCTCAATGGAGTTATTGAGGAGGAGGTGTACATAGAGCAGCCTCAAGGTTTTGAGATCTTCAGCAGTGAGTCGCATGTGTGCCGACTCAAGAGAGCACTGTACGGGCTGAAGCAAGCACCTCGTGCTTGGTACACTCGGATAGACAGCTACTTCACCGGGCTTGGATTCTCCAAGAGTGAGGCGGATCCTAACCTGTACCAGATTTTGGTGGAGGGGAAGCTGTTGATCATCGTACTGTATGTAGATGATCTGATTTTGACTGGCGATGAGCAGTTGATACTTTCATGCAAGGAGGATCTTGCACGAGAGTTTGAGATGAAGGACCTGGGCATCCTTCATTATTTCCCGGGATTGGAGATTTGGCAGCGCAACGGAGGACTGTTTGTTTCTTAGGGCAAGTATGCCCGGGAGATTCTGGAGAGGTTCAACATGCAAGGCTGCAAGCCTGTTGACACTCCTCTTCCTGGTAGTTGGAGGAAGGAGGATGCTACTTCAGCGAGGGTAGTGGATGCCACTGTCTATCGACAGTTGGTGGGGTCGCTTATGTATCTGGTCAATACACGACCCGATATATGCTATGCAGTTAACCAACTTTCACAAGCTATGGTTAAGCCTACCAAGCTCTTTTGGAAGGCGGGAAAGCATGTATTGCGCTATATTAGAGGCACATCGGGATATGGTCTATGGTACAGACAGGAGGATGGAGCGAAGCTTTCTGGCTTCACTGATGCAGATTGGGCAGGGAGTCCAACGGACCGGAAGAGCACATCTGGAGGAGTTTTCAGCATTGGGTCAACAGCAGTTTCCTGGTACAGCAGGAAGCAGAGATCCGTGGCACTCAGTTCAGCAGAGGCCGAGTACATGGCAGCAAGCTTGGCTGCATGCGAGGCTATTTGGATGAGGAGGATCCTCGTCGGATTGTTCGGGTCACATTTGGAGCCTACTGTGATTTATTGTGATAATCAGAGCTGCGATTAAGCTCTCGGTTAATCCAGTATTTCATGATAGATCCAAACACATCGACATCAGGTACCTTCATATCAGAGATTGTGTTCAGCGGAGAATCATGTTACTTTCATATGTTCCCACGGAGGATCAGGATGCTGACATCTTGACGAAGGCGCTCACCAGGAGCAAGTTCGAATTCCACAGAGGCAAGATAGGTGTTGCAGATAATCCATATCTTGTTGAGAGGGAGTGTTGAAAATGCAACAAGATGATGGAGCTTAGTGAAATGAAGTCGCCTTCACTAAGTGGGCCCGCATGCTATTTTTGGCGCAAAGTCTATTTTTAGACTATGTCTATTTTTAGACATATGGAGCATGGTCTAGGAGTTGCAGTATGCTATTCTTGGATGATTGGTCGAGTCGGTAAAAATAGATGGACCTCTATTTTTAGACATACAGGTCGAAGTCTATTTTTAGACTGCATGTCTAAAAATAGGTCAGTCAAATATTATTAGCCCTTAATAATATTTGGACTCTAAACTTCAGTTTAATCTCTTGGAGCACTTCAGTTGGAGCTACGGATGTGGCCCATGCATATGACAGAAGGAATTACGCTATTCCTTGGGGTTTGGTGAGCTCATGCATGGTTGAATTCAGTTAGGACTTCAGTGGCAGAAGTTTGGTGGAGTTGATGAGACAGTTGATGGAGTTGTGCTCGGTTTAACTTAGTTGAACTAGTTGTGATTAGTTTAACTAGCTAATCAACTAGTAATGAGTGGAGTGAATTAAATGTTATTTAATTCAATAATTATTAACTCATTATTCAACTCAAGAACACATCAGTTCACTATAGTGCATGGACAGTTCAGTGGAGACCAGTGAAAGAGGTAGATGAAAGGGTTGAGATAGCTATCAGTTGTGACATTAGTTGTGCATGAGATTTGCACCACACTTGGAGGAATTTCCCATGATGATTGCGCTGTCAAGCCAAGGATATTCGAACCTTGGATCTCTCATTAGACCAGCCTTGATTGCGCAATAGAGGCAGGCAATTAGTGGATGAGTTTTGAACCTGTGACTTGTTCAAAACCAAGATAGTTTGTGTGTAACTTTATGAGATAGTACTGAGTACTTGTGAGGAGTATTGTGCTATGTACTGTTACATGTTCTCTCCATATAATATACAAAATAGCTGAGGGGTTTTCAGCTATAAGATTTCCCCATTACATATTGTGTTTATGTGCGCATGCGACTATTTCTATTTCTGCAAATTGATGATTGATTGTAGAAGAGATTATGTGTTGCATATGAATTCGAATTAGTATGTGATTAGGATAATCTCGGTGGATAAATATTCATTATTCAACAAATTTCTACAAGATTCACTGCAACAATATATCTAGAAAGATGTGGCTTATATGATATGACAAAAAATGTAGCCTCCTCCAATAGATCCTCTAGATGAAAGGTTGATCCCTCCACTAGAAAACCTCCTCTCCAAATGGTGTACTAAAACCACCCCTCCAACTCCTCCCTAAAATAACGTTGTCCAAGACAGAAACTGCACTGTAGGGGAAAATGATGATGTGGCCTGATGCCAAATGCTACAATAAGGCTCAAGGGCCTTCCTATAATATTCCTAAATTAGCATGCAGCTAATTTGAATATTAAAATCTAATTTTGTTTCTTATTTAGAAGAATAATAGGGTAGGGAGACCCATAAATCTCCTTAGTAGGAATAAAACCACTCCAAATGTGAATGGAGGGCATCAAAAGAGTTGGATAAAGCTCCCCTATGTGTGAACAAGGGAAGACGCATGTGGACTAGTTCAACTTTGACCAAATCAACAGCGCTGGTATGGAAGTAGTGGACATTCAATGAGGGACAACGCAGTTTTGGAGGGAGATCCTTTGCATGGAAGTAGTGCCTTTCATGAGTGGGGCCAAGGGTGAGGAAGCTCACCAAGAATATAAGGAAGGGGGTGGTAGCCATTGTGATCATGATTGGATTATTATTTTTTTTATGGTCTGTTAAGACTTGTGGCTCTCTTCAGCTGTTTAGCTAAGATTGCAGTGATGTTTAGCACAAGGGTGTTCCCGGGCGGGAATCCCACCTTCATGCTCGGGGGACTTCGAGTGCCTACTCAGGTGAAGCACATTGAGAATTATTTCCACCTTCTTTAATTTGGCCAAGCTATATCCTTCTTCTATAGCGTATATTTTGTTTAGGTATGTGCTGAGTTGTAGGGTGCAGCAGTGGAGGGTTTCATTGGGCCAATTCTCAGCTTTTGTTTTAGTGGAGGAAGGTTTCCATCCATTGGAAGATCAGTAAGAAAGGTCCCAGGTCTTCATAACATATTTTGGCATCAGGTCAAGTCACCATCATTCCCTACATCGTAGTTCCAGTCCATGACTGTGTTATTTTATTGAGTAGTTGCAGGGGTAAGTTCAGTGCTCCATTTGGAGTGTTTTCTTTGCTGTCGCTCGGATCAACCCTACACTTGAAGAGTCCATTGGAGGAGTTCCTTTTAGATCTACATCAGATTCAACCACCTCCTTTCAAGTGCTCAGTTGTAGATTTTATTCAGTCCTAGGGCTGCATTTCGACATTATGATATTTTATGTATTTCCGGAAACCCTTCCTAGCATATCTAGGAAAAGTGTTGAGGAGCATAGATCTCCATTTTTTTCCTTGTATGAGCATAATATTATTAGATCCATTTATATATATTTCCTAGCTGCAATATTAGTGATTAAATCTGCAATGTACTTGCTTTAGTGTTTTTTGTAGTAACTACAACTTGTGTTTGGGTGCTTCTTGTTGTTGGAGGCTTCTCTAGCCTAGCTTGAGGGGTTTGTTCCCCAAGATTTTTTATACATTTGTTGTTGATATACTTAATACAATGGATCTATCTTTGGCTCATGATTGATGTATTGTTATTTGTTGCTATTTTCCATTATTGTGAGCTATATTGCTACTTTTCCCATTTGGGAATATTACACTTCCTCACCATCCTCCCAATGAGAGGAAACCTTCCTCCGCTGAAAAATAAATCAGAAAACACCCGAATGTATTCTCCATTGCTACACCCTACAACTCAGAACATTTCTCAACAGAATCTACGTTGTACCACAATACTGAAGCTTTGGCCTAATGCCTAAATGTGGAATGATAGTGCAATACTCTTCCTTTGAGGCTCCTTAAGGATAGAGGTGGGATTCCTGCTCGGGAACACACTGTGCTAAACAACACTGAAATCTTAGCTAAATGACTAAAGAGAGAAACAAGTCTAAACATACCATAATATCAAAATATCATAACATAACATAACATAATGAACTATCGCTGCCATCCTCTTCCTTATATAAGTGGTGAGCTTCCTCACCCTCTGCCCCACTCATTAAAGCCACTACTTCCATGCATGGAGTCTCCCTCCAAAATTGCAATGTCCCATAATGAATGCCACTCCTCCATGACAACATTGTTGATTTGGTAAAAGTTGACCCAGTCTATGTGTTCTAGCCCATTTTCACACACAAGGGTGCTTAATTAAGTTGCTAAGATGTCCTCCTTTCACATTAGCATTAATTTTATTCCTACTAAGGAGATTTATGGGTCTCCATACCCTCTTATTCATCAAACAAGGAAGCAAAAACAAAAATTAATATTCCAACTAGCTCATGGCTAATTGGGAATATTACAGTCCTCCCCTCCCAAATGTTGCTTGTCCTCAAGAAACTGTGAAGGTGAGTGCTGCAACTCTTCTCCTCCTCCATTGGTGACACCTCCATGTGATAAGCTTCCCTCATAATCCAAGTGTCTCCCAATCCAACCCTCCATGACATGCTCCTCCCAAGTACTCATGAGATGCAAATGACTCATCCCACAAGGAAGAAAAAGACCCAATGAATCAATCATGGTTTGCCCAATGTTCTCCCTGAAACATGTAGCATAAGTAACATGGATAATGTCTCTCCCAAAGGGCACATCCAATCCTTCCATCCTCTCTCCATTCATTCCCATAATAAGAATAAGAACATCATCAATGTATGGGATCAAAACCAAGTACACAGAAACAACCATATGCAAAAATGGAAGTGGGTCATAGTCCCACATGTGGAATCAACGCAGTATATCTCCTGACTACATCAGGTAAGGATATGGTAAGTGGTTTCTCCACCACTTACTTGTTGCCATATTCTTCTCACATGCTTTGAGAAGGTGAGAAATGTTTGGTGCTTTTGGAGTGCACCCTGAATGGTAAATCATATCCCTATATCCTCCTAGGGAGTGGCCATGATCAACATAGTTTATGGCCCAAAGTTGACCATGAACTTTATAAGGAAGAATTCTCCCCCTTGGAACAATTTCCTGCACATGTATGGTAAAGGAATGCAAATATTAATCATATAAATCATTATGCATAAAAACAAGATCTTTACCATATACTCTACTCATACAAATGGAGTGGCTCATAGATAGATCCCCTCTCATTCCCAAAGAGGAAAGAGGTGGTTGTGATAACTCCTTCAAAGAGTTATGTATCTCCTTCATCTCCACATGATCCATGCATCTCTTCAAATGTTGATATATCTCATATTCAAAGCCTTCCCAAGTAAACACCTCCATGATAGTGTGGTATGACCTCATGAAATAAGTGTGGCTGAAGAGAAAATCCTCATGTGCTGTTTGTAGTAACTTCTCCTTGAGGTTGGATGCTCTAGGTAAGAAGATCCTACCATGATAGTAGATGACCTCATCCCTGACTGAGTACCCCTCCTCTAATAGTTGGTCATCAAGTATCATGCATGTAAAAATATCCTTGGAATAATCCACCAACAACTGGGATTTCCAATATGGATCTATCCTCCCAAGTGGCATCGTTGATGATCTATCATATAAAGCATATGTCATATGGTTGCTCCCTTCTTTGACATCTCCTATGCCAAAGTCACATACTGGGATGCTTCTACCCTTCCTCTACTACTCCTCCTATAGCTACTCATGCTCAAGTAAAGGTTGAAGCTTTTGGAGGTTATTCTTCCATGGGAAGCTATCACCTATCCAAAACTTCCTGAGTTTGGCTAAATCATGCGTGAGTGGCCACCATTCTCTACCATGTGTGGAATACTTCTCCCTAAGTGAGAACATATTCTGAGCCTCCAAAGTCAAGGAATAGTTTCCTTGCACCATGATGGTGCCATCCTCCATCCCTGTAGCATCCTCTCTTAGCACAAGATGAGGTGTGCGAGTGGGTAATTATGATAGTAGGAGAATGTCTCCCACCTCCTTGAGTCTACCCAAGACTCTTAGTGTTGTACCATGACCTCCCAAGGCTTCCACTCCTCCTGGATCTATGAGTGGTGCACCATGATGTGAGACATTCCTCACCAACTCCGGATCAGGTGGCCTCCTGGGTGGTTTTCCACACAATAGTGAAGCCTCATAGACCAAAGTCATATGCATAATAGATGGGACTACCATGTCCTTGCTTCCACTACGCAAAATCCAACTTTTTTTTCTATGTGGAAGTTTCTTGATATTTGGGTACCACTCTTAATGATTCAATAGTCCCTCTAATGGGAGAAATTGCTCCACTCTCACCTCCCTAGGGTGGTGGATCATCTCCTGTTATTCCAGCACTGTGACCCCCTTATGGTTCTTCTTCTTCATCCTCCTCATCATCTGAGAAGACCTCGACTTTCCTGTTGCACATCCATTTCTGGGTTCCCATGATTCTTTTCATGTGAAGCAAAGCTTCCTTCTCCTCAAGTATCTTCGGACATCATCACTAAGAGGTACTTTACTTTGGCTCTCTTTTGAAAAAGGAGCCTTTTCATCTTTTCCCTTTGATGGAAAAGTGGGCTTTTGCTGAAATGTTGCCTTTGCTTTTTGCAAGGCATCTTGTAGATCTCTAGCCCTTTCAATGGAATCTTGTAGGGTAGTGGGTTTGGTAGATTTAACCAACCCATGAAGAGGTTCTACTAGCCCATCAATAAACATATAGACCCTTCTTGCTTCATATAAATCAGGAACCATAACAGAAAGTTTTAGAAATTCAGAAATATAAGTTTTTGGATTACTCGATTGTTTGAGCTTTGCTAGCCCCATGAAAGGTGCCTCTGGATCTCTTCGATCAAACCTCTCCACCAAACTCCTTGTGAACTCTGAATATGCAATCACATTGGCATGACCCAATGTAGACAAGCCATGAAACGACCAAACATGTGCCTCACCCTCAAGATGCAGTGCTGCTATCTTGATGGCCTCCATCTCAGGTACTTGGTTCAGCTGGAAGTAGATGTCTAGCTTCTCTACTCATGATTCTGCAGTGCATTTAGATGACCCATCAAATTTTGGTAGGAAAAATTTTCCCATAGTCTGGTGTAGATCATGATTCTGTATGAATCACCTCTATTATGATGCCTGGGTCTCCTATTGTCCTTGATCTGAAAAAATTCTTGAAAAATCAAGTGATCCTTGAATCTCTGAGATTGAGATGCATGCTCCATGAAATAGTCTTCAAGAGTTTCTTGTTCTTGAAACCCTCCATTTCCCACTGCTAAAAATGTAGGCATTGTAGAGCGTTGGGAAACTTGTTGCTTCACTGGTTGATCACTCCACTGATGAGAAGTGCCAGAGCCTTCTCCATGTAAAAACCCTTTAAGGGATTCCTTATATATATCCATCCTCGTCTCCTTTATTTCTCTAGCAATGTCATGCATAGTTTGAAGAATAAGCTTTGGATACTCCTTCTCCTCATCTCCTCCCGATAAAGGGGTTTTACCCTTGTCTTCCTTATCATCTGTATAATCAAACTTACGGTTTCTTCTTCTGAGATACCTCTTCTCTCTATCTGTGAGAGTATCTCCTTATTTTGATGACATATTGGCCTACTATGTACAATTTGAGCCAAGATTATGCTCTGATACCACTGTAATATTCCAAAATAGGAAAAGCATGAATATAGTGCAAAATGCTTGAATAGCAGTGTAAAACATCAAATCAAAGCATGAGACCAACATGGAGCCTTTATGTTAATCATAAAAAGAGAAAATATGTATAAAATAATGGGCCAAAAATCATATAACAAGATACAACAAGCCTCCAATAAAGAAATCCCTCAAGAATGAGGTGTTGCTACTATATCAAAATGATGGAAGACTGCTACAGCGCAGTCATAAGTGCACTGCTACAGAAAATGGATACACAAAATATAAATGGTTTTCATATGCCTCAATAGATAATATAAAATGAAGACCAAGACTCTTTATAACCTCCAACAAAGAACCTAAGAGGGTTTTCAGAAATACACCAATATACAAGATATGAATCAAAGCCATAGGGCTGAAGATTCACTGCAAAAATATAGTTGGAAAGATGTGGTTGATATGATATGAAAAAGAATGTAGCCTCCTCCAATAGATCCTCTAGATGAAAGGATGATCCCTCCACTAGAAAAAATCCTCTCCAAATGGTGTACTGAAACCATCCCTGCAACTCCTCCCTAAAATAACGTAGTCCAAGATAGAAACTGCAATGTAGGGGAAAATGACGATGTGGATTGATGCCAAATGTTGAAATAAGGCTCAAGGGCCTTCCTCACCAACCTCCCTATGAGAGGAAACCTTCCTCCACTGAAAAACAGATTAGGAAACACCTGAATGTACTCTCCACTTCTACACCCTGCAACTCAGCACATTTCTCAATGGAAAATACGTTGTACCACAAGACTGAAGCTTTGGCATAAGCCTGAATGTGGAATGATAGTGAAATACTCTTCCTTTGAGGCTCCTCAAGGATAGAGGTGGGATTAATGCTCGGGAACACCCTGTGCTAAACAACATTGCAATCTTAGCTAAACATTTGAAGAGATCAACAAGTCTAAATAGACCATAATATCAAAATATCATAACATAACATAACATAATGAACTATGGCTGCCATCCTCTTCCTGATATAAGTGGAAAGGTTCCTCACTCTTGGCCCCACTCATTAAAGGCACTACATCCATGCATGGAGTCTCCCTCCAAAATTTCATTTTCCCATAATGAATGCCACTCCTTCATGACAACGTTGTTGATTTGATCAAAGTTGACCTAGTCTATGTGTTCCAACCCCTTTTCACACACAAGGGTGCTCAATTAAGCTGCTATGATGTCCTCCTTTCACATTATCATTGATTTTATTCCTACTAAGGAGATTTATTGGTCTCCAGACCCTCTTATTCATCAAACAAGTAAGAAAAATCAAAATTTAATATTCCAACTATCTCGTGGCTAATTGGGAATATTACAGTAGTATATGTCATGTCTACGGGTCCCTGCTCCACTATTCTCCTGACTAAGAAGATCGTACCATCAATAGGATACCAAATCATGATCTCCCACCAGTTTATCCCGTTCAAAGAATCCAATGTCGTGATATCTGCATACGGAACATATTCGGAGTGTGTTCACCAACTCACACTCAACTCATGTTGCTATGTCCTGCCTGCAATGAGAACTTCCTGAAATGGAAGGCCCCTCTCTCTATAATACTCTCAAGTGGGAAAGGTATACTGCAAGCACCATCGATGTACTCCTGGAGAGTGCTCCTCCCTAATAATACTGTAGTCATGCTAACTATATATGCATATACCAGCACCTCATCAATGGGTCGGCCCAAAGATGAATGCACCACCATCTCCAATAGTTCCTCCTCCATGGCTGACCCCAAGGTTAGCTACATATATAACACTGGCTCACTGTGAGCCTTCATCTGGCTCTCCCACAAAGGACTATCATGCATGATGTGCATAGCCTCCTCCTCAATTGCCCCATGCTGCACCATATTATGCTCATGCTGAATCATCACAAATGACTCATCATCCTGAATATCTCTCATCAAATCCTCTGACTGCTCATCCTGCATGTTGGAAGACAAATACGACCTACTGTCATCTCGCTGACCAACCTGCCATACTAATAAAGTCCACCACTCCATTAGTGACTCTCTAAAGCCCAATGGAAAATCTACATGATCCCCCCATGTAGTATGTAGCTCGCCCCTAAAGGTTATTGAGGTGTGTAGATATGTACTTCTCGGGTCCCCTACTAGTCTTGTAGGGGTTCCACCATGTTGTCGCTCCCCCACTCTGACTGTGAGATACCCCCAATCAGGTGAATACTATATCCCTTTCTCCTGGGGCCTTGTGGTTAAAAATATGCATATGCCAAGCTCATCCTACCCAAGCATCCCCATGATGTTGATATATACTCGTCCACCACCGATCACGACCCTGAGAAGCAACATGATAATTCTACCTCTCCATGTATTGGAAATCTCAATTCTCCCCCATGTGTGAAACCGAAGGTGTACTGGATCATCGTCTGCTCTGTCCCTGCTCATATCAAAGTGGAGTGATCAACCTGCCCAACGGATCCTTGGATCTCCCAACCATAATAGGAGCTACTAACTCCAACTCCTCTCGAGATGTCTCTTCGTAGCGCTGCTACTTTCTAGAACATGTCTGACCCTCAACACTAACTCCTCTATGTATCCCATGGGTGGACTCCAAGTATCAGAAGTTTGTCCCATGCATACATACTTGCCCTACTCCTGCCATACCTTGTAGTAAAATCTGATGTCCCAACTCCTGATGATACATCTGGACACTACTTGGAGTTTGGGTACCCTCCTGTAGATGAAGTCTACCATCCATCGTCTCTTAATTGTGAGCTAATAATGCCCTCAGAACCTTTTCTCTGCTAAACGTGGTGTCTCGATATGCTCAAAAATATCCTCATCAATCCTAGGTGAAATGCATCCCAGGGTACACCTAATGTCCATAAGTCCCTGTGGAGGTAACGCTCCAAGTTCTTCTTGCTCCCTAACATGGGTCACTACATACCACCAAGTGTCTCCACACTCTTAATCATTCCACTGTATGGTCCAACCTACTCCTGTACACCACCTGATATCGCTGGCTATGGCTATACCATCATGTAATGTATAGTATCCTGCACGGGCCAAAACATCCACCACTCTACTAGTAAACCCCCCATGAGGTGGGCTAAATCTCCCCATCTACTCTAAAGGATGGGAGGGACCTGACTCCTCACATGAAAATGACATAATTGCTCCTATCCTGCATAGCTCAAGTTTACCATATACCCCTAAGATAGCATCATCTCTATGTACTGCCGTGTTTGGTGGCCTGTCAATGCCACCTCCTTCGACCAACTCCTGCCAAAGTAGGCCAATTACCCTGTGACTCCATGCACGGTCATTATGCTGAGTGTTAGCATGGGATCAATTTTCGGAAAAATTTACGCCCTAGGCATCCATGGTTTGGTATTCATATTTTAAAATTTCAGTGGTGAAGATCTGACAAATTAGAAATGGATTTATCAAATTTTGTCCAAAAGGAAATTTACAATATAAAAAATATAGAATTAAATTAATTCTATATTTTTTATATTGTGTTAAACCGTATGCATATTCCACTTATGGATGATGATATTTGATTCAAATCAATGGTTCAAATATATTTTCAGACCCCTTCAGTGTTTCGAGGTTTAATGGAGGAAGGGGGTCCGAAAAAGGCAATTTTCATTATCAAAGTCATGATTGCATGGCAAGCTGTGGAAAGTTTGCACCCCCTCATCCGAAACCACTTACCACTTGCTGGGCCCTCCGAAAAAGCTGTGAAGTATTTCAGACTTGATGTGAAGAAAGTGACAGGGGAAGCTCTTCATACCTTTGTCTACCATGAAACTCTGAGTTGTATATCCAATGCTTCATATAAGATATCCAGGTATCCCTAGTATTGTCATGTTAGCCATCAGTATTTTTTACATGTTAGTGATGACTATATCTACAGCTGAGTTTTCTAGAAACTGATTTCCTTATGTCAATATGTCATCCAGAAAACCCTCCTAAAACTTTTTCGCCTTTCTACCTTTTCAGTCCACCCCTGGCAAAATCAAAAACCTCATTATCACTATCCTATCTAGCTTCAGCCTTCTTGATCTGCCCATCAGCTTTAAAAGGAAAATCCACATCTGTTTCAAAAGTCTCCCCTATGTTAGGAAGTGGCGTTTTAAGACATTTCACCCTTGGCAATCATCAAAAAGCCAAAAAGCCTCCATCTGCAACAGACCTACCATGACTGACCTCTTACTTTGCAAATTAATTTGACAAGCAGCCCTAAGTCGCGCCACTCACATCCCCTAGATCTCAGCACTGTATAAACCCAACCTCAAGCTGACTATTAGGTTTCTCACAGTGTTCTATGGTGTCTACAAAGGCAGGAAATATAATTTCATCTCATGAAGTAAATGCTTGGATTTACAGTTAGAAGAACAGCTGCTTCTAAATGTAACTTGAGCCTGAGATATGTCTGCAAAACAGAAAGCTACTCATCCAGACTTTACAGTCCTTTCCAGCATGAAAATCATAGAAAGACACCACTGTCACAACAAACTGGAAAATTTTCATGGCCCAGAACCTCCTTCATTTACAAGCAGAGGGTTAGGGCACCTCCTTCATCCACAAGCAGAGGGCGCTGGCCAATATTGACTTTGAAGATTGCAAAAGTCCAGGTTTGTTTTTACTGAACAGTGAAACAATATCTTCAGGTTTTATGAATGTGACTGATGATCATAACAGAAATGGAGTTTGAAATATGCTAGCTCAAAGGAAAAGGAGTCTGGTCTGATAAAGAAGGTCATCTGAAGCTTTCAAGTCAGGTGAATTGTTGAACTTTAGAAAGGCCTGTCATCAGTAAACATTCCAATCATAAGAAGCCTGTTTGTCCACAAGATCAAATGGGATAGATGTTGACAACAAAGGCCATTACACAGGCAGAAAGAAAGTTCTTGGTTTCTCAAAAGACACTGGCCTCCATAGTCACAGAGACTATCCTTCAAATGGTTTGTCATAAGATGACCAAAACAAATGATGATATTTCAGTCACCCTTAGAGCAGTGCAGAGAAACAGTGTCACTTTGGCTAGGGTTTCTTCTGAAACACAGTAATGCTTGCAAGAAGAGATGCTAATATTGATGTTTTTCAAGAGGTTCACTTACCATCACATCCAGAGAAAAGCTGTGTCAAACAGATTTGTCAAAACACCTTCAGATACCTTACCTGATGAAGAGCCTCCTCCATGTATGAGCAGATGGCCAAAGCCATTGCAGGTTGCTAAAACTGATTGATCTAAAAATGCAGTGGAAGGGAAGGATACAAAGAAATTAAATAGAAGTCATTGCACAGGTAAATAATAGTGTTTATAATACAAAGGTGTTGGTTTTCCTATTCAAAAGAGCTGTCTGTCAGACTGTACCTGTAGTGGAAGGGAGAAGATATTGAATATATATATGCCATTGATACCAAAAGGGACAGTTTCCTTAAGAAAAAAGATCAAACAACAAACCAATATCACATGCCAAAAGTCCAAAGAAGCGCTTTTCAAGAAATGGTGTTCAAGGTTTTCAAATGTTTCTGGCGCATTATGAATGGTGTTTCCTTGTTAAAAATTACCAAGGAGGTAAAACAGTGAACATACTCTAGTTATGAAATGGTTCTATTTACAAAAAGGGGTCAAACACACTGGTCAAAGCAAAATGGTGACTGTGTGTCAAAGAGCCCTGTTTTTTCTGTTTTACAATCTTATCTTTCAGATGGACAAGGTGAATAAGTTTACCAGTTGATGTATAAGAAAAAAAGTTGTTTTTATGGACAGTCAGTATGGATAGTTTGAAACAAACAAGTTTCCATTATTAAATAAACAGAGATGTGCGGAGGATTGCAGTGAAAAATTCCCCTCTTTGAAGACCATAGCAGGCTATAAAAGATGCAGCAACTTGGCTTTTACAGTAGGAAAATGGTTGAAGGAACAATGCAAACACCAAGGCTGTCAAAATACATTGACAAGGCGAGCCCTGTCTTTCAGAAACATAACAGTGTTTAAGCATTCTCTTGACTGTTTTAAAGGAAGGGTTTCTATATCTCATGTATGTGACCAGTGTTGTTGAAAACAGTGGCAGAAGTAGCATAAAGATTATGGAGACAGGTTTCAGAGTTTAAAGGTTTGGTGTTGAAATGTCCCCCAAAGGACAAAGCTGGAGGTCCTCCTTCTAACCCCTGTGCAAAAGTAAATCAAAGTTCTGGTTTTTTTTAGGCCATTTTTGTCGCTATAAAGAAGCAGGTCCGTGATAGACACGTTCAAAGGTATGGAAAATCTCCAAAGCAAATATGGAACACACCAAAGTTAAAAGAATCAAAGGGTTTTTCAAAACGAAAACGCCTTGCAAAGGCCAAACCAAAGTTCCGCTTCACATTTCAAAAAATGGTGACCGTTGTAAAGAGTTGAAATAACATAAAGTTGGAGGGCAAAGTAGCGAGAGTTTCATGTTCAAAATTTCAAACCAAGTTTCCTCGCTCCACAAGATCAAACAAGGAATGGTCAAAATAGCACAGCTTGCACGTTCTGCACCGCGCGACGTGGCCGCATTTTTGCGCGACGCGCCGGGCGACTTGCACGGGCCACCTTTGTCACGCGACGCGCTCAGACAGCCGACCACCCGACAGGCCGACCCGACAGGCATTTTCTTGCGCGACGTGCTGTCTTCAAAGGGTGCCGCGCAGGGTTTTATGCCTCCCAACACCTCCAAATCATTTTTAAAGTGGCTCTGATTCTCAAACAAGGATTGCAGATATGTTTGGAGGTGTTCTTTTTGCTTTGCCCTCTTAAATTCAAAATCACTAGACCGGGTTCTTAAAAGGCACAACTGTGGGTAATGTTCGAAAAGCAGTGGTCATAATTTGAACATTCTGACCTTGCAACAAAGTCTCCTCATGTGATTAAAAGACAAAACGTGTTGTTGACTTTCAATCCATAAAACATAGATTCAATATGTAAAAACTTTCATGACCTATAAAAGGATTTATCCAAGTCTGTGCAAGAAGACAGTGAAAGGAGGAGGGTTGTTGGGTTTGTTTAAAAGTTTTGGGTTTGCAATAGCTACATTTTCCCAACAGTGAATATGACCAAATGGTGGCTTATTTTTATTGATGTCCAAAGACTTTATAGACAGCTCTCCAAGCGTTTTTTTTTAATAATGCAAACAACTTCCAAAAAGAGAGACAAGGTTTCAAAAGGAGAAGCTGTGGGTGTATTTTCAAAGAAGCAGTTATCATGATACGAATGTTTTGTCAAACCAAAGGACTTCTCTGTTTGATAAAAAGAGACAAAACACCAATATTTTCCCCTTCATAGTGTGAATCTGCAAATCACCATTTGGAGGTATGGTCAAAGTATAGGTGAGGATTGGTGATTACAAAAGCAGCATCTCTATTGGAAGAAATGTTAGCTTACTACAAGGCTATTATGCCGGCCTCAAAACACCTAGAGCCATGGCACCCCGCACTAACACAGTGGTTTCTGACTGAGTAGGTGCATTTTGTTGGATGGTGTAATGTTGTTGAATATACTTGTTGAAAAAGCATACCAAAGAGGAGCAGTGCTTTGATTTAACAAAGTCTTGACTTTTTAATTCCTACAGATTTTTGAGCCTACACCAAACTTTGCAAGCTCTGCCACTTATCTTGCACAGAGTGACCTTTCACTGTGTAGGTGCACTTTGTCATTTACTGTGTTTATATTGTTGAATCCACCAGCGGGGTGGCTTGTATCAGAAGGGAGCTGTGTTTGAAATAATAAGGTTATGGTTTTGCTTTTAACTGAAGTAAAAGGTGATGTTGTGTCTTCAAAACATCAAAAGCAGGGTACCCCTATCACAAAACACAGAAAAGGTCACTTGGACTGTGTTTCCTTTCTGACTGTGTTTTTGACTAATTTTTATTGTTGAGGGACATACAAGGGAAAAGAGTAGTATCTACAAAGGAGCAAAGGCCTAATACCAAAGAAAGCTTATTGCACAGTTTGGGACAAATTTACATCGATCAAACAATGTTTTAAAAAGAACAGTATGGCTGCCAAAACAGAAGAACAACATAAAAATGATTAACAAAGCCATGACAGTGATGAGAAAGGGAAGTATTTTGAAAAAGAGCACAGTGAGGCAGCACAGTGAGACAAAGGAGAATGCATTGATGATATACAGCACAAGGATAAAGAACGGCGCCATGAAGAAACTCAAAACAGTGATGAAAAAGGAGGCTAAGAGGAAGCGCCTAGCACGGAAGGAAGGGAAAAGCATATCAGCCCTTGATATTTTGGCCTCAGCTTCGGAGCATGTTGCTATGGACCCTTGAGGGTCATGCATGCCAATTTTGGGCCTGTTTCGGCAACTTTTTGTTTTTTGGCATTTTTTGGGTTTTTGGCCGAAAACTCATAATTTCGCCATTTCAGTTTGATGAGTTGTCAAGGGAGGAGGATGATACCGATGGATGCCATAATTCCATGAGCATGTCTCCAGCGATTTTCAGGGCATTTGGAGATCATTCGCCCCCTCAAATTGGCGAAAAACACCCTCATTTTGCACGTTCTGCCCGCCATATCAGCAGTCTGCTATTTTCTGGGTTTTTTCACACAGGTACAGTTTTGGATGACTTCCGGACCTCGGATTGAGTTGGTTCCAGTTGCGCCGGAAAATAGACACAGAAAGCTTTCCAGCAAGCCCTCATGAGCCTCATTTCGACATCGGGAAGGCTGCCATTTGCATCCAGCAAGTTAGGGGACCTTTTTCAGGCATAAATATGAAGTATTTTTGTAATTTTTGAACTCCAAAAATCTGCTTTTCCCAAATGTGCGTTAAGCTATTTTTATCATTGGGAAATGATGTAAAGTCAATATAATTTCCGTTTTTAGCAGCTTTTTAGATATTTTATGGGATATTTTGTGCCTTGGGCTTTGCAAAGCCTCAAGGACAAGTTTAGATATTTTGACTTGGCCAATGGGATAGCTAGTTGCTCCATGAGGTTTTCCTCCCTCAAGCCTATTTATTCCATGGGTTTTATTGTAAATCAGAGGCTAAACTTGAGAGAAGAATTAATACATTGGTCATATGAGCTTTGAAGATTACACTTGTGTTATGATTTTTGGACTGCCTCTTGGATGCTTTTGATGAATGATGAAGGATTGGTGATGGATTCCATGACATGGTAGAATGGTATAGTGTTTCTTGCTATGTTTTTGTCTTCTAGTTTTCATTCATAATCCATGCTTCTTGTTGCTATAGATCAGTAGAGATTGATTTTGAGATATGCCCATGGAGGCACCTCAAAATTCCTGAATCTTCATAGCTTGATGTTTTCTTCTTCCTTAGTTATGCTAAAGAATTCTTAACTGCTCTTTACTAACTAAAGGATAATGTTTGCTAGTTTTATTCACAAGTTCTATGCATTTTGAGTAGGATGTATGGTGTGCCCTGCCTACCTATAAGCTGTCCAAAGTTCTGTCCATAAAACTTTCTCTTTGACTGATTTGTTGATCATCTTGTTGAACCAAGGAGGCCTAGTCCCGATCTAGCCCTTTGCCTAAAACTATGAAATCTTGTTTGTCAAAGTGCCCAATGACTTAGAGACTATGTTTAGGCATTCCGGCGTAGTTTATGAGTTGTTAGTTTGTCTTATTTGTTTTCCCCAAGTCTGATAGCCATTTCCCGAAGTTAGAGGGTCTTATACCTCTATGTATGGCTGGAATGTTTGATTTCAATGTTTTAATTAGCTCATAGTTACATTTAGCATGATTAATGGCTTGCTATAACATGTTTATGTCTGCTATCATCTAGTTACACTTGAAATCCCTTGTCTTTCACAAACTTGTTGTCCATTTAATCCATTTTGCCCAAAGATCCCTTCTACCGTGAATCAAATCGGCCCTACAGCAGCCTTACATCATCGTCTCATAGCTTCCTTGACCTGTTTGACCCCATAGCCCAATTGATCTGACTTCTTGTTATCCATTTTTTATGTCTTTGATCAGTTTTATCCCTCACGAACTTAAAAAACCCCAAAAAATAAAAAACTCACTTCATAACTAGCCTAATATCAGGATACCATAAGTAAACACATCAACATCTTTTACATTTATAGAGAGAGCCCTCTCAGAGTCCAGGAAGGCTAGGTCCTTGGGCTCCAAAGCTTGGTTTGATGTTACATCGTCATTTGGCTCGCCAATCGGCCAAATCACGGGACCCTAACATAATGGCGATCACGGTGGGACTTTGAGTTAGTGACAATCTAAGGACACCTTAGAACTCTAGAAGTCCCTTATTTTTAAGAATACTGTTTGATTGACTTATCCCACCGCTCTCTAACATAATGGCGATCACGGTGGGACATTGAGTCAAAACATCCTAGGTATCCCTTAGGAACTCTCAAAATCTCAGTCAAACTTAGAAGAGTAGAATCTGGTTGTCTCACCATCCTAGCAAAATGATGAGTCAGTTATAGGAAACTCTTCCAAACCTCAGAACTACATAAAACTCAGAAAAACCCCAAAAAACTCCCTTAGATTGGTTTTTGTCAAGTACTGGTGGTGGACCATACACACATACCTCAAAACAACTAAAATCCACCTGGCGACTCCACTAGCCTCCAGTAGGCCTTACTACCTTACTAAATTTTAGAATACCATCTGATTTTGCCACCTCATCGCCACCCTAACATAATGGCGATCACGGTGGGACTCTGAGTATTAAACAAGCTTAGTTTCCCTAATATTTAGAGACTTTTAAGAATACTGTTTGATTGACTTATCCCACCGCTCCCTAACATAATGGCGATCACGGTGGGACACTGAGTGATTAAAAAACTTAGTTTCCCTCATCTTTAAAGACTTTTTGAGATTACTAGCTGATTGACTTATCCCACCGCTCTCTAACATAATGGCGATCACGGTGGGACCTATTGAGTACATGACAGTCTAGCAAACTTTTATAGGCTCCTTAGTCCTTCAAACTTTTAACTTAAACCATCAGCCTCTAGAATCATTTAGTGTAAACTCTCTGTTTCACCATCCTAGCAAAGTGATGAATCAGGTTTATAACACTCTTACATCCTAGGCTGCACATAAAAACTCAGAAAAAACCCCAAAAACACTCCCTTAGATTGGCTTTTGACATTACTGGTGGTGGACCATACAAGTATATCTCAAAACAACTAATATTCCACCTGGCGACTCCACTAACTTCTAGTAAGCCTTACTATTTCACCAAACTCTAGGCTACTATCTGATAGACCTATCCCATCACTCACTAACATAGCGGGAGATGATAAGACACTGAGTACATAATAGTTCAGCAAACTCTTATAGACTCTTTGGTCCTTTAGGTACCATAAGCAGGCAGGCAGTCCATAGACCCATTTAGAGTAAACTCTTTTTGTTCTCATCACCCTAGCAAAGTGTTGAAACAAGTCTAGGATACTTTAAAACATAGGCTGCACATAAAACTCAGAAAATCCAAAAACATTCTCAAAATAGTTATTGTTGGTGAACCATAGCTATCTTCACAAAAACAACCCATTTTCACCTGGCGACTCCACTAATCCATCCCTTTACTTTTGACCATCCTTCACCTTAGTAGAACCTTAGAAAAATCACTTATCCAGAACATTCACCAATACCATTCTCTCTAAACTCTGGATCTAAAATCTGGCTTCACGAAGAATCAACACCAGATCCCATCTAGACCCAAATCCCCCTATCATAGTAGATGACCCAGAGAAGATTCTGTGGCAAGCTTCCGAAACTGACCATCTAGCTACTGGTAGATCCATCCGTAGAGCAAGATCTGTACCTAAACATCGCACTATCCTACTAGATTCACCTTTGGAACTAGAGTCATCACAAACTCTTCCCAGAAGCAAATCATATAGTAAGATAGACTTTGACGATCTTGAACCCCTAGACACACCACAGAGTCCTAGTAGAGAAGCTTCACCTACCACTCCTCCCGATTTCCAGCTTCTTTATCAGTTTGGCTCCTATCATCCCAGATCTGCTCAAAACCAGATCAATAGTCCAAGTTCATCCGCCACACCTGGTCAAACCACCACTGTTCAAACCACTTCATTTCAGCCTACTAGTCCTCATCTTGCACATCATCCATTAGCTCCAGTCATGGCAGCCTGGTACGCACCTTTGGTGTTGCCACCACCCTTAGCTCCTCTCCCAAACAAATATCAAGACAAAATCCCACACTTTACTGGAGAAGACACCACCACACCTCAAAAGCATATAAGTAGAATGACTGATGCTTATGAATACCTAGAGGTACAAGACGAGACTGTCAGAATGAGAATATTTGCCCAAAGTCTTGGTGGTGAACCCAAAGCATGGTTCAAAAGCTTGACTCCAAACAACATCCATGATATCCCCGAACTACATCAAGTCTTCAGAAATAGGTGGGAAATCCGAAGAAACCCCATTCAAATCCTGTCAGAATATAGCAATCTAAAACGGGAAAATGGGGAAAGTGTCCAAGCTTACTGTACTAGGTTCAACAGTGTATATAACTCCCTACCACCTCATTTCAAACCTCCACTTGGTCTAGCCTTGGAAAAATTCCCCGAAGGTTTCGATCCGGACATGACATATCATCTGAGAGATAAAGATCCCCCTACCTTGGAGGAAATGCAACAAATAGCTATAAAAGCAGATGCCAACTTAGCTGAAAAAAGAGCTAGAACTAGATCAGAAAGAAAAGTCACCTATAGAGATGAGGTCTCCACTTCATCACCTTCCCTAGATCCTAGAATAGATGACCTAGTCAAATCCATGGCCAAAATGTGGGAAAAGATAAATGAAAAGGCTCCTGTTAGGGAGAACCAACCAAACCCTCCAATCAGAAATCGAAACCAAAACTTTAGGAGGGAACAGCCCCAAAACAGACCAAGGGAAAATGACCAACAGATCAGGCCACCATTCAATGAAAACTATGTGGAAGAAGATGATAGGGATACAGAACCTCTTGATGAACATCATTTAAACCTCATAGGATCTGATAATGAAGGTGAGGTGTACCTCACAGAAGAAGAACAAGCCTTCTTTTCACCTGATCAAGATGAGACCAACTATGAAGATCTTGACGACCCTGCCATAGATTTTCAGAATGCCATTATAGAAGCGCACAGGCAATATGACCTTAGAAGTAAAAGAAACCAAGATAATGTCAAGAAAGGTAACTCAGATACTGCTAAAGTCCCTAATACCATCCTCAAGAAAGCAGTATGAAATGACAAAATCAAGGTTGAGAAGAATGACCAAAGCAAAGCTAAAGTTATCCAAACTAGTCCTCTCTCAGATACTCCTGGTACTTCTACCAAAGTCACCGAAACAACTATGGCAAACAAAATCCCAAAACAAGGTCAACAAACTCAGAACATAGAAAAGGTCGTGGCTGAAAAAACCAAAACAAACATATCTAAACTTCAGCTACCTTTCAGCTTTGAAGGCAAAATCGCCAAGATTAAGATCACCATGCCTCTTACTGAACTCATTGCCCAAAACTCTTATAAATCCCAAGTACTAAAGGTCTTAAATCTAGGGAATGATGCAAACACTGTTAATCTCACTGATGACATTCCTGAGGTATTGTTTGGTCCAAAGGTAGAGGGAAAATTCCAAGAAGGAGTTACTCTTCCATTTTACATTAGCCTAAACATCCACGACCAAATCCTCCACAATGACATGCTGGACTCCGGCGCCTCTCATAATCTTATGCCAAAGGTAGTAATGGAAAGATTAGGCTTGGAAGTCACAAGACCATACAAAGACTTGTATTCATTTGATTCAAGCAGAGTCCAATGCCTGGGTTTGATCAAAGACCTTTGTTTTAGTCTAGCCCAAATACCCGCTAAACATCTAATCATGGATATAGTAGTGGCGGACATTCCTCCCAAGTATGGGATGCTTCTATCCAGATCTTGGGGAGCCAAACTTCAAGGGAATATCCAACTGGACATGTCATATGCCACCATTCCTGTGTTTGGTCAGACCAGGATACTCTACCGCGAATCACACATGAAATACATGATTAGCAGTCAAGATAGGCCATATAACATTCCAATGTGTTCTTTGCGTTCCGACTTAAACTCTTTCATTATGCATATGGATGTAAACATGGAGGAAGAATCGGAAGAAACCGATATAGACTTAGATCCACCACATCAGTTGTCCCTGGTGCCTTATGATGAACTGGACACTCAAAACTACCATGATCATGAACAGCTGTGTCTTGAGGAAAGTAAGTTTCCCCTCTCCAAAGTAGGATTAGAGCAAGAAGCACAAACCCTCATGTACTATCAAGAAAATTGCTCTAGCTTTAGTCAAACACCAGCAGTAGCTTGTGGAAATGTCTTCCGGGTAAAAGCTTTAGAAGACCTACACATCATAAACCTATTTGGAACCCGGGAGAAAGGGAGTTTAATGTTTCTACCATACCTCAAAGATTTACCATCATGTGAACTTCCTACTGCAAATAAAACTTTGACCATAACCTCAGTAGCTCAACATCTTGAGAAAATGCCAGATGAACTTCTTATGAGCAAGGATGGCAGTTATAATCCCAGCATACCTGAGCTACTGAAATTGGCTCATATTTTTTCTTTTCATGAAGAACTTAGAAATGCTAAAATCAGGAATCTCATGCAAAATACTAATTTCTACAGAAAAAACAAGGGAAAACATTGTATCACTACCTTTTCCTCAAAGAACAACTTTAACAAAAGCAAACACAACAAACTGAAACAAACTGAAATGATCAAGGATAAAACTAGTGGCCATAGAATCTACTTTGATTTTAGAAATAATACTGCATCTCCATATAACAAAAATCATGTTTTTTCTACCCAAGATCATGATTCACCAATTAAAAGTGCTTTTAATCATGTATTCTTGCAAGATCATGTTTCAGATCATAATCATAAGATTCCTTTGCAAAGTAGACAACTTAAAGATTTTTTCCAGTTTGCGGGAGGTAGATCTGATTTCAAGTTCAAAATTGCAAAACCACCCAATATCAGAAATCTGCTCATGAAGGCCATGTTCCCCGTTTTAAATTTCTGTATTTTTGCATACCTTGATGATGTCATTATCTATTTCAAGAATTACCAAGAGTACATACATTACCTGAAGAAAGCATACAGTAAAGAAAGGAGTGGAAATCAGATATTCAGAGAGGTACAAAGGGAGGATACCGGGCTGTTTAGAGATTCTTGCATGACTCCCTATGTCATGTTAGAGAGAGAAAATTTCCCAAATTTTTCTTTTCAGGAGTTAAGTGGGCCAAGGGTGAGAGGAGATCCTTACGAGGATAAGATGCTGAAATTCCGTCATTTCCAAGATTTTTGAGTTTGAAACACTTTCAGTCATTGTACATACCATTGTTTGAAATATTGAAAAAATAGAAAAGTCAAAAACAATAAAAGATAGAAAAGTCAAAAACAGTAAAAAGCAGAAAAAAGGGCAAGTGAAGATAGAACAAAGGCCCCATGTTCCAAAAAATAGTCTTTCGGAAAGCGAGCAAGTTTAAATGCCGCTACTAGTACTTCAATGTCTTGTTCAGCTATCTAGCCTAATCATAGCTGAGCATGTTTAAATTTATTTGCTGATAAGTTAGTGAGTGCCAAGATAGTCAACATTATGTAAGATTGACTTATCACAGAGCTTAGATTAGGGAGAGATTCTGGTTCCACATGCCTAAAACAGAACCAAAGGGAGAAGCGAGGGATGAAAAACACATTGTACATCTTAGCCTCGCTTGTCTAGTTTCCTTTTATTGCAGAATAACATTTGTGTGCAGCTTGTCTTTTATGCCGCAAATGCATGACAAATCAGACTGCCTAATCCTGATTTGATCATTTTTTGAATTTCATGTTGTAGATTAGAGAATGAAATCCTGTCAAACTGCTTAATCTTGACAGTCGATCTAGTTTTTAGGTAGAGAAATGAAGGAGTTCATCAGCTTAATCTGAACTCCCGACAGATATAAGAGTAGAAATAGATAGGTTCATTTTGCAAAAAGAAAAAATATGCATTGTCAAAAGGCTGCTAGTTCAAATGCGCCAAAGAGAAGAAAAAATGTTAGGAAAGATAGTAGGGTAGGTAGAAGTATCATTGATGTTAACCATGCTGTCATTTTTCAGAAATAACATCAAGAGAAGGGTAAAGTTTGCGCCAATGGATAAGGCACTGGTCTTCATAAGCCAAAAATCTGAATTCTGGACACCTCCTGACGAGGAGCTGCCCTCCCCAAATGGAGCCACTGTTAGCCATCAGTATTTTTTTTTTTTACATGTTAGTGATGACTATATCTATAGCTGAGTTTTCTAGAAGCTGATTTCCTTATGTCAATATGTCATCTAGAAAACCCTCCTAAAACTTTTTTGCCCTTCTACTTTTCAGTCCGCCCATGTCGAAATCAAAACCTCATTATCACTATCCTACCTAACTTCAGCCTTCTTGATCTGCCCACCAGCTTTAAAAAGGAAAATCCACATCTGTTTCAAAGGTCTCCCCTATGTTAGGAAGTGGCGTTTTAAGACATTTTACCCTTGGCAATCATCAAAAAGCCAAAAAGCCTCCATCTGCAACAGACCTACCATGACTGACCTCTTACTTTGCAAATTAATTTGACAAGCAGCCCTAAGTCGCGCCACTCACATCCCCTAGATCTCAGCACTGTATAAACCCAACCTCAAGCTGACTATTAGGTTTCTCACAGTGTTCTATGGTGTCTACAAAGGCAGGAAATATAATTTCATCTCATGAAGTAAATGCTTGGATTTACAGTTAGAAGAACAGCTGCTTCTAAATGTAACTTGAGCCTGAGATATGTCTGCAAAACAGAAAGCTACTCATCCAAGCTTTACAGTCCTTTCCAGCATGAAAATCACAGAAAGACACCACTGTCACAGCAAACTGGAAAATTTTCATGGCCCAGAACCTCCTTCATTTACAAGCAGAGGGTTAGGGCGCCTCCTTCATCCACAAGCAGAGGGCGCTGGCCAATATTGACTTTGAAGATTGCAAAAGTCCAGGTTTTCTTTTACTGAACAGTGAAACAATATCTTCAGGTTTTATGAATGTGACTGATGATCATAACAGAAATGGAGTTTGAAATATGCTAGCTCAAAGGAAAAGGAGTCTGGTCTGATAAAGAAGGTCATCTGAAGCTTTCAAGTCAGGTGAATTGTTGAACTTTAGAAAGGCCTGTCATCAGTAAACATTCCAATCATAAGAAGCCTGTTTGTCCACAAGATCAAATGGGATAGATGTTGACAACAAAGGCCATTACACAGGCAGAAAGAAAGTTCTTGGTTTCTCAAAAGACACTGACCTCCATAGTCACAGAGACTATCCTTCAAATGGTTTGTCATAAGATGACCAAAACAAATGATGATATTTCAGTCACCCTTAGAGCAGTGCAGAGAAACAATGTCACTTTGGCTAGGGTTTCTTCTGAAACACAGTAATGCTTGCAAGAAGAGATGCTAATATTGATGTTTTTCAAGAGGTTCACTTACCATCACATCCAGAGAAAAGCTGTGTCAAACAGATTTGTCAAAACACCTTCAGATACCTTACCTGGTGAAGAGCCTCCTCCATGTATGAGCAGATGGCCAAAGCCATTGCAGGTTGCTGAAACTGATTGATCTAAAAATGCAGTGGAAGGATACAAAGAAATTAAATAGAAGTCATTGCACAGGTAAATAATAGTGTTTATAATACAAAGGTGTTGGTTTTCCTATTCAAAAGAGCTGTCTGTCAGACTGTACCTGTAGTGGAAGGGAGAAGATATTGAATATATATATGCCATTGATACCAAAAGAGACAGTTTCCTTAAGAAAAAAGATCAAACAACAAACCAATATCACATGCCAAAAGTCCAAAGAAGCGCTTTTCAAGAAATGGTGTTCAAGGTTTTCAAATGTTTCTGGCGCATTATGAATGGTTTTTCCTTGTTAAAAATTACCAAGGAGGTAAAACAGTGAACATACTCTAGTTATGAAATGGTTCTATTTACAAAAAGGGGTCAAACACACTGGTCAAAGCAAAATGGTGACTCTGTGTCAAAGAGCCCTGTTTTTTCTGTTTTACAATCTTATCTTTCAGATGGACAAGGTGAATAAGTTTACCAGTTGATGTATAAGCAAAAAAGTTGTTTTTATGGACAGTCAGTATGGATAGTTTGAAACAAACAAGTTTCCATTATTAAATAAACAGAGATGTGCGGAGGATTGCAGTGAAAAATGCCCCTCTTTGAAGACCATAGCAGGCTATAAAAGATGCAGCAACTTGGCTTTTACAGTAGGAAAATGGTTGAAGGAACAATGCAAACACCAAGGCTGTCAAAATACATTGACAAGGCGAGCCCTGTCCTTCAGAAACATAACAGTGTTTAAGCATTCTCTTGACTGTTTTAAAGGAAGGGTTTCTATATCCCATGTATGTGACCAGTGTTGTTGAAAACAATGGCAGAAATAGCATAAAGATTATGGAGACAGGTTTCAGAGTTTAAAGGTTTGGTGTTGAAATGTCCCCCAAAGGACAAAGCTGTAGGTCCTCCTTCTAACACCTGTGCAAAAGTAAATCAAAGTTCTGGTTTTTTTTTAGGCCATTGTTGTCGCTATAAAGAAGCAGGTCCGTGATAGACACGTTCAAAGGTATGGCAAATCTCCAAAGCAAATCTGGAACACACCAAAGTTAAAAGAATCAAAGGGTTTTTCAAAACGAAAACGCCTTGCAAAGGCCAAACCAAAGTTCCGCTTCACATTTCAAAAAATGGTGACCTTTGTAAAGAGTTGAAATAACATAAAGTTGAAAGGTGCGAGCGAGAGTTTCATGTTCAAAATTTCAAACTAAGTTTCCCTGCCTCCATAGCATCAAACAAGGCAATTCTGGTCAAAATAACACAGTTTGCACGTTCTTGCACTGCGCGACGTGCCTGCATTTTTGCGCGACGCGCCTGGGCGAGGATTTGCACGGGCCACCTTTGTCAGCGCGACGCGCCTGTACAGTGGCGCGACGCGCCTGTACAGTGGCGCGACGCGCCTGTATAGGCCGCCCGACCACCCGACAGGCCGACCCGACAGGCATTTTCTTGCGCGACGTGCTGTCTTCAAAGGGTGCCGCGCAGGGTTTTATGCCTCCCAACACCTCCAAATCATTTTTAAAGTGGCTCTGATTCTCAAACAAGGATTGCAGATGTGTTTTGAGGTGTTATTTTTTCTTTGCCCTCTTAAATTCAAAATCACTAGACCGGGTTCTTAAAAGGCACAACTGTGGGTAATGTTCGAAAAGCAGTGGTCGTGATTTGAACATTCTGACCTTGCAACAAAGTCTCCTCTATGTGATTAAAAGACAAAATGGTGTTGTCGACTTTCAATCCATAAAACATAGCTTCAATATGTAAAAACTGTCATGACCTATAAAAGGATTTATCCAAGTCTGTGCAAGAAGACAGTGAAAGGAGGAGGGTTGTTGGGTTTGTTTAAAAGTTTTGGGTTTGCAATAGCTACATTTTCCCAACAGTGAACATGATCAAATGGTGGCTTACTCTTATTGATGTCCAAAGACTTTATAGACAGCTCTCCAAGCGTTTTTTTTTTAAATAATGCAAACAGCTTCCAAAAAGAGAGACAAGGTTTCAAAAGGAGAAGCTGTGGGTGTATTTTCAAAGAAGCAGATATCATGATACGAATGTTTTGTCAAACCAAAGGACTTCTCTGTTTGATAAAAAGAGACAAAACACCAGTATTTTCCCCTTCATAGTGTGAATCTGCAAATCACCATTTGGAGGTATGGTCAAAGTATAGGTGAGGATTGGTGATTACAAGAGCAGCATCTCTATTGGAAGAAATGTTAGCTTACTACAAGGCTATTATGCCGGCCTCAAAACACCTAGAGCCATGGCACCCCGCACTAACACAGTGGTTTCTGACTGAGTAGGTGCATTTTGTTGGATGGTGTAATGTTGTTGAATATACTTGTTGAAAAAGCATACCAAAGAGGAGCAGTGCTTTGATTTAAAAAGTCTTGACTTTTTAATTCCTACAGATTTTTGAGCCTACACCAAACTTTGCAAGCTCTGCCACTTATCTTGCACAGAGTGACCTTTCACTGTGTAGGTGCACTTCGTCATTTACTGTGTTTATATTGTTGAATCCACCAGTGGGGTGGCTTGTATCAGAAGGGAGCTATGTTTGAAATAATAAGGTTATGGTTTTGCTTTTAACTAAAGTAAAAGGTGATGCTGTGTCTTCAAAACATCAAAAGCAGGGTACCCCTATCACAAAACACAGAAAAGGTCACTTGGACTGTGTTTCCTTACTGACTGTGTTTTTGACTAATTTTTATTGTTGAGGGACATACAAGGGGAAAGAGTAGTATCTACAAAGGAGCAAAGGCCTAATACCAAAGAAAACTTATTGCACAGTTTGGGACAAATTTACATCGATCAAACAATGTTTTAAAAGGAACAGTATGGCTGCCAAAACAGAAGAACAACATAAAAATGATTAACAAAGCCATGACAGTGATGAGAAAGGGAAGTATTTTGAAAAAGAACACAGTGAGGGAGCACAGTGAGACAAAGGAGAACGCATTAATGATATAAAGCACAAGGATAAAGAGCAACGCCATGAAGAAACTCAAAACAGTGGTAAAAAAGGAGGCTAAGGGGAAGCGCCTAGCACGGAAGGAAGGGAAAAGCATATCAGCCCTTGATATTTTGGCCTCAGCTTCGGAGCATGTTGCTATGGACCCTTGAGGGTTAGGCATGCCAATTTTGGGCCTTGTTCGACAATTTTTTGTTTTTTGACATTTTTTGGGTTTTTTACCAAAAACTCATAATTTCGCCATTTTAGTTTGAGGAATTGTCAAGGGAGGAGGATGACACCAATAGATGCTATATTTTTATGAGCAGGTCTCCAGCGATTTTCAGGACATTTAGGGATCATTCGCCCCCTCAAATTGGCGAAAAACACCCTCATTTTGCACGTTCTGCCCGCCATATCAGCAGTCTGCTATTTTCTGGGTTTTTTCACACAGGTACAGTTTTGGATGACCTCCGGACCTCAGATTGAGTTAGTTCCAGTTGCGCCGGAAAGTAGACACAGAGAGATTTCCAGCAAGCCCTCATGAGCCTCATTTCGACATCGGGAAGGCTGCCTATTGCATCCAGCAAGTCAGGGGACCTTTTTCAGGCATAAATATGAAGTATTTTTGTAATTTTTGAACTCCAAAAATCTGCTTTTCCCAAATGTGCGTTAAGCTATTTTTATCATTGGGAAATGATGTAAAGTCAATATAATTTCGTTTTTAGCAGTTTTTTAGATATTTTATGGGATATTTTGTGCCTTGGGCTTTGCAAAGCCTCAAGGACAAGTTTAGATATTTTGACTTGGCCAATGGGATAGCTAGTTGCTCCATGAGGTTTTCCTCCCTCAAGCCTATTTATTCCATGGGTTTTATTGTAAATCAGAGGCTGAACTTGAGAGAAGAATTAATACATTGGTCATATGAGCTTTGATGAATACACTTGTGTTATGATTTTTGGACTGCCTCTTGGATGCTTTTGAGGAGTGATGAAGGATTGGTGATGGATTCCATGACATGGTAGAATGGTATAGTTTTCTTGCTATGTTTTTTGTCTTCTAAGTTTTCATTCATAATCCATGCTTCTTGCTGCTATAGATCAGTAGATATTAGTTTTGAGATATGCCCATGGAGGCACCTCAAAATTCCTGAATCTTCATAGCTTGATGTTTTCTTCTTCCTTTGTTATGCTAAAGAATTCTTAACTGCTCTTTAGTAACCTAAGGATAATGTTTGCTAGTTTTATTTACAAGTTCTATGTATGTTGAGTAGGATGTATGGTGTGCCATGCCTACCTATAAGTTGTCCATAGTTCTGTCCATAAAACTTTCTCTTTGACTGATTTGTTGATCATCTTGTTGAACCAAGGAGGCCTAGTCCCGATCTAGCCCTTTGCCTAAAACTATGAAAGCTTGTTTGTCAAAGTGCCCAATGACTTAGAGATTATGTTTAGGCGTTCCGGTGTAGTTTATGAGTTGTTAGTTTGTCTTATTTGTTTTCCCCAAGTCTGATAGCCATTTCCCGAAGTTAGAGGGTCTTATACCTCTATGTATGGCTGGAATGTTTGATTTCAATGTTTTAATTAGCTCATAGTTACATTTAGCATGATTAATGGCTTGCTATAACATGTTTATGTCTGCTATCATCTAGTTACACTTGAAATCCCTTGTCTTTCACAAACTTGTTGTCCATTTAATCCATTTTGCCCAAAGATCCCTTCTACCGTGAATCAAATCGGCCCTACAGCAGCCTTACATCATCGTCTCATAGCTTCCTTGACCTGTTTGACCCCATAGCCCAATTGATCTGACTTCTTGTTATCCATTTTTTATGTCTTTGATCAGTTTTATCCCTCACGAACTTAAAAAACCCCAAAAAATCAAAAACTCACTTCATAACTAGCCTAATATCAGGATACCATAAGTAAACACACCGACATCTTTTACATTTATAGAGAGAGCCCTCTCTGAGTCCAGGAAGGCTAGGTCCTCGGGCTCCAAAGCTTGGTTTGATGTTACATCGTCATTTGGCTCGCCAATCGGCCAAATCACGAGACCCTAACATGTCACATGGTAGGTTGGAATTATGATGCGTTCACATGAACTTGTGAAGATTTAAAGTGGTTGAATTAGTTTTTTTTTATGAATTTCGTTATGTTCTAATTGTGGAAGAAATTTTGGTTTTCGGTAGCTAAAAGGTCGAAATCTTATAGTTTTTAGCTACTGAAAGTTAAAACTTTCAGTAGCTAAAAAAACTTACTCATGTCTATCATTAGATTCCAAAAATCCCAAATATCTTTAGGGTTTAAATGATTCGTGTCACCTCCATATCAGTGGTTATACACAAATCATCATTTATATTTATGCTGCCAGGACTGCGCCAAGGTATAATTCATCATATTTTCAAAAAAAGGATTGTGACTCGTTTATGCATTGTCCACATCACGAAATAATAACCCTAAATCATGCCCACCCATTTCAATTGACCCTAAAAAAATGGTCATGAGCCTTCCCATGCTTGAATCGGTCGATGGTCAGTTTCTGATTGTTTAAAGTTACCCACAGGTGCCTGAACCCTTCATCCTTCGAATCTATCCTTGTTTCTTGTTTTTCTACCCTCACCTTCATGTTAATTTGAGTTAATCATTCACCTTCACATACCCTGGCCATTTTGTAATCTATGTTGTTACTTTAAAGCGTTTTCAAGAATCCTGGTGATGAAGATTTCAACCGGAGGTGCTCTCCTAAGAAAATAATTGCAGGACACTTCATACCTTGAAGCACACCCCCACGCCTATGAACTATTCAAGGAGGTTAGATGCTATAGGTTCTGTCAGAAGTTCTAGGGGTACCATCAGGGTATCACAGAATCATTTTCCAAAAGCTTTGATGGATTTAAGGTTCAGCTTGGGCCTATGGTAATGCAGATAGATGAGGCCAGTGTTGCAACAACCACAGAGATGTATGGTGAAGGAGAAAGGTGGTTTAAGAGTACCTCAATCAAAGAAGTCGATTTCAAGTCTTTCCTCAAAGAAAAACATCAAAATATGAAGTGGCAAAAGGATATCCCTAGGAGTTATTTGGAGGAGAAATGGTAAACATTTCTCAAGATGATTCAGGTTTACATCACTTGTGAGGGCATATTGGGAAAGACCATGCTCTACCACTTCAGGCTTCTCCTCCATTTCACAGGTAAGAAACCTCTATTATGCCATTTTACCTTCTCAAGAGTCTTACGAAGATGGCTTCTAAAGTTCAATCCAAGCCTCAGAAAGCTAGCAGCAATACTTTTCATCATGGGCTGATAAAATTAATAGTTTCAGAAGAGCTCAATAGAAGAAACAAGACTTGTAACTATCTCCTATTTTGGGGAGAATTTGAGTAGGAAAATCAACCAAAGAAAGGAGGAACTCCCTCATAGGAATTGACCTCCCTAAAAACTATTAAAAGGAAGAGAAGATAATTGTCTCCTGTGGGAACTACCACCAAGGTCTCTCCCTCAAAATAAAAAAAGTCAAAGAGGAAGTTAGAGATTGGAAAGAAGGCAGAGAATCAAGGAAAAACTGCAGCAACAAATGTCCTAAACCTGCCATATTCTGATTCTGATTCAGAGCCCCTAGCTGTAGAAATGGAAGCAGAACCATCAGCTGTAGAAATGGAAACCCCTAAAGAATCTGAAACACCAAAAAAAAATAAGGTTAGCAAAAATCCTAAGGTACATAATCTGAAAGAATAAAATGATGAGTTAAAGGTGTTAGAGAGACTTCTGAAGAAGGAAAATGAGACTCTTATACAATCATCTACCAAAATTGGTTTTGCATTGGATCAGTTAGCCATCAAGTATGAAACTGTAAATCACAAGCACAAGAATCTCCGCAAGCATAATAGAAAATTTAAAAACATGAACAAGTTTTTGAGATTCAAGCTTGTGCACAAGAAACTAAAACCTAAATCCCACCTCAAGATTGATACCCTTTCTCAAGCTGCCCTTAATCTCAATTGAAGTGTTTAAAATAAATGGATCAGGTTCGATGGGAAACTCAACCATTTTTTATTAAATTCAGGAGAAGTTACAATTTGCACCAGCTAAGAACCATTTCAGAATCCCTAATTATTTGCAGAAAATCATGCCCAACAAATCAGCAGCTAAGCGCACTCTGTTTGACCTCATTAGCTGCCGAAAGTTCTATTATGAACAGAAAGCATCAAATATCCTTAAATCAAGGCAAATAGACTCATCAATGATCTCAAAGGCTTCCATAACGATCTTCTAGTTATGACTTGTCCTCAACATGTTGTTTTCAAGCTCAGATTCAATCATATTTGGTTTTTAAAGAAGATCAAAGTAAATCTATTTTTTGGAGTTCTATTGTATTTTCTAGTTTGAGGATAGTAGTCAGTAGGAAAATTTTTCTATTTTTACCCTTTCAATGTTAAAATTCGAATATATTGTAATATATTTCAGAGCTATGTCATGATTTTGAAAGAGATCAAATCTCTATTTCAGATAGAACATAGAAAGGTATTTTCTAGAAATATCTAAAAAGAGTTAAGGAAGAGACTTGATCCTCCTAGTCTGTAGGATCTAAATGTAAGGGGAAAATTATAAAAGATAGAATTCCATATGGGATAAGGGTTGGAACTGAAGGGAAGGATGGTATGGGAATATCACCAGCTATTGTAAATATGTTTAGCAGGTTGTAAGTGACTTTTTTGAATGAATACAAAGACCTTTTGTTTCCAGATTCTTGTGTCATGATTATGTGGTGAAGTGCTTCTTGATGCAATTTTTAATTCTCTTATTTCACATATTGTTTTCTTTCCTTATTTTTTATAAGAAAATTATGTTTAGGATTTGTCTCGGACACCCTGCTCTAGCTTAAAACAATATTTATGTTTTCTTCTGAAATTTTAATGTAGAATTCAGATAAGGTCTGCTCTGCATTTGGATTGAATCATAATATGTTCTTCTTTTAAATCTCACAACTGTAACGATCGACTAACATGAGTGTCTTTCCCGGTCACACATGATCGCAGTTATTCATTCATTTAAATCAACTTTGACCTTTTGACTCCATTTATCCCAATGGCCCTCTTATGTTGTCTCAACCAAAAACTCAAAACAAACCTTTCTATCCTCATAACTATCATAATATGCAATTCAAAAAAAATTAAAACATACAAAGAGATCCCTCTCTGAGTCTTGGAGGGCTAGATACTTGACTCAAAGCGGTTTTGATGTTACCTTTAGGGTTCTGTCTTCAGCCTCAGAATTATGGAGTGATAACATAGTGGTACTGAGGACGTAGTTTTATGTTCCTCAGTAAAAATTATCAAGCTCAAATCTGGTTGTTGATGGTGGACAAACAGTCAGACACAAGAAGGTTGAAATCATCCACCTAGCGACTCCACAAAGTTCAGTTGATCTAAAAACTCCCGTGGTAAAATAATCCAGAATTGTAGATAACATATGGTGACTCCATTCTATTGTTTATTATTTTCAAAATGAATTCTAGAATACAACGCGGGTATGGTCATTTGGACAGATCAAAGATTCCAAGTTTTCCAAATCCCATGCCCAACATCGATTGGTTATATATCTTCCAGTGTTTAAAGATAAAAATGGAGATGATGATGTTATACATTTATTGAGGTTTCATATGCATATATGTGGCCTTAAAATCAAAATTCCTGAAGATTGTCTTATGAAAATGTTTGTGGCGAGTTTGGAGAAAAAGGCTAGATCTTGGTATGAAAATTTACCAGATGCTAGTATATGTTCTTTAAAGCATTTTCATACTGTATTTTTTGACAAATACAAAGAATATTATCCATCTTTATTGCTAGTTCAAAACTATTGTGATAATTTTGAAATTTTTATTGAATATCTGGAAGATTATTATGATGATGGTCATTTCATGAATGACGAAATAATAGAAGATTTAGAAGAAATACCTTTTCAAAAAGTATAAGCTTTGCTTGAATTGTATCCTTCTCAGGAACAAAAAGATGATGTATTTTGTACAGATGTTCATGAAGGTTCACCACAGGAGACAATTCTTGTAGAAGTACGACAAACTGATCAGTCAAAGGTTAAGGAAAAATTTCAACTTCCTAAACCTGATCAAGCAGAGGACAACACTAAAAATCAAGAACAACCTGGTGATCTAGAAAAACAAGAAGCAGAGATTAATTTTCTTGATGAGCAAGTAGTGTTTCCTTCATAGATTAAATACCAATCATATTTGCATGATGAATACCATCTCTCAAATTCTCTTTCATGTTGCATCTTATCTAAATTTACAGCCCTTGAAGAAAACCATAAAATTTCTCAATCATTAATTTCTTCCTTGTTCCTTGGATGTTAATGAAGTAGTACAACGTATTGTTACAAATCATATTCCTTCACCCAAAATTAACGAGCGTTTGTAGCTCTCTTGCAAGATTTTGTGTGACAAAGAGAATGATAAAGAGAACTCAGAGCACTTGACTATAGTGGGTAATGGGGAAAAACAATTTTCTCCCTTGTTGTTCGAAGAGAATCAATTTCAATACATAATCAAAGTAGTAGTTTGGAATGAAGTTTGTTTTCCTATTACAAATCATCTAGAAGATTTTATGTTGCATGTTTACCATGATCCATTGGTCAGTGTATTGAAGTCATCAATGAAGGAAGAATTCTCCAGGTTCATCAATAGAGCTATTGAATCCAGTGAAAAAGTTAATTTGCCATGTTTTAAATTCATTTTTCTACCTACAAAGCTGGAATGAAAATTTTATTTAGGTATCCATTTGCTTGACTGGTTGCATTGGAAGTTTATTATCACTTGATATGGTAATCATTTTATCAAATTAGAGTAGGTCGTGGTGAAAATAAGCTTGTTGGCCAAGCATATTTTTATATTTTAGATTTCATTTCAGAATTCAGATTTTCAAGGTGCAACATTAATTTCCGTCAGATAATTTGCAGTTGCATACTTCAATTGTAGTTTCAGTTCAGATTTACAGTATGAAAATAATATTGTTGGGAAAGCATGTGGTCTGTTTTTATTTATGTTTTACTTCAAAAACTCAGTCAAATTCAGAAGGATTAATCACCGGTTTCGTCACTTAGTTGCAGGATAGATCAAGATGCACGTTGTGGGATCAACCTAATGGATAAGGCACTGATTTACGAATCTGAAGATCTGAGATTCTTGGCACCTCCTCCGAAGCTGCCATCCCCAGAAGGAGCCGATGTTAGCACGAGATAAATTATGGGAAAAATTTACGCCCTGGGCATCCAAGGTTTGGTATGCATATTTTCAAAGTTCAGTGGTGAAGATAAGACAAATTAGAAATGGATTTATCAAATTTTGTCCCAAAGGAAATTTATAATATAAAAAATATAGAATTAAATTAATTTTATTTTTTTATATTGTTTTAAACCATATTCATATTCCACTTATGGGTGATGATCTTTGGTTAGAATGGATTGTTCAAATATATTTTTAGACCCCTTCAGTGTTTCTAAGTTTAATGGAGGAAGGAGGTCTGAAAAATGCAGTTTTCATTATCAAAGTCATGATTACGTGGCAAGCTATGGAGAGTTCGCACCCCCCCTCCCGGTCAGAAACTGCTTACCACCTATCAGGCCCTCCGAAAATGCTATGAATTTTTTCAGTCTTGATGTGAAGACAATGACAAAGGAAGCTCTTCATACCTTTGTCTACCATGAAATTCTGAGTGGTATATCCAATGCTTCATATCAGATATCCAGGTATCCCTTGTGTTGTCACATGGTAGGTTGGAATTATGATGCATTCACATGAACTTGTGAAGATTTAAAGTGGTTGAATTAGTTGTTTTTATAAATTTGGTTATGTTCTAATTGTGGAAGAAAGATTGGTTTTAGGTAGCTAAAAGGTCGAAACCCTATAGTTTTTAGCTACCAAAAGTTTCTTTTGGTAGCTAAAACAACTTACTCACGCCTATCGTTAGCTACCAAAAATCCCAAATATCTCTAGGGTTTAAAAGATTCATGTCACTTCCATATCGGCAATTGTACACAAATCATCATTTATAGTTATGCTTCCAGGATCGTGCCAGGGTATCATTCATCATATTTTCAAAAAAAGGATTGTGACTCGTTTATGCATTGTCCACATCAAGAAATCATAACCCTAAATTGTGCCCACCCATTTCAATTGATCTTAAAAAAAATGGTCATGAGCCTTCCCATGCTTTGAATCAATCGATGGTCAGTTTCTGATTGTTTTAAAGCTTCCCACAGGTGCTCAAACCCTTCATCCTTCGAATCTATCCTCATTTCTTGTTGTTCTACCTTCGCCTTCATGGTCATTTGAGTTAATAACTCACCTTCACATACCTTGGCCATTTTGTAATATGCATTGTTACTTTAAAGTTGTTTCAGGAATCCCGGTGATGAAGATTTCAACCGGAGGTTCCCTTCTGAGAAAATAATTGTAGGACACTTCATACCTTGAAGCACACCCTCAATTATGTGAATTATTCAAGGAGGTTGGATGCTATAGGTTCTGTCAGAAGTTCAATGGGTACCATCAGGGTATCACATAATCATTTTCCAAAAGCTTTGATGGCTTTAAGGTTCAGCTTGGGCCTATGGTAATGTAGATAGATGAGGTCGGTGTTGCAGCAGCTACAAAGATTCCTGGTGAAGGAGAAAGGTGGTTTAAGACTACCTCAATCAAAGAAGTTGATTTCAAGTCTTTCCTCAAAGAAAAACATCAAAATATGAAGTGGAAAAAGGATATCCCCAGGAGTTATTTGGAGAAGAAATGGAAAACATTGCTCAAGATGATTCAGGTTTACATCACTTGTGAGGGAAGATATGGAAGGACCATGCTCTACCACTTCAGGCTGATCCTCCATTTCATAGGCAAGTAACCTCTAAATATTCCATTTTACCTTCTCAAGAGTCTTACCAAGATGGCTTCTAAAGTTCAGGCCAAGCCTCAGAAAGCTAGCAGCAGTCTTTTTCATCATGGGATGATCAAATTGATAGTTTTAGAAGAGCTCAGCAGAAGAAACAAGACTTGGAACTATATTTTTTTGGGGGGGACAATTTGAGCAGGAAATTCAACCAAATAAAGGAGGAACTCCCTCACAGGAATTGACCTCCCCAAAAACCTGTAAAAAGAAGAGAAGAGCATTGTCTCCTGTTGGAACTGCCACCAAATTTTTTCCTTCAAAATCAAAGAAGTCAAAGAGGAAGTTATAGTTTGGAAAGAAGGCAGAGAATCATTGGAAAACTGCAGCAAAAAATGTCCTAAACTTGCCATATTCGGATTCTGATTCAGAGCCCCTAGTTGTAGAAATGGAAGCAGAGCCATCAGCTGTAGAAATGGAAACCCCTAGAAAAGCTGGAACACCATAAAAAAAGAAGGTTAGCAAAAATCCCAAGGTACAAAAAATGAAAGAAGAAAATGTTGAGTTAAAGGTGTTAGAGAGACTTCTGAAGAAGGAAAATGGGACTCTTAGACAGTCATCTACCAAAACTAGTTCTGCATTGGATTAGTTAGCCATGAAGTATGAAACTACAAAGCACAAGAAAAAGAAGCTTCACAAGCATAATAGAAAATTGCAGAACATGAACAAGGTTTTGAGATTCAAGCTTGTCCACAAGAAACTAAAACCTAAAGCCCACCTCAAGCTTGATACCCTAGCTCAAGCTGCCCTTGATCTCAATTGAAGTGGTTATAATAAATGGAGTAGGGTAAAAGGGAAACTCAACCATTTTTTATTAAATTCAGGAGTAGTTACAATTTTCGCTAGCTAAGAACCATTTTAGAATCCCTAATTATCTGCCGAAAATCATGTGCGACAAATCGGCAGCTAAGCGCACTCTGTTTTACCTCATTAGGTGCCGAAAGTTCTATTATGAACAGAAAGCCTCAAATATCCTTAAATCAAGGCAAATAAATTCCTCAAAGATCTCGAAGGCTTCCAGAAATATCGTCTAGTTATGACTCGTCCTCAACATGCTGCTGTCAAGCTCAGATTCAATCATATTGGGTTTTAAAGAATATCAAAGTAAATCTATTTTTTGGAGTTCTGTTGTATTTTCCAATTTGAGGATAGTAGTCAGTAGGTATTTTTTGCTATTTTTACCCTTTCAGTGTTAAAAATATAATATATTGTAATATATTTCAGAGATATGGCATGATTTTGAAAGAGTTCAAATCTCTATTTCAGATAGAACATAAATAGGTATTTTCTAGAAATATCTAGAAAGAGTTAAGGAAGAGATTTGATCCTCCTAGTCTGTAGGATCTGAAAGTAAGGGGAAATTATAAAAGATAGAATTCCGTATGGGATGAGGGTTGGACCTGAAGGGAAGGATGGTATGGGAATATCACCAACTATTGTAAATATGTTCAACATGTTGTAAGTGACTTTTTTGAATGAATACAAAGACCTCTTGTTTCCAGATTCTTGTGTCATGATTATGTCGTGAAGTGATTCTTGATGCAATTTTTTATTCTCTTGTTTCACATATTTTTTTATTCAATATTTGTCTCAGACACCCTACTCTGGCTTAAGACAATATTTATGTTTTCTTCTGAAATTTGAATGTATAATTCATATAAGGTCTACTCTGGATTTGGATTGAATCCTAATCTGTTCGTCTCTTCCATCTCATAAGCTGTAACGATCCACTGACATGACTGTCTTGCCTGGTCGAACATGATCTCATTTATTCATTCATTTAAATCTTCTTTGACCTTTTGACTCTATTTAGCCCAATGGACCTCTTTTGTTGTCTCAACCAAAAACTCAAAACAAACCTTTCTATCCTCATAACTAGCCTAATATCCAATCCAAAAACAGTTAAAACATACAGAGAGATCCCTCTCTAAGTCTTGGAGGGCTAGATCCTTGACTCAAAGCGGTTTTGATGTTACCTCTGGGGTTCTGTCTTCAGCCTCGAAATTACGGAGCGATGACACTGAGATAGCTCCTGAAAAGGGTGTACCCTCCTATCGAACTATCTTGTCACTAGGGATGTATAAGGTTCTGATAGAGCTCTAAAAATGTGTGTGCACCAAAACATCAAACCCATTGCGCAACGACTACTATCACCTACCGACTCTATCATGTGATGGGAAATCCCACCTGGATCCCAACAGTAATCTGGACCTGGTGTCTCTCTAGAAATCTATGGACTCCACTGAAATGTGGCCATGGATGTATCTAGCTGCCTAGCCTGCTCCATGGGGTACCAACTCAGTACCTCTCATCATCCAACCTCAAGAAAAGAATCAAATGCAAGAATCCCCGAACATAGAATAATCCCTCCATCCTGCGAGTGTTGCACCCTATTTATGTATGCCTGAAGGGGGGTGATTTGACACTCCATTGTGCCCTTTAACTACACCATTACGTAATCCAACTGTTTCCCAATGTGGGCCAAATTTTCCACTAACTCAACACAAACCACTCTCATTCCTCCAGCTCCTCGTTCTGTTGCAGGATAGCCTCTCGTACTGATGTGGCCTTCTCCTTCAAATCTAGAAGGTCGGATAAAAAATGATGGCACTGTTGTGTGAAACCATCACCCAATACTACCATATCTCATAGCATCTCATCAAGGGCTATCCCAAAGGATGGCTGCACACCTGTAATATCCCTTTTTAGGAACAACTCATGACTCATGCACTAAAAAATGAATTTTCAAAAAAATATGCAATGAAACAGGAAAATGAATCTTGGATCCTTTATATCAGACAATAAAAAAGCTAAATCCAATATTTGAGCTAAAACAAATAAGACTAGGTGGGTTAAACAAATCTCCCGCACCTAGTTATCTTCAAGAAAAGGCCCAATGAGGAACTGCAACAAATTAAAATGCTCTGTTGTAAGTGAAAAGAGCTATAAATGCATAAAATGTGTTGATAGACACTCAGAAATGGATTTCAAGTACAGCAGCAACTTAGATTTGAATTTAGGATCCAAAAAGTGGGGAAAAGCAGTGATTTCGACCCTAAAATAGATGTATTAAAAAAACTGCGTAAAATTAAGGGAAATGGCGGGATTTTATTTTATATTATGTCATGAAGGACCTATTCTCTAAATTTTAGCTCAAGCAAAGCATTCTAGCTATGTTAAACAGTTCCTCCATCCCCGGATAAGCTTAAAAATGTTGATTTCCCATGACTTGGAGTATGTAGAAAATGGCTGAAGCATACATTGCGTGATTTCTGAAGACATTAGACAAAATATGTCTGAAACATCAAATCTGAAGTTTTTTATAACATATCATGAATAAAAATGGAGATTCAGTTCCTTTTATACATTAAATAGGTCACCCGGCAAGGGGATTTCATGAAAGAACAAATACAAGTATCAGATCTACAGAATATGGATCTGGAAAACACATAATCACTAAAACTCTAAGTATATGAGCTGAAATATACAAAATTGTAGAAGAGGGCTGAAATACAAACTTTCCAGAAGAAGGGATGGCCCTTCCTCAAGGAAATAAGCACCAAACTAGGGTAGAAACCCTGCTACAGCAATGCACTGGAAAAATGACGAAGTTTCTGAAGTATACTGCGTAGATGATGTTGGAAGTTCCTTTGGCCTGATGCCAATATCTGAATATGAAGCTCAAGGCTTCCTCACTAATCTTCCAGAGAAAGGAATGCTCCCTTTTCTGCAAAACTAGATCTGGAAGTGGTGTTGAAAACCCCTCACTTCAACACCCTGCAACACAACAATTCCTGCCCAACAGAAAAGGCTGTAGCTGGAGGAGGTAACTTGGCCTCAAGCCTAGATGTGAGGGATTTCAGAGCATACTCCTTCAAGAGCTCCTCAATGAAGGAGGAAGAATTCCTAAACAGGAGACTCCTCTCTCTCTAGCTAAACAACCAAGAGAGTTTGAGTTGCCTAAGCAATCTCAAAATTGAATTATCTTCAACTCCCCTTTCCTTGTGGCCTTCCTCTTTTTTTTATAACATTAGGGTTTGGAAAACCCTAAACCACATCCAATGAGTTAACCCTTTTCACATGAAGGGTCTCCATCTAGAACTCCGTTGATCAATAAGGAGGTTCAATGCATCTAGACACTGCTGAGATTTGGTCCTGTTGACCCAATCAATCTTCTTAATTCCTCTTCACACCTAAGTGTATTTTATTGAAATGGCCCAGATTTTTCCATGTTCACATTGGGAATTGATTTATTTTGCTGATTAGGAGTTTTAGAGTTACTCATTTACACTTTTATTCATGAGTTAATAAAATGACATATTCCCATTATCTGCAAAAATTGGGAATATTACAGTGTCCCCCGGAAAAATGTTGCTTGCTCTCAAGAAAATCTTATGGTAGATGAAAACCATCGATTCCCCTCCAAATGGAACCCACATAAGGAAGGCTTCCTCCATTTTCTACAATAGGTTATGTATGTTTGGTTCCAAAATTGTCTTCCACAAATGCATGAGATGACTTCCAACTATAGGGTTAGATGTCCTCTTCTTATCATGAAGTACAAAATGACAATTTCATGATGTCCAACACCATAATGAACACATGAGAGATATAAAATAAAGTAGCTCCTTCCATAAAGGAAAAGCTTCATCATGCAAAACGTTCCTCCATCCCATGTCTTATGGATTTGATTAAGCATTGTTATGCTCTCATTGTTAGCTTTGTTGGCTTCCTTGGATCCAAACTCTATCATTCTAGCGTTAGGCAAAAGAAGAAGGTAAGGAGTAATATGGGTAAACAAAGATGTCAAACCATATTCTCCTAATAATAACCACCAGAGCAAGGCCCTTTGCTGCCATCCTCCATCTTTTCCATGCAAGATGGACAAGCCAAGCTTCCCAAAATATGATGTACATGCCCTTCTTTGATGCAATTTATCTTTAATACATAGGGCATGAATCAGAAAATTATGAGCTATGGGGTGGTCACCATACTCATTTAAAAGTAACCAAAGCAAAAAGAGGTCTTACTGCCTTCTTTCCTCCTCATGTGCATCATGAAACTAAACCATACTAATGGACATATGATATGTCACATCAGCCCAATACAAAGTATCATCATCAATGCACATCATGAGATCAATATGCCAAATTTTACACAATGCAAAACACATAGACATAGGACATGTCATGTGGTGGTCATACTCTCTCAAGTGAAACAAAATTATACATGCCTTCTCTTGCTGCAACAAAACATTGAAATCCAAGGCATGATTCAGAAAATGATGAGCTATTGGGCGGTAACCATACTCACCCAAGAGCAGCCATAGCAACAAAGACTTTTGTAGCCTTCTTGCCTTATCAACATGTGGATCATGGAGCAACAACACAATGATGGACATGTGAAGTGTCTCATCAACATAGTACAAGTGAGCTCCCTCATACCACATCATGTGGGAGTCATCCCTCCTCCCAAGCCAAAGTTCATGCATGAAACATACCTCCAACAGAAATACATGTGGATAAATGAGACATATTTCAAACATGGGTAAATACATGGACTTGAGATTTAACACGTGATGTCCAAACTCTCCTTTTAACAACCACATAAACCATGCTTCCTTTTAATATACCCTATTAATGATTCATAAAGCATGAAATGAGAGAATGAGAATCTGTGGTTTGTGATCATGCTTACCCCAAAGCAACCAGTGTTTCCATGCCTCCTTATTCATTTCATGACCATTATTCAAGGCATAGATTAGAGAAATAGGTGCCTTTGGAGAGTGATAGGAGTCTCCCAAGGGCAACCAGCGTAACCAAGCTTGCTAGCCCATATATGTCTACAAGTGATCATGTGATTTATTTCTCATCATCCTCATCCACTCACTCCAATATGGAAGATGAGTGATGTGTTACATAATCATGGCATCCTCCCTTTGTAGAATACCATCTCCTTTGAACCAATGAAGAACCTTGCATCTCATAAAATATTGAAATGCATCTTTGTTGAGATCTCTTAGGGAGACCTTCTTCCATCGATGGCCTTCCAAAACTAGTGAGGCTTTGAATCTGCAGTAAGTAGAAGTCTCTCTTTGAGCTGTAGCAGGATCATTGAGAGAGTGTCATCTAGAGCGGAGAAAATGCTTCTCATCTCAAGATTTCTACTCTTCATCTTCTTCTTCTCCACTGCTTCAAGATTGAAGCTGCTTCTAGAATGCTCCAAGAGAGCTGAAGCCTTTTTTTCACAGTCACTAAGTGACAATGCTGTAGATCTGCAAAGTGATGCATGTACTGTCTCAAAGCAAGTTTCATTACTGATCTCACAATCAGCCATTGAACATAGGATAGTACTAATCCCCTTTCTTGAGACTCTACATCTCAACCCAAGAGATTGAATGCAGCTCAACAATGATGCATAGGGATAGTTTACAGTCTCATCCTTGATTAGATCAAGGGTCCTCTGCGTTGTGACATGTCTTTGCTTCAAATCAGCATTTTGATTTAATCCTTGGCTATTCATTAATCTTGAAACAATATGTGCTGGAATCTCATGCATACCTTGGATCAACTGATATGCGGGAACCTCTTGATAGAACACAAGAGTTCCTCCACCCAGATCAATGATGCCTCCAACTGCTGGTAGGATGATGGATTCCTTTCTTCAAGCATACCAGCGCTGGTATCTTCCTTCTCCTCCTTATGCATCTCCTGATTCCTGAATGGGACTCCATATGTTAAGAGCTCAAGACTATCTTGCAAAGATGCAAGTGCCTCTTCTCTAGATGCAAGTACCTTAGCAGCAGGTGGTGAAAATGGAGATCTCTTGCCCAAAGTGACAAGATTGACATCCTCCTTTGTTTCCTTGGAAGATGTCTCTTTGTAGCTCATCTTTCTCCTCTCCTCATCAAACTCCTTGAGATTTTCTTCAATACTCTTCAATGTTTGAAAAAGAAGCAATGAGATCTCTTCTTCAGTCATTCTCCCTGTTTTATGATAATAGGAGGTGTATAGTTCTTCCTCTCCATATTGAAATCCTTTAGGAGTTTCTTTGCATCTATTTTCTTCATTGTTGTACCTCTCACCTTCTTCAAAGAAAGTGGGCATAGTAGATCTATGAGGAGATCTAGGATTCTCTAGTCTTCTGCTTTGCTGATAGGAATTTCTAGGGCTCCCTTATTTTTCTTGAAACCTCATGCAGGTTTTACTGCAGATTGCTTCTTCTCGGAACCCTCTAGGAGTCTCGGTGCATCTTCTTTCTCTCTTCTGATTTACCTCTTTGGAGAGGCATTTCTTAGATCTGAACACTGATGAGAGTAATATCATCCTCTCCATAATTCTAATCTTTGTTTCTTCTCTTCACTTCTCTGATAGATTGATATCACAGGCTGTGCCAGAGATCATGCTCTGATACCACTGTAATATCCCTTTTTAGGAACAACTCATGAATCATGCACTGAAAAATGCATTTTCAGAAAAATATGCAATGAAAAAGGAAAATTAATCTTGTATCCTTTATATCAAACAATAAATAAACTAAATCCAATATTTGAGCTGAAACAAATAAGACTAGGTGGGTTAAACAGATCTCCCGCACCTAGTTATCTTCAAGAAAAGGCCCAATGAGGGACTGCAGCAAAGTAAAATGATCTGTTGTAAGTGTAGATATATATTAATGCATAAAATGTGCTGATAGACACTCAAAAACTGATTTCAAGTACATCAGAAACTTAGATCTGAATTTAGGATCCAAGAAGTGGGGAAAAGCAGTGATTTCGACACTAAAATAGATGTATTCAGAAATCTGCATAAAATTGAGGGAAATGGAAGGAGTTTATTTTATATTAGGTCATGAGGGACCTATTAGCCGAATTTCAGCTCAAAAAAAACATTCTAGATATGTTAAATAGTTTCTCCATCCCTGGATAAGCTTAAAAATGTTGATTTCCCATGACTTGGAGTACGCAGAAAATGGCTGAAGCAAAAATTGCATGATTTCTGAAGACATTAGACAAAATATGTATGAAACATAAGATATGAATTTTATTATAACAGATCATGAATAAAAATGGAGATTCAGCTCCTTTTATACATCAAATAGATCACCCGGCAAGGGGATTTCATGAAAGAACAAATACAAGTATCAGATCTGCAAAAGATGGATCTGGAAAACACAGAATCAATAAAAATCTGAGTATACGAGCTGAAATATACAAAATTACAAAAGAGGACTGAAATACAAACTTTCTGGAAGAAGGGATGGCCCTTCCTCAAGGAAATAACCACCAAACTAGGGTAGAAACTCTGATACAACAATGCACTAGAAAAATGACGCAATTTCTGAAGTATATTGCGCAGATGATGTTGGAAGGTTCTTTGGCCTGATGCCAAGATCTGAATATGAAGCTCAATTCTTCCTCACTAATCTTCCAGAGAAAGGAATGCTCCCTTTTCTACAAAAATAGATCTGGAAGTGGTGTTGAAAACCCCTCACTGCAACACCCTGCAACACAGCAATTCTTGCCCAACAGAAAAGGCTATAGCTAGAGGAGGAAGCTTGGACTCAAGCCTAGATGTGATGAATTTTAGAACATACTCCTTCAAGAGCTCCTCAATGAAGGAGGAGGAATTCCTAAACAAGAGACTCCTCTCTCTCTAGCTAAACAGCCAAGAGAGTTTGAGTTGCCTAAGAAATCTCAAAATCGAATTATCTTCAACTCCCCTTTCCTTGTGGCCTTCCTCTTTCTTTTATAACATTAGGGTTTGGAAAACCCTAAACCACCTCCAATGATTTAACCCTTTTCACATGAAGGGTCTCCATCTAGAACTGCGCTGATCAATAAGGAGGTTCAATGCATCTAGACACTATTGAGATTTGGTCCTGTTGACCCAGTCAATATTCTTAATTCCTCTTCACACCTAAGTGTATTTATTGAAATGGCCCAGATTTTTCCATGTTCACATTGGGCATTGATTTATTTTTCTGATTAGGAGTTTTAGAGTTCCTCCTTTACACTTTTATTCAAGAGTTAATAAAATGCAATATTCCCATTAGCTACAAAAATTGGGAATATTACAAGACCCTCCTCCATAGACACTTTAACACGCAAATAATTCTCACTAGTTAGTTGCATGTGATTATCATCTGACAATTATGTCATAAACCTAGAGGCATTTTTACCTATCGGCTCCTCAACAATGGTGGAGTTGTCTCTCGACACCTCATCAACTTGTGATGTGTTGATATCATTAGAGAACTCAGTCACAACCCCTATACCCCATCAATGGATACCTCAACAATGGGTGGTGTCTCACCAATGAGTGTATGCTCAGCTATCTCCTCCCAAGTCTTTGCCATACTCTTTGATGACCCATCAAAAGTAGGTAGAAAAAGTCTACCCATGGTACACTGCAGTTCATTTCCTTGCGTGTACCCTCCTCCTCTGTTATAGCAGTGAGGTCTTTGATTATCCTTAATCTGGAAAAATTCTTGGAAAGTCAGATGATCTATGAAATCCTGGGTATGAGATTGGTACTCTGTGAAATAATCACCGTAGTGATCCACTTTCGGCTTTTGAGGTCCACCTGCTCATGTCCCCGATGCTAAGGAAGTGGGCATAGTGGAACGCTGTGAGACTTGTGGCACCACTATTTTCTCATTCCAATGGAGATAAGTACCCAAAATTTCTCCATTCTGAAACCCCCATGGGATTTCCCTTTCTATTCTCATCTCCCTTATTACTCTAGTGAGATCCTACACTTATCTGAGGAGGAGATTGCCAAAATCCTTCTTATAATTTTGCTTCTTCCATTGGAGACTTCGTTTATCCTCCTTCACTAGAACACAATTTTCTTTTCCAGATACGAACTCTAAAACAAGTTGAATCTGGTATTACAATGGGAAAAATTTGAAAAATGGCCACCACAATAAATCTGAGAAAATCATCTTCAGAGAACCTTCAGTTTCTCTTAATCCAGACTGAATTTGGAAAAATTTCTCATGGGAAAATTGAATTGGTCTGTTCTACAAAAAACTCATGTCTCGGATTTTTGAGATTCATCTTAATTTACCCGAAACATCCAACGTAAAACCGTCACTTTTATCCCAACGAATTTCTGTGTTCTTTGTTTTTGTATCTCCTTGTCCGGTCCGTAATTTATTCTCTATCTTCGGGTGTCATAGACCAGTTGTTCCATAGGCTGAGCCAATTCTATGAGCTCTAATACCACTGTAATATTCCAAATAGGGAAAGACATTAATACAAAATACAATAAACTGGTAACTACAACAACATGGAAATAAACTGCAAACACCATAAAAATCGACAGAACAACTGAGCCATTTTATTAACGAGGTGAAATATAAGTACAAAAATGCTCAAGAATAGTATAACTTAAACCGACAGAGATGGCTAGAATGACCCTCAAGTTCCCCCACTGATAACACTGCGTAATTGTTGCTCTGCTGAAAACCTCACTATGTTGCCCCTGCTGGAAATATAACTGTTGGTTGAAAAGGGTGCATAGATGAGGTTGTTCTGGCACTTGGAAAATGTTTGGATTTGGAATCTGGACTATCTGATGAAAACCCATAAAAACCAAGAAAGGATTTCTCGATTGGAAGACCCAGGAAAATCACTCTCCTAGGGCATGAAAACACACAATTTTTGGGTATGCAGTGATATGAGTTTAACTAACAAATAAAATGCTGCAACAACTCCCTCGTAGCTCAATTGATGAAGGGTTGATCCCCTCACTGGATTCTAATCGACAATGCTATGGAATCTGACCCTCCTCTGGAAATATTATCACAAGATAGAAGAACTCCTCTCCTGCGCAGGCACTCGAAGCCCCCCGAGGACGAGGTTGGGATCTCCACTCAGAGACACCCGTGTACTAAAAAACACTGCAGAATCGGATAAACAACTCAAGCATGCTCAAGTTGTAAATGACAAGAAAATAATAATAATCTATAATTCTCTTTATGGCTGCCCTCACCTCTTTCTTATACTTGTGGAACCCTCACACCCCTAAGCCCACATCATAATTGCACTTCTCTCTTGGTCCATATCCTCCTCCTTGACTGTGATGTTAACATGATCTCTTGGCCTCCTCCACTATTGCGTTGTTCCATTTTCACACTGGTGAAGTGGTTTTATTCTACTAAAAGGATTTATAGGTCCCTCTACCCTCTTATTCATCTATTAATTATGGAAGACAAAATTTAATATTCTAATTACGTAAAATAAAAATTAGGAATATTACAACAAATATAATATATAAAGAAAATAAAGAGAACAAAGACAAAGATAAGAGAAACTTAGGTGAGACCAAGAAACAAAGACAACAAATAAATGATGATGCTTGTGTAATTTATCAAGATATTTAATAGTATGTTAAAAAATCTAAGAAAGATGTTACTTTTCTTAACATGTATGAAGTGAGACACTTTCTGAGACATATAGTCATGACCATAATAAAAAACTTATTGATCTTACTTTTCATTCATAATTGTAATGTCATATTCTTTCTTAATGTAATATTTTGCACAATATACTTTAAAAATTGATTAATAATGCTCCATAAAAACCCATGACTAACCTCTAAATCCTCTAGGTCCAAAGTAACCCCCCTAAGAAATATACATTAACCCCCTAACACCTTAATCCATTTCCTCTAATCTCTTAAACCCCTAACCCCTAATCCCTTAACCCCTAACCCCTAAACCCTTAAATAATAACCCCTTATCCCTTAGCCCATAAATTCATTAAATCCTAACATGACCTAACCCCTTAAATGACCCCAACGAAAATAATCAAATAATATTTCTAGTCCACATCAACATGAAAACACAGTTCAAACACCTCCCAAAATACTCTTATAAAATACATTTAAAATATTAATAAAATACAATTTAGAATACAAATACATACGATCTAAAATACAATATACATATAAACATTTACAAAAACAATCAATACAAAGACATATAATAAATAACTTACAAATGGATGATATTCATGTCTACCTTCAACATGTCCATAGTCTCTATAATGATTTTTAGCTGATTTTATTAGATTTCTCCTTGGCCTCAAGCCATTACATTTTCTATAGTGAAATAACATTTTCCATCCTTAGAAGCCCTCGATGTTGATCCCACGTATCCTTGGTCTCCTTGCGGAATGTTATATGAATTTTTTTGTCACCAAACTTTCAGTGATGATTTTGTTCAAAAATTAACCTCAAAATAAGCCTACAACCTTTCAAAACAAACACAACTAATACATATAGTGACTGTATCAAAGTTATATGATATTAGGGTGCCTACACACACATGCACACACACACAGATATATATATATATATATATATATATATATATATATATATATATATATATATATATATATATATATATATATATATAATTTGTATTATAATCATATAATATTAATATTAATATATTATAGATATTAATATGAATATATATATTAATAATATTATATTTAATTAAAATATTAATGTTATATTTATTTTAATCAGTCAAACTGGTCCCATAATAGATGTTGTTACTGTAAAATGCCATTAATGGTGGAAATGAAAGTTATGAAATGTTTATTTACCTTTTGTAGGAAATTGGACAACACATTTTCATATTGGATACATTGTTGGATATATGATGGTAAAAGAACACGTGTCAGATATTCGACAAGAGGAGGGATTATAAGAAGTCGTCAAATAATCAACGGGATAGGAAAACCATCAAATATTCGACTGGTACATAGTTTCCATAATATATTCAATGGTAGTCGAGATTTAAAAAATAATAATAATTAAAAAAAAAAAAAAAAACACTTCCGACACTTTTTCCAATTTTAGTCATTCCATCGGATTCCGCCTTCAAAATTTATGCCCAAATGTAGTAGTGTTTTAATATTTATTACTTGGACCATAACCTCACATGGTGTCATTCAAATAAGACTCAAGGTAGATTCTACTCTTTAAACATGCCCATAGAATTAGAATTATGTTGCATGTTCCAAATCTTGAAAAAAAAATGCAACTACTGGAAGCTTCTCTAGTTTTAGTAGAATTTTGGTGAAGTTGTCTTATGGATCCATTAGTTTTTTGAATTTCTATTGTAATTTGCCCAGAATCAATAGAAATGTAGGAATGGCACTATTTAAACCTAAAATTAACCAAATTCTACAAAGATTATGCTGAGTTTGGGGGATAATGTATGTTGCATAATTGTTTTTGGAGAAATTTGCACAAAGAAGTCATTTTTCAGCTATGTGTGTACCATTATAACGCAAATTCCCTAATGTGGGTATAAACTCCAAATGGTTAACTGTCATAGTTTATATACATATGTCTAAGTGGCTTGAAAATTTTGTGGTCAAAATCTTGAAGCCAAACTAAAGCAAAGTTCACTTGCATTATCCTCTACTCATTTAAAATTTTCAACAACAATCTTTAAAAAAAAATTGTATATGTATTGAAACACACATAGGATAGGTTAAATCCTTTGGTTCCAAAAAAAAAAATGGAATTTATTATTTTATTGACATTAAATAATTTGAAACGATTGTATACTTTTTATTGTTTAGAGAATAGTAATTGTAAATTTCTATACATTGTGTGTTTTGATAATTGGATTGGAAACAAGATTGGCTTTGTTGGGCATTAGTATGGCCATCACAAATAGATAAACCAAGCACTGAACCATGTTCACACAAAACTCTTTCCTGCCTATTGGCGAATACATAGCACAAATACAATCAATTAATTTTATTTCCATAAATGATGCATGTTGATGAGATAGGTAGGCCATACGTCTACTGTTTACATATTACATAAATGTGAAGATTGGACAAGATAAATTAAAATATTTGAAGAGAACAAAGTTCCTTCTCAAGTTAAATACTCCAGAAGACTTGGAATACAAAGATATTCGTGAGGATACAAATATTATATTATATAGTATGATGAATGATTAGATGCTTGAATGTTATAAATGAGGCCTGCTTATATACCTAGGTAGGTGCCTCTTCATGAAAGGTCATGTCTCATCAAACATGGCCTTTCAACCTAATTACTAATTAACTAATTAATCATTATTTACATTATTTATTCATTACATTTCCTTCCTCCTCAAAAAGCTTTGTCCTCAAAGCTTGTTGATGATAGGCCTCGATTTCTTTTCCTGTTAAGAACATCTTCTCGTCTCAGGGCAGTCATCCTTGTCAATAGAAGTTAATATGATCCTCTAAGTGACAAACAAAATTGTTGCACTGAGAATGGATCGGACCATCCTAAATAAATATTCTATGGAATCTTACGATGACTGGAAACTTGTGATGACTTATTATCACATGAGTGGATCACACCGACATTAGTATTCTTCAAAACATCAGCTTGTTGTTTCTGTTCTGAATACGTAGCTTGGTCGAGCTGCTTGCTCCCGTGATTTGGATGTCGATAGGGAACTTTTTTGTTTGAATTCTTTGATTTTCTTCTAGCGAGGTGTAATATTCCCAATTAGCAATAGCTAATTGGAAGACCATTTTGCCTTTATAAAGTTAAAATATAAATAAAGTGGGTGAAGGGGACACTTAGCTCACACTTAGGATAAAAAGTATTTCCTAAAGTCACTTAAGAGACATGTATATTTGGCAACGTGGGGCCTAGTGGTCAAGTGGTAGCGTAGGAAAAGGAGCAGCGTAGATGGCATGGGGCCAAGCTAGCGCAGAGTGAATTGGACATCGTGGGCCAAGGGGGACAGCGCAGAGATTGGTGGGGCCTAGGTGAGGGAAAGGCTCACCAAGCATAAAAGGAGGAAGGGTCTCCTCATTCTCATTCATTCTGATTATGCATCTTTGAGAATTGTCTTCTAACATTGAGCACGCTTGCTGTTTAGCAAAGTCTGTACGTACTATTCAGTACATCGGGTGTCTCTGTACGGAGATCCCAACCTCAGCCCCGGGGGACTTCGAGTGCCTACTCGGGTGAGGAGTTTCATCCTTGTTTTTCCGGAGAGAGTTGCAGCTACCATAGGAGGAGCATCCACTCAGAGAGACAGCGCAGTTAGTGAGAGGGAGGATGCAGTCTTGAGAGGAGGTGATTCCGGATTGGGGGTTTGTTGGTGGATTTAGCCCGGGATAATAGGTAAGGGGCCAACACTTCCCTATTGCTGCATTTTGGAGGAGTTAGGGGCCATTATTTGGAGCAGATTATTCATAGCCAATGTCCCTCCTTAAGGAATAGCGTAGTGCCTCAAGGGAGCCATTTTCGGGGGTCATCCATTTCTAAAAAGCTTTCTGGGCTTTTCTGGGTATTGGGAGTAGAGGCCATTCCCAAAGTTTCAAAATTTTCCAAGGTGGGGAGCAACCCCAAAGATTCAGTTCATTCCAGCAGTAGAAGCAACACAGTAGCAGTACCAGCAACTTGGGAGATAACGCAGTCCAGAGGGAGAAGCCATTCCGGGTCATTTCCTGAGAGTCTTTCTACGCTTGCCTAGTTCAAGCTGAGGTGCCATCATTCTAATCACCTCTGTACTCATTTCCATTTCTTAGTATTAATAAAATGGCTCAACGTTCTCCATATTGTTTTTTTCCCTTATGATTTTTCTATAGTTGTTGTATGTCTTTGTTTATGTGCTTGTATTGTTGTTTATTTTCATTTGGGATATTACAGTGGTATTGGAGCTCATAGACTTGGCTCAGCCTATGGAGCAGATTGTTTATGACACCACCAGGGAAACCTTACATCACTAACCGGGGAAGAAAGTATAAATACCAAGAAAGGAGATTAGAGCTCACTTTCGGGAAAGGAGACAACATTTCAATGGTGGACGCAGAGGAAGAGGAACCAATGGCGGAGGAAAGAGATGTCGAGAAGGAGTTTGGGGAACTCCTCCTCAAATTAGTGTAGGATTTGTCGAGGCAGATAGAGGAGATGGGGCAGAGATTCACGGCAGAGTCTAGACAGCGTGAGACCCCAAGGGGTTTTCATGTTGGAGAGGGCTCAGGCACCTCCCATCATTTACAAGAGCACCTCACAGCACAACAAATAGCATCGCGCACACACCCCCCCGCCCCCCGTTCCATGATGCTAACATTTCTTGCCGCAGACATTGGGGTAGAACCACAGTAAGAGGAGGAACTGGCAGACATGGGAGATTATTTTGCTCAGTATCAGTCATATGGTCAGGATTTTAGATATGCCCTCACTTTCCATGATTTTTTCAACTCAAGCAGGACAACAGACCCCGCAACCATCACAGGGGGAACATGCACTCACATGACAGGGACTTACAGCGCACGATGGGCAGATTCCATCTACCAACATTTGATGGATCATCAAAGTGTTTGGAAAAAGCTTGGGTGGAGAAGTTGGATATATATTTCCAACTTAATCAGATAGCCGAGCTAGAGGCCATCAAGGTGGCAGCACTACACCTAGAGGGCGAGGCCCAGGATTGGTGGTTTCATGGGATGGTTACGCTGGGGCACTCAAGAGTGATAGCATATGCCGATTTTACGCAGAGTTTTGTAGAGCATTTTGATTGGAGGGATCTAGACGAGCATTTTGTTGAGCTATCAAAGCTCAAGCAGACCAGGAGGCCAAACACGTACATCTCCGAGTTTTTGAGACTTTCCGTGATGGTACCTGATCTATCCATAGCTCGGATGATCTATATGTTCATAGATGGATTGGCAGAGCCTCTAGGATTAGTGAGATCGACGAGGCCCGCGACACTCCATGATGCAGTTGAGAGGACTAGGGATTTTCAGGATGCACTTCCCAGGACTAGAGCTCCTTTTCCCCAGAGATTGGCATTCCAGCCGAAGGGAAATAATGAGAGGGTTCCACCTGCCAAGGGGAACCAAGGCAGAGGGTTTGTAGATGATGAGGTCAGGAGAGATCTAAAGTGGAGGAGGTTATGCTTCACATGCCAAGAGCCATGGGCACTAGGACACCATTGTGTCGCAGGGAAGGCACATTACATCGATGTCTTCTCCGATAGTAGCGGGGAAGAAGAGGAGTATGAGGAGATGGAGGCTAGAGGCAATAGTACAACGTAGAGAGGGGATCATCTGCCACCTCCACCACCTGGAGCAGGAGGTGCTGCTTTTTCACCTACCGGGGGAGCCCTTGCAACCTTGCAGGGAGTTCCCAAGTACTTGACACTGCGTGTCTGAGGCACAGTACGAGGGCAGCGTGTGTCGATGTTGGTAGACAGAGGGGCTACCCACAATTTCATTGATGCCCAGCTGGTAGAGGGGAGAGGCATGCAGAAAATGACTTTTGATGGGTTTTCGATACTGGTTCCAGGGGACCAGACCATGTAGTGTGCCAGGTATGTGCCAGCCTTGGCAGTGACGATGGGGATGTACACCCTAACAGATCATTTCTTTGTGGTGGACATTCCAAACACCAACGTGATATTTGGGGTATAGTGGATTATCACACTGGGGAAGGTCACCACTAACTGGGAGACCTTGGAGATGGAGTGGACGGACAAGAAGACTGGGAGGCATGAGAAGATTCGGGGTATGCACACCTATCCACCACAGACAGTTCCAGCACATCGAATGGAGGCAGATTTCCAGAAGGGAGATATAGAGTGGGTAGTGGAGTTGCGTGTGTCAGAGGTAGGATCTACAGGGTAGGCCATAAACCCAGATGTATAGTCCATTCTCGATAGGTATGCTATGGTATTTGGGGAGATACCACCAGGACAGCCACCAGATCGGGGGTTTGAGCACATGATTGAGTTGGAGTAGGGCATCCAGGCTGTTATCACTACACCCTATAGGCATCCCAAAGCCTATCGGGATGAGATTGAGAGGGCTATCCATGAGCTCCTAGCTCTTGGAAACATCCTTCCTAGCACTAGCCCCTTTTCTTCTTCAGTAGTACTTGTGAAGAAGAAGGATGACACATTGAGGATTTGCATTGATTACAGGGCCCTGAACAAGAAGACCATGAAGAACCGGTACCCCATCCCATGGATCGATGAGCTGAGGGGGGACAAGTTCTTCTCAAAGATTGATTTGAGATCCGGTTACCATCAGATTCGCGTGAGGGAGAAGGACATTCCCAAGACTGCTTTTAGGTGTCATTACAGCCATTTTGAGTTTTTGGTGATGCCTTTTGGGCTAACCAATGCCCCGGCCACTTTCCAACCACTATGGCCCAACAACTACACCAAAAGCCCGAACTGTTAGTGAGGGCAGCATCCCAGGGTGTTAAGGGCGGGGTCTTAAGGCCCACCAGAGCATTTGAGTGGGACGGCTAAACCACCCCTCATTACGCAGACCCCAGACACGTGGCAGGGCCCACCCTAAACAAGGCTTCCCTAAACGAGGATATTACAGCCCACCACGCTCCGCGAGTCTCGACCTCGAGACCTTTGCTCTGATACCACTATGGCCCAACCACTACACCAAAAGCCCAAACTGTTAGTGAGGGCGACATCCCAGGATGTTAAGGGTGGGGTCTTAAGGCCCGCCAGAGCATCTAAGGGTGGCAGCTAAACAACACCTCATTACACATACCCCAGACATGTGGCAGGGCCCACCCTAAACAGGGCTGCCCTAAATAGGGATATTACACGAGGATGTTATTGAGTTGGTTACAAAACCTTCACTTAGAATGTTCCTCGTCTGAACTGCAACATCTAAGCTTTCATCTTCTGCAACTTGGTTGTCTTCTTGAGTTGTGACATTTATTGGATCAATGTTTGTTTTTTCTTCAACTTAAACTTCTACATTTGAAGGTTTCGATGCTTCCTTTTCGACAAGTTGTTGCACTTTGTTTTCAAATGACATTTTGTCCTTCTTTAGCTTCTTAATTTGCGTTAGTAACTTTTCGTTGTGGTCCTTGAGGTGAGAAACTTCTTCATTCTTGTTAGTGGTGATTTTGTCAACTTCTCTTTGCAAATATTGTATCGCTTTTTTACTTTCTAGAAGAACTACTCTTGTGATATGTAATATGTCTTTTAGTGTTAGTGAATTCAGCTTCACCGTGACATCTTGTAACATTATGTTTTTCTTTTTGTAATAAAATGTCAAAAACTTATTTTTCGTATTAAGGATGAATGACCCTAGTGATTCCATCCAGAGCGAACCCAGAACTATATCACTATTGTTGCAAAATAAGGTTTTAACAGCGAATTGCGAGACAAGGGAATACTCCCCAATACTTAGGTGTAAATTCTCTATGTTGTATTGTTTGTCATTTGTGTTAAATGAATTTGCTTCAGTTATATTTGATTCAGGGATCACTAATTGGTTAGAGCATTCGGTACTAACATGATTATTCTTTTTAGTAAGATCGATAGATATGAGAACCTCTTTTCCTGCAAGTGACCCTTTAATTTCAATTAGCACATCGACACACATACTATAATTTTTAGGAAATATTCCCTCTTTTAGCTCTGTTTTGGATGCCATTTTGTCAGATAGCTTCGGGGGTTTTAAGGGTGACCCTTCCTAATATTTATAATAAAATATTATTATTTCCCTTTAATAAACCCTCAAGCTTAATTATTCTTTCCAATATCCTTTACTATTATTCCTTCAATCTTTGGTAATGAATCCTTCACTAATATTCTCTTTTAAAAGAGGCTCAAATTCTTTTATATATGTATATATTCATTTTTTAAATAAAATCTTTAGAATATAATGATTTATCTCCTTTCCCACTTTTCCAATACTTAAACCTTTAATAACCTCTCTTTCCTTTTATTTACCTTCCATCTTTAATAATGATTCCTTCATATTTTAAGAAATCCTTAATAATATAATGATTCCTTAATATTTTAAGAAATCCTTAATAATATTTTTCCTTTCATTTTTTTTTTGAAAATTACTTCCTTTATATAACCTTAAATATAGTCTTCCTTTAGTGATGAGTTCTTTGACTAAGTAAATTCTAGTTTTATTTATTTATTTTTATTTATAATTTCTTTTATTTATTTTATTTATTTTTTAACAATTGATTTTTTTTTTTAACTCTTTTTGTTTTGAAAAGTTACAACCTTAGTGAAACGTGGCTATTCACCTATATTCACCTATAAAATATTTTTCCATGTGTATTTGACTCGGTTAATTTTCTCCACGTAAAAGTAAACTTACCATTCACACAGAGATTTTTTATTCCTTTTGTTCTTATTTTACCTTGCAAATACCATGGGCTTCTAAAACCACGAGCTTGTAAACCACTTAAAGAATAATCAAAATAACCTTATCTACTCTTCCTTCCTTCTTTTTCCTTTTTATTTTTAAATTTTCTTGGTATGTACGTATATGTACTACGTTATATATATATATATATATTGTTTTTTCTTCTTTTCTTTTCTTTTCAAAAATTTCCCTTTTTTTCTTCAAATTTTTAATTCTAGCCAAAGGCAAACTGGTGAAATTTCTTCAAATTTTTAATTCTGGCCAAAGGCCTACTGGTGAAATTTCTTCAAATTTTTAATTTTGGCCAAAGGCCTATATGGTGAAAATGGAGAAACTCAAAGACTAGTAGAGAAACTCTTCGACGACAATAATGTTGATGAATTTTTTATGGCCAAAGGCCTGGACCAAGGAGCGTAGCTCTGTGCAGCAATGAGCGGCCAAAAGATCGAACTGCTCTGATACCAAATGAAGAGAAAAAATTTCCTTCTCAAGTTAAATACTCCATAAGACTTGGAACACAAAGATATCCATGAGGATACAAATATTATATTAGATAGTATGATGAATTATTAGATGCTTGAATGTTACAAATGAGGCCTGCTTATATACCTAGGCATGTGCCTCTTCATGAAAGTTCATGTCTCATCAGACATGGCCTTTCAACCTAAGTACTAATTAACTCATTAATCATTATTTAGATTATTTATTCATTACAAGCTTAACACACTTTTCTCAAATAAAAGGAAATACATGAATTGAAGGGTTAGAAACCCATATGTTGGGATAAAGAGAAAGGATGAGCTACAATTGAGCAAGTCTATATAAGGTGAGGATTTGGTGTTCCTTACAATCCACTAATGTGTTTGGTATGTGTTATATTCTTTCCACGACTAGGACCACACATTGTATGTTGCATCGGACGCAACGGGGGGGTCATCGGGGGGCAGTAGCCCCCCCTGTCAGGGGGTTTACAGGGGGGTGGTAGCCCCACTACACGAGGTATTTATGCAGAACCAAGGATAAGGGGTGGACATACCCATGATTTTGGGCATTATGGTTTTTTACCCATGGTATTTTGTAGATCTGGTCAAGGGAACTACAGTTATGTTCTAATCTCGGGTTATGGATTAGGGTTTATGAATGCTTCAGAATGTATATATATGTTTTGTAACATTGAAAGTAACATAATGAAAAATCAATTCAGTAGTCCTAGTTTTGGGATCCAGGGGAAAATATCTGTGTTTTATTTTTTATGTTCTCTCCATTGTTTATTTTATGTTTTAAGAATTCGTTTGCAGATAATTTATGTAAAGGGTTAAAATATCAAATTTGTTTTGACTTCAAGGGGATTCCTTTGCTACTAAGAAGTTTTTCTCGGGCCTGTCGTAGACCCTATTCAATGGGAGATCTATGGGATTGATCATTGCGGTGAAAGTATATGGCGAACAATGGAAAGATAGAGATCGAGAAATTTAATGGTCTGATTTTTGAGATGCGGAAGCTCAAGATGGAGGATATTTTGGTGGACTGAGATCAATAATTTGTTATAGATCAAGGCATGGCACCAACACGAATGCCAAAAGAATATTGGGCGAAGTTAGATCAGAAGGCGAAGAGAACAATACGATTGTGTCTCTCAGGTTCAGTATTGTTGAATGTATCAGGGGACGCTATGATGAAGGATTTGTGGCAAAGGTTAGGGACTTTGTACCAATCTATATTTGGTGAACAAACTGCTCATGTCAAAAAATGTGTATAACCTAAGGATGAAGGATGGAGATTCAGTGACAGAGCATCTGAACAACTTTAATACTATGGTAATCTAGTTGTTATCTATTGATATAAAAATTCTAGACGAAGATAAGTGAATTGATTTTTTGAGTTCTATACCATATTCGTGGGATAGTCTAGTTGTTGCAATAGGTATAAATACAACTACCTTGAATTTTTATGAAATAGTCTCATCCTTGTTGTTCGAGGAGATGAGAAGGAAAAAAATGGAGATCCAAAATGGAGATTCCTTGTTTGTACGAGGATGATCCTAGAATAGAGAAAAAAATAAGTCCTCGAGTGGCGGATCTAAATCTAAAGGGAGACTTAAATCTCCAATAAAACTTGTAAAGGTGTGCTTGAAATGCGGAAAGGAAGGGTACTAAAAGAAGGACTATAGATCTAAAGATTTTGAGAAAGGAAATGGTTCTGATGATGCTCCATTTGTAGAGGCCAAAACCACCTCAGATAAATGTGGGGATGTGCACTTGGATTCTTCTTCAAGTACACATGTAGATCATAAGGCATGGTTGATTGACTATGGTGCATCCTTTCACTTCACTCCCCATAGGGAGTGGTTCTGCGAGTACATGAAATATGATGGTGGTGATGTGTTTTTAGGGGATTACAGGAAGGCCAAAATCATCAGACACAGAAAATTCAAGCTGAAGTTACAAGGTGCAAAGATTAGAACACTTACTGGTGTTCTACATATTCCTGCATTGGCCAAAAATCTGATTTATGTAAGAAATATGGATGATGCATGTGTATAAATAATGTTCAATAAATATACCTATAAGATGGTTTGGGGAGAAGTGGTATTGATGCGGGGTGTTTGGCTTGGAACTCTGTACAAGCTTCTCGATAGCATTGTCATTGATGGGTGAAACAATTTCATGGTTCCTGAAAGTGGAGAAGAAAACCTAATGGTCTCTGGAGAAAATACCATACTGTGGCATCAAATATTTGTACATATTGGAGAGAAGAGAATTCAAATACTGTATGGTAATGGTATTGATCAGAAACTGAATTGGAGGAAAAAATTTGCTAAAATTTCAAACGGTTGGAATTGCTTCAAACCAGAATGATCAGATATGTCTCGTCGCCTTGAATCTGGCGCACTTCGTTTCATCGAAAAATGACTCTGTATGAGAAAGTTATAGCATGCTGCTCGATTTTCCAAACAGGCGAATTTAAAAAAAAAAAAGGTCAAACAGGGCTAAAGGGATCAATTTTTTTTTTCCTCCTACTAATAGTGTGCTGACAAGAGTCAAAAAATGGTTGGCCCGAATGTTTGGGCTATGTGGCAGTTTATGGTTGGTTTTTGAGGAACCAATGGGATGCTGGCACGTGGCTAGACTGGAGGCCGCCACGTGCCCCTCCCAAAGGCAAAATTTTGGCTAAGTGTGGTTGAATTTCATATTAATTTTGGTGTGGAAAAAATGTATTATGGTGGATAGGCTGTTATGAAACCAGCTCCAAAAATAGAAGAAAAGAGAGATCAACGCCTTAGAAATAAGCCACTTCGAGGGGGAAACCTCCTTTACATTACATAAATGAACAATTCTTGGATGATAGAAATGACAAAACCTCCTTCTATATATAGGAGTCCATGGGGTCACAATATAATCCTAGCCAACCTAACCATAATAATGTAAGGGCACAATAATAACAATATTGGGGTTACAGGGATACAACAATAACAATAAGGGGGTTACACTAACAACAATAAGGGACTATACTAGTAATATAGGGACCTAACATGCCCCTCTCCTTCAAAAAAGTGTTGTCCTCAACGCTTGAGTAGCTCCAGATGCTTCTGTATAAAATTCTTATCCTCCCATGTAGAATCTTCAGTGGGTAAGTTCTTCCATTTGATGAGATACTCTGAAATTGATCGATTTCGTAGCTGCCGAGTTCTTGTTTCCATGACTGCTTCAGGTTCTAATATCATTTTTCCTTCCTCATCAAGTTCTGGCAATATTGTTTGAACTGGAAGTTTGTCCTCTATAACCTTCTTTAAGTATTAAACATGGAAAACTGGATGCACTCACAAAGAAGTAGGAAGCTCCAATTTCTATGCCATAGTACCAATATTTTGCAACACCTTGTAAAGACCATAGTACTTTGGTGATAATTTATTATCCTTCTTAGCTTGCTTGAGGGACATTTGTTTGTATGGTTGTAGCCGTAAAAATACCCAGTCTCCTACATCAAAACTTCTCTCACTGCGATGTTGATTTGCCTATTGTTTCATTCGATTTTGTGCCAAATTTAGGTTATCCTTTAAGAGTTGGAGAACTTCTTGTTGATGCTGGATGTGATATTCCACTGCTTGAACCTTATAATTTTCTCTTAAAGAATATGTGATGGATGGTGCATGATATCCATAAAGTGGCAACTAAATGTATCAGATGTACTAGGATCTTGCTACAACTTTTGAATGAGTTTCCACACTTCCTCGTCCTTCTTCCATTCATCCCTTGCTTCGGTTATCCAATCTAGTTGGATAATAGAAATGGCACAAAGCAATGCTTCCACCTCTTCATCCTTTCTTGAGAGTGCATATGCAACAAAATTTAGCTTCCCCTTTTTGTAGGTGATTTCAAAGTCATACCCCAACATCTTTGTGGCCCATTTTTACTGCTCATCTGAAGATAGTCTTTGTTCCAAAAAGTGTTTAAGGCTATCATGATTGGTTTTTACCTTGAACTGTCTTCCCATTAGATAAGGTCGCCATTTATTTAGTGCATGTAGTATTGCTAACATTTCCTTCTCATAAATAGCTTTCTGTAAACACTTTCCTTTGATTGGACGACTTTCAAAAGCAATGGGTCTTCCTCCTTGCAGTAAAACAACACCAATTCCATTTCCTAAGGCATCACATTCCACAATAAAGTTTTTTGTGAAGTCTGGCGTAGCTAAGACTGGTGCTAGGCACACTGCCTCTTTAAGATGCTCAAAGGCCTTAGTTTCTTCAGGAGTCCATGAAAATGCATCTTTCTTCAATAATGTTGTTAAAGGTGCTGCTATTCTCCCAAAATTCTTAACAAACTTGCGATAATACCCTGTTAACCTGAGAAATCCTCGCAACTGCTTTATGGTTGTGGGGAATTTTCATTCCTTAATGGCGTTAATTTTTTTAGGGTCTACCTTATCACCCTCATGAGATACAATATGACCCAGATATTCCACCTCTTGTACTCCAAAGAAACATTTGGATGTTTTTGCATATAATTGTTTCTCCTCCAATAGTTTGAGCACCCTGTCAACATATTGAACATGATCCTTCCAAGACCTGTTGTAGATTAGTATGTCATCAAAAAATAATAGAACAAATTTTCTAAGGAAGGGTTTGAAAATGGAATTCAGCAACCCTTGAAATGTAGAAGGTGCATTGGTAAGGCCAAAAGGCATGACCAAAAATTCATAATGACCCTCATGAGTTTGAAATTTTGTTTTCAGAATATCTTCAGTTTTCATTCTAATTTGATGATATCCTGAAGGAAGATCAAACTTGGTAAAATAAATTGATCCATGTGATTCATCCAATAATTCATCAATCACAGGAATGGGAAATATATCTCTAATAGTGAGCTTATTGAGCACATTATAATCCGGACACATGCGCCATGATCCATCCTTCTTGTGTACCAATACTACTGAAGCAGAGAAAGAACTTTGACTAGGTTGATTTATACCAGCCTCTAAAATTTCTGCAATCATACGTTCAATTTCACTCTTTTGGACATAAGGATATCTATAAGGCCTAATGTTTGGAGGAACACTTCCTGGAATCAAATGAATAGCATGATCATGATCACGAATAGGTGGAATTCCTTTGAGAGTTTCAAAAACCTTGGAATGATTGTCCAAGACTTTTTGGATATCTGGAGAAATAGATGATTCTGATGTTGGAACTTCTAGTGAGCATAATTGTGCAATTACGCCTCATTGTTCTTTCTTCAGAAGCTTTTTCATGACATTAGAGCTTATTATCTTTCCTGGCTTCCCTACAATACCCTGTAATTCGATTTCCTTTCCTTCCAAAAAAAATTTCAAGAAACGTTCTTGAAAATTAAAAGCTATCGTCCCCAAAGATTGTAACGATTGTACTCCTAGTACAACATCAACACCTCCCATTAGAATGGAAAGCATTGGACTATTCAATATATATTCCCCCATGGTTAGCTTGATATTATGGAATTTTTCAGAGAAATTTATAGTTCCTCCATTTGCAACATCACTTGACATTCTGGTGCTGGGTATAGGAAACAATTCAATTCCTTGGCTACCTTACAATGAATAAAATTATGGATACTACCCGAATAAATAAACACTATTACCTTTTTCTTCTTGATATGTCCTTCTATCTTGAGAGTTTGAGGAGTGGTAATTCCTGCCAATGCATTACACAATATGGTCAAACTCATTTCTTCTTCTTCTAGGATTGGTTCCTGGTGTATATCCTCTTCTTTTGAAGTTTCTTGTTCATTTTCTTCCTCCTCTTCACAATCTATGTACAATAATTTCCTCTCAGCACACGTATGACCTTTAGTGTATTTGCTATCACAATTGTAGCAAATCCCTTTTTCTCTTTTTTCTTCCAATTTTTGTGGTGTCAACCTTGTAGGTTGTGGAAGTCTGGAGTAGCAACACTTCCATATTTATAGATGTGAGTGGTAGGCTTCCTTGTCACCACAATTTTACATTAAATTTTTTTTGCAAACCTGAATGCCTTCTCCAATGTATCATGTTCCCAAACACAGACTTCATGTTGGATGTTATCCTTTAAAGTCCCTATGAAGACATCAATCTTGTTTTCCTTTGGAATATCAGTTACCCTTATATTCAATTTTTGGAAGTCCTCAATGTGCTCCACCACTGAACCCTTTTGTTTGAGATTTATCAATTGGCTAAAGAAGGTGTTGCTCTTTGTATCCTCATGATGTTCTATATTTTCCTCTGTAAAAATTGAACAAGCGACAATTTTTTATGGGAGCAAAGCCATCGATACCATACAAATGTATTTTGTTCTAAATGTAAAGTTGCAATGCATAAATTTTGTGTGTTTTTCACATTATTGAGATAAAAATATCGCTTCATCTGTAGTATCCATGTTACGGGATTCTTGCCATAAAACTTCCTCATATCCATCTTTGGAATATGGTGGTTCTTCAATCCAACATTAGAGGTTATGAAACCACAATTAACATTTATTTAATTCTCATCACGAGTTTCCTCTACTATATTTCCACCATTAGGAATCATTTATTGTATTAACCTTGTCATCAAACCTTCCATGTCTGCTTTTATATCATTCTTCATGTCTTTTCATGTCTTCCATGTTGTCATTCATTTTTCCATCGATCTTAGCTTCCATGTCATCCATATTAGCTTCCATTCTAGCTTCCATGCCATCCATCTTAGCTCCTATGACATTCTTCAAACCATCCATGCCTTTCTTCAAACCATCCATCTTAACTTCCATGCCTTTCTTCAAAACTTCCATTTCATTTTTTGTTGCTTGTTGCGAGAGCGAAATTTGGTGCACTTGCTCTTGTAATTTTGATATGTCATGTTGTGTTTCTTCCTCTTCATGAGTCATAGTAGAGCCTTATGAGGGCTTAATGGGTATTTAATTCTTTCTAGGTGGCATTTTAGAACCCAATATCGATATCTATGCTTCAATATGCCCTTGGAATCACTTCAAACTGATTTTTCAGACAAGACTTATGAAATTCGAAAAAAAAAATAAACATGTTTTTCTTGCTTTTGAGGAGCTCGATATTGAAACTAAATTATCTCTATGATTTTAGATCTTTAATATTTGAAATTAGACCCTGTAGTAGCCCTCTGAGTCTTATTTTTAATGCCATAGTTCTGATCTGATTTGGATTCTTCAAGGCAAAATTATGCCAATCTCCCACAATGACCTAATTATGGACTGGTTCAGTAGAGAAAACTTGTATGATGTGCCATGTGTCATTTCTTCCTCATTCGGCTCTAAAATTGATACAAAGGAAACTACAGTTGGTTTACTTGGGTCCACTTTTTACATAATTCCAATCTGACGCTCAGAGACAGAGTTATGACGATTTTCCCACGGTCACCTCTTTGAGATGAAATTTAGGAGCCTGAACAAACCCTAACTTCCACAGATCATATCTCTGAAAATATTGTGAACCAAGATCTAAAATTTTTACAAGAATTTTCTTAGGAGTTCATCTTCGCTCTGTAAAAATTTCAGCTTTTGAACCTTCGTAGAAAAAAAATTATAATGAAAATTCCACGATGACCTATTTTAGGTGAAATTCGGGAGTCTGCAAAAACCCTAAATTCCACAGATCATATCTCTGAAAATATTCTGAACTAAGATCTGCAATTTGTAAACGACGTTCCTTAGGATTTCAGATTCGTTCTATAAAAATTTCAGCTTCTGAATCTTCGTAGAAAAAGAGTTATAGTGAAAATTCCACGATGACCTGTTTGGAGCAACGAAATCCTAAAATCCAAAGCTCTGATACCAAATGTTATGAAACCAGCTCCAAAAATAGAAGAAAAGAGAGATCAATGCCTTAGAAATAAGCCACTTCAAGGGGACAACCTCCTTCTATATATAGGAGTCCATGGGGTCATAATATAATCTTATTCGACCTAACAATAATAATGTAAGCACACAATAATAAAAATATTGGGGTTATAGGGATACAATAATAATAATAAGGGGGTTACACTAACAACAATAAGGGAATATACTAGTAATATAGGGACCTAACATAGGCGGAGGTCGGGCTCGACCCCACGACCTCCCCTACACTACGCACAATAATTGCCACTATATCTATGGATTGGTTCTTATTAAACAATGAACCTGACACACATTTATGTTTAAAAAAAGGTTTGGACAAAGGAAATGGGGGCCAACCCCATTGCATACAACCACGAGACGTGACCGTGGCAGGGGCTCAAGACTTAATCTGGCGGGTTTAACAATAAACGGGTTTAGGTAACCCATAACTTCAGTTTATATGTGTTAATCCTTTTTTTAGGCCTAATTTTATTAAATCTACTTAACGCGCCTAACCACAATTAACTCCCACTCAACATTAATTAATCCACACTTAACTTGGCGGAGAAGTTGGCAGATTTTTCCATTTTCGGCGGAACTCCAAAATGTGGCGGAGTTAACTGGAGTTTCTCCATATTTAGTGGAGTATTTCTAGGAAAAGTTGAAGAAGCCATAACTTTGGCATATTTCGACCAAATTAGGCTTATAAAGAGTCAATCCTAGATGATTTGGATGCTCTGAGCATGATGGTGTAGGTTGCAAGGTAGAGGAGCACTTCTGTAAGTGATTTTTCCACTTTGAATATTAAAGATGCCTAGGGCCACCAGGAGAGGAGGCCATGTCTAGTTCACTTGAAGACCATTTTCAGAGCTAGAAGAGGCTACTTAGGGTTTTTGGGTCTTCTGAATCCATTGGTATAGATTGGGAATCCATTGGAGCACTGTAGGTGCATGTAATCATAAAATTGACCATTAATCCAAAGAGATCCAATCCATTGAAGAAGTGTAGCCCAGGAGGGGTGAACTCATTTATCATATTTGTGTAATGTGTTTGATCTGTATTATTTTTCTGCAATTTACTTGGTGTACATTATTTTTTAAAGCTAACTTACTTCATGAATTTCTCATAAAAATACACATAAATTTGAAACCTAAACCCTCTCATGAACTTATTATTTGAGACTATCCTTAAGCAAACTTTTATTTAATACCTATGAGAGATCTAGCACAACAAAACTAGTTTTCTCATATTCAGATCAAGTTGGTATCAGAGCATATTTTAGCTCATTTTAGCCCTAAGATGGTTTTCCACGGTTAGCTAGAAAATTAGCTATTGATTTTGTAATTGTGCAAGGATAATTTAACTATGTGCAAGTTTATGTGTAACACCTCTCTTTAGGAGAAGGTCAATATTGATGACTCAACTCTCAAATCACAAAAAAGAAGCTTTTTATGCTTTAGAAGTGTGATGCCAGCTTCATCAAGCATTGTTTCTAATCCATATTTCTTATCAACACTCTTTGATGAAGAGATGTTGCAGAAGCTTTTCATCATGAGAGTGTTACACAACATTTTCTCATTGTCGCTGCAATCCCCAACTTGCACATTGGAGGGTCGTTTCTATGACCAATAAGCAGTCTCATGCTTTGCAAATACCATCCTTGCATCCCTTTTGATGAAAGAAACATTCTTCTTGTTGACATTTCCCTAAGCCGAGCTGTGAAAATCCCTATTTTTGCCTTGGCGCGAGTAGCTCGTTACATCCTCGCACTGACCAGGAAATTTAACACTGAGCCCACTCCAGTTGGCGCTCTATGCCAGTTAGACACCCGCGCCAAGATTTTTATGGAATGTTTTTTAAAAATAGAGGTGGAGGTTCCATTCCAACCACCTCAGGGATGAGTCATTGGGAGTGGTTGAACTGAAACAGCCATGGGCTCCTTCCTTTAGTTAGTAGTTTCCACCTCCCTTGGAACTCTCCTAAAGGTTAGGACTTCCTCCCACCTTTGTAGGGATCCCAACCTCCTCATTTTCCTCTATAAAATAAACTCTCTCTTTTAGTATATGCTATCTGAATGGCTAAATAGTTGAACTAGGATAATTATACATAGCTAAGCTGCTAGAGAAGATAGAATAATAAAGATTGTGTTGAGAGCTTGAGCCAATGACTGCTAAGAAAGCTTGAGTCTGAATTCCCTGACCAACATTTGAGACGCGCTTCGACTGAACCCCGCTGGAGGAGACTGCGACTTCAAATCATTGGTTGTACTCTTCCTTCTATTCATTTATATACATGGCTACTGTTTGGTTCCACTATTCTGTTATGATGTTTATTTGATGCGATATGTTTAGCCCTCTTTGATTGGCTAATAGTTGTGAGTGAAACTATTCTATTATATGTTGTTCTTGTTCTTTGTCCTATGTGCAGGTATCTAAACGTGACAAAAAATGGATTGTGATTTGCCAAGGCAGGAAAGAGAGGTTACTACTCTTTCTGCAATGTCGACAGCGTAGGATTCAAGGTAGGTCAATCTACCGTGTCTTTTGTTCATTCATTAACTAGGAAGCAACACTTTAGCATGTCCTTTTGTTACTAAACCCACCCTAGGGCTAGAGGGATCGTCTATGTCTGCAGAGAGGATTTAACTTTATAACAAATTGGTGACTCCACTGGGGATCAGTGCAAGTTTGTCGTGTCATCCTGTTGGATCAGTTTCGATTATTGGTCTAGTTATTTATCTTTTTCTGGTTTGTTTGTTGAGTTTCCATCCTCTGTTCAACTCCAGAGTGTTAAGGTTGACCTCTGCTCATTAGGTTACGGTTTTTTTCCTCTTTTTCCCATAGGTATCTAGCTTGGAGCGGTTTTTGTCTAGACAGTCGCGCCGATTGGCATAGGTTTCTCTTTTAGAACTCGCGCCAACTTCAGTATGGCGCAGATTACAGCCTTACAGTCACACCAACCCCTGTAGGTTTTGGTTTGACCTCCTTAATGAGTATTTTGGTCATTTTTTCTTGCTTATGGGTCATTTTTTAGTGCGTTTAAGCCTTTGAGACTATATTGACTACTATAGACTTGTTTCCCTAAGTCGTTTGTCCGTTTTCTTGTCGGTGTCATTCAAGACCTTAGGGTTTCTAAGTGTTCTTGCACACCGAGCCTTCTGTTCGAGAACAAGTCTCTCTGATTGTTGTCGGTCTCGTTTCGGGTCATTAGACTGAGTTTTTCTTGATCCTTTTGTTTTGTTGATTGAATGGTCTTTTAATTTTTTTTTTATTAGTCCTTCTTCTTCAATACTTTGAGCATCAATTGAAAGTTTGCTCCATTAGCTTGCATGTTTTGTGTCTGTTTCGCTTTGGTTGAGTCATTCAATTTCAAAACCTTACATTCACGAAACTCAAACTAGTGTTTATTTTTTTTCCATTGAATTAGTACAATGTGTGCTTCATTTCATTGAAAATTCAAAAATCAAAAAATATCTTTGCATTCTTTAGTTGCATCGAAAGTGAAATGTTCCTTTACATAACTAGCATTTGTAAATCTAGGAAGGAAATTTGTTTTCGATTGATTTCATTAAGGGCATTAGAAGTTTATTCACATATTTTCTTTTCTTGCTTGTTTGAAAAATTTATATCCTTCTTATAACTAGTATTCATCGAATTGAAATGATGTTCATTTGCATATAGTTTGCATTTAGGAAGTTGAACTCCAAATTCGTTAAAGCCTGGAAATTGAAACATAATTCAAGATTAACTTTAAAATTTACTCAATGAACCTAAGGCAACATTGGAACCTCATGAAACATTTCTAGTGGTCTAGGCTAGAGACGTGTTCCGGCGTCTTAAAACCTAGTAGCTATTGCTTGCCTTTTGGCTTCAGACAACACTAGTACGGACTTGTGCTCCCCATATCGTCGCGTATATAAAGGGAGACCCCTTTAGGTTTCAATCCTTTTATCCATAGGAAGTCGAGTCTGCCGCCTTTTAACTGTGATACACCGAACACAGCATTAGGGGAGATTACCTGCACGTGCGTCAAGTCCTTGGTCATTTCTGTTTCATTTGATCACCACGGTGTATATGGCAGTTCACGAAAACCTGGTACACCCTCTTGCTTAGATTCCTGAGAAGTTATTTCGATCTTTTCGTGACTCTTTAAACAAGAGAAGAGATCATCAAGCACTTTTCCTTTCACGCTCATTTCAAATTGAAAGTGACTAGAGTCATATTTTTCTTGTTTCTCGACTCTTAAAACATGAAACAATGAATTTTGGTTTTAGTGTTATAAAATTAATCACCTACGAACACATGCCCATTAAAAGTTTGTTACTTGGCCTATTTAATTTCTTTGGTTCTTGTTTTGGCACCTTCGATTGGTTATCTCTTTTCCTTCCTGTTCTGATATATAGTCAAAGTGGCGGAATATCCAGTTTCGTCATCCTCATTGTCTCCTAGTGGTAGTTATTTTCCGGACGTTTCTTTCAAAACCCATCAATCCACTAGGTCTGTCGTGTTCTCGCAGCCTATTCTTCTGTCTGTTCAAACCCTTGCTACTCGATCTCCACTTGACGAGCTAGTTGAATTCCATTGGCCTCCTTCAAGTGCTTGGTCTGGTTTTGGGGAAGGAGAATTTCCTCCTCTTACGTTTTGATCACCTTTTGTTGCTGCTACGGTACCTCCTAGTCCCCATAGTCTTTTCAAAGATCTTACGACAGAATCATAAATGGATTCCTCCAATCCTGTTGGCGGTGAAGGAATGCCTGTTTCCACAGGAGAATATCAACTCTTTCCTGAAGATCTCTCTCATGCGTATATCCAATCTTCTCTGCCTTTGGTGTTACTTCTGGCTGGCTATAGTTCTCTGAGTCAGATTATGTCTGGTGTTGCATCCATAACACAATCGAGGAGAGCAACTCCTCGGAGTTCGGTCCTCCCTACGTTAGGACTGTCACCTTCGGCATCGGATCCGTCAGTTACTGTTACATCTGTCCCAGTTTGACCTACTTCCTGTGTGGCTTCTTCTACACCTTTGGTTTCTACTTATGAGTTTGACAAGTAGATGTTGGATATTCACCGACGTTATGCTCCTTCGACGGAAGCCTCATCTACTTCTAGTGCAGTTTCCACTACTCCTGTGATTCCTAGCGGTCTTACTTTTGACGAATATTTTTTGGCTGTTCACCAGCAGACCTCTCAGGGTTCTCAACAGAGCCAAGCTTCTAGTCACCCTTTGTTCCATCACTATGATGCAGTTGGTAATCTTGTTTATTCATATCCACTTTATTATGATGAGTGTGCTATTTCTGTTTATTTGCCTCCTATGAATCCTCATCAAGTCGTTTCTCAGTTTAGACCTACTTTGCTTGTGCAACCCTCTGGCTTACAAGGAAAACCCTCTTAGGAACAACCTTTAGCTCAGCAAGGCCCTGCTTTTGGTCCATAGGGACAACCATACGGTCCACAAGGCCAACCTTTACAAGGACAGCCTTTGGTCCAACATGGACAACCCTCTTGTCTCTTGGGTCAACCTCTGAATCAACCCGGATCATCTTTTGGTCCTGGGGGGCAAGTCTATCCACCACAGGGACAACCTATTGCACCTCAACCACAGCCGCATGTTCATCATGGCCCAAATATTGTGCAACCAGGACAAGCCTTTGGTTCTTCTCCAGGTCAACCCGGTCATCAAGGACAACCTGGTCCGTCGCAACCATGAGGCCAACCTTTGCCACAAGGTCAACCTGGTGGCCCTCAACAACTGGTTCAACCAGCTCAGCAGCCGTTACAACCTGCCCGCCAGCAGATTCCTTTGTTTTCGCAGCCAGTTTTACCTGTTTACCCTGCTCAATAGCCTAATCAACCTGCTCCGCAAGGTTAACCTGCGCAACTGCAGGGCACTTATTACCCTCAAGCTTCATATCAACTGGTATATAGTGCACCCCAAATTCCTTACCCTCAAAATCAACCTGTGTATCAACAACTTAAAGTCATACTTACATTATACATCAGAATCCTTATGATACACAGCAAGGACCTCAGTGGTCTGCTTTGACTCAATATCCTGGTCCTCAATCCTCGTATCAACCGACTTATCCTGTTTTTAATCCCTATGATCTGAATCCTTTGGGACATAATGTATGGGGACATAATCTCGCTCAGACTGGGTGGAATGTACACACAGGTCCTTATCAAAGACCTCCAATAATACTTAATTATCGTTTCTTGTTACGTTGGAATTACCCGATGTGTCGAAGTTGACAAATGATCCTATCCTTCATAATCCATATTGGCCTCCGATTCTGACCAAGATTCCTGGTGATTGTCCTAAATTGGAGGGTAAACCTAGTGAATACCCCCAAACACATGTTATGAATTACCATTTGTGGTGTTCTTTAACTCTTGGGTTGACGATTCTATTCGTCTCTATCTTTTCCAGCAAACTCTTATTGGTGCCGCTGCAAAGTGGTACATTGAGCTACCTTGTGGAGTTTTCCAAGATTTCAATTCTTTTTCCATGGTGTTCCTTACACATTTTCAATTACAGATCCGTTATGAGACCGGGACACATCTCCTCACTTCATTGAAACAGGACCGAGCTACTCATATCTTGGATCATATTCATTAGTGGCGGCGGCGTCGTCACATGATCAAATTTGAGATACCTGATTAGCTTCTAACTCATTGGTTCACTACCTCCTTTTTCAATTAGATTTCCAAAGACATTGCTATGGGGGCATGTGTAACCGAGGAACAAGCCATTGCTTACGCCCAGTACCTTGATCTCGTGTATTCTAAGTCTGGTGCATTGTATGATATCTTGCGTGATGCTCCTCGACCTAGAACTTCTAAACCGCCAACGACTCCATTCGTTGATGGTATTATTTGTTTCATATCAAAGACTTCTTAGAAGTTTACTTCATCTAACTCTGGGAAGCAGAAGTCTACTTCTTCCAATAATGTAGCTTCTCAGTCAACTTTAAATTCTGGCAAACCCACAGAAGTGAATTTTTTTCAGGCCAATCCTACAGATAACACTTCCAAAGGTAAGAAGAAGGGGAAAGGTAAGGCCAAAGTCGATACCCCGAAACAGGATTCTCCAAAACCTCGTTCTATTGATAGTTCTCAACACAAACCGAAGTATCCTTGTTTGATTTGTGATGATGATCACTTCACCAAAGATTGTCCTCGATGGTCTGAAGTGAGTCGATTTCTCAAAGACACCCAAGGAACTCCAGCCATTCTTAAAGAGCATTTTCCTCAGCAGACTTAGATCGTAGAGCACCCTTAGTCCTTTGCTCCATCTAGTTCGCAAGTGTTCATGATGAATGGTTCTGCACCCATTTCTATTGCTACTCGTTCAAAATATTATTCTAGTTCGCATCAGGCAGCGGGGAAAGAGATCACTAATGGTCCTCCTCCTACCCCTATTTTTGGCCCTCTTGAGATTGAACGGCTAACGCTGAATCTGTTGTACGACCACCTTCCAGAGGTGTGCTCCGTAAGCCCGTGTTGCTCAGCATTATAGTATTGTTGAGGATTTGGCTTAGGCACCATCCACAATGTCTGCGTTAGAAATAATTCAGAGTTGTTCGTCGCAATGGAAGGCTTTGCTATCTGCGATAGATGGGATTGATCCTACCAATACTAGCTTGCTTTCTTTTGATTTAGAGAATTTCGTCCCGCGACTCCTACACCAAATTGCGCTCATCATTCAAGTTGGTATAAATGGTTTGAATATTCACCGGGCCGTCATGGACAAGGGTGCATCCACCTGTGTTATTTCATCTACTTGTTGGAAAGCCATTGGTTCGCCAGCTCTCACTTCGTCACCCAATGCCCTTGAAGCATTTGCGGAAGAAAGTCCAAACCTCTTGGTGTTATCGCTAGTTTACCGATCACGTTAGAAGGGAACACAGTCAATGTCAAGGTCAAATTTATTGACGCTAAACTCAATTATAATATTCTCCTCGGTCGCACTTGGAATCACGCCATACTGTGCGTTCCGTCCAATCTCTTTCGTGTTTTGAAGTTCCTGCACAAAGGAAAGATTATTACTGTTGATCAATTGTCTTTTTTCACTTCTTCTTTCGAGAACAATGTTTCGTATGTGGACAAGATCCCTACTCCCTACAAGAGCATGGGGCCGGGCCTTTTCGAGGATCCTGCCCTTATGGGTGTTTTCCCTCTTCCACCACCGAATACTGCTCAGGTCAACATGATTTCTCAAACCAATTACCCCTGGGTTATCCCTTCCCCTGAACATATCGATTAGTTCGGGGATTCGATGCCATTGAGTCCAATTGAAATTGATTATTGTGAAATCATTGTTGCATCAGACACTCCACCCTCTAATTCTGCTCTTTCGAGCATGACTCTTGACATCTATTCTCAATCCCCTTGGCTTGGTGATTTTGATTCACCGGATCCTTTGAAAGAAGTGTTTCCTTCCGATGAGGCTATCGTGGAAACCCTGTCTCTCGATGATCTATCGTGGGATGATGGTCATCATCGTTCCTTGTTTCTACCAAGTCTCGAGGCCATGTCTACCTATCTTGAGCATTTTTCCTCTCATGTTCCTTCTCCTCCGCTTCAAACACATGTTCAAGTCCATGAGGTTTTTTCGGAAACTAACTTGAGTAACATCACTCAAACAATGCGTATTGACATTTCCATTAAACCGGGAATCATCGAGAACACCCATATTGGGGTTACTTGTTCTTCGGATGAAGTGCAAGTTTATACTAACCTTTTTCTTGAATTACGTGATGTCTTTGCATGGTCCTACGAAGAAATGTTTGGCATTGATCCTAGCATCGTGGTACATGAGATTCCTACTTACCCCGGTTCGAAACATGTTCGTCACCATTGTTAGCCCCCTAATTTTCTCTCTTTTTTCCATTTTCCCCTTCCTAAATCATAACCATTTACCATTGTTTTACCTCTTTTATGCACCCTCATCTTGCACCAGTCCAAGCACGGTGACATATTTCATATAAACTTTATTTTTCATACTTTTAATTCAACTTAACGTTAATTAATTATTTATTACATGATTTCTTACTTTTAATCACTCTTTGTAACTTATCGATATCTCCAATGTTTATTTGGTAGTTAGAGTGCTTACCATGACTGTTGATCCTAGTGCAGGATCAGATCTTACACCATTGCCAACACAACAAATCCTTGCAGCAGATCTGAACCTCCTTGATCACCGCCTCATTTTGAGTAGCTTCAGCCACGACAACAAGATCGATCCAAAGACAGCTGAGACCGAATCTATGAAGGACGAAAGTTGGAGATTAGCTACAGCTAGTTTTGCTAAACTATCTAATTTTGAAGGCCGAAAAGCTAAATTCTGCGTTTGGTTATGTAATCAGTTGAATGATCTATTTTGGCCTTTGGCCAAAGATCTATATAATGTAGAATGTAAATATGACTAGGGGGAGTTTTTGATAGCAGAAGAGAACAGAGACATAGCCAGAGAGGTGGTAACAGGTTGTTGTATTTTGTTATTGCTCGAATCTTGGGTGGACAATGTATTAATGTATGTACTTGCCTCAGTGAATTAATAAAAGGGAGCTCCGCCTCATGTTTCACAAATTGCGTTTCTGTATTTGAGCTGATGAATTGATTAAGGTACTGAGAAGCGTTTTTATTTAAAAGGGAAACGTGTTGGTTGGCTAGGGCCCAGCCAACCCAGCACGTTTACCCCATTTCCCATTTTCCTGGAATTTGTGTTTACATTGTCAAGTGTGATTTAATTTTAAGCACATGCATTCCTGTTTGAGTAAAAGCGAATCTATTGTGTGAAGTAGATAAATTTCCTTTTCCTGCACTTGATTTCAGATTGGTTTTCCTCTGCCTAGTCCAAGCAGGAGAAATAACCCTACACCATTGCACGTTGGTTTGATATCTCCTTTTCTGCAATTCTGTTTGATTGGTTTTCCCCACCTAGTCCAAGCAAGAGAGATGAACCTGCACCAGTGCATGTTGGTGTGATGCAACAAACCTTCTTAGTCTACTTCCCGCAATCTTCTTTCTTTCATTAAATGCTTATGACAGGATAAATGTATATTGATTGTTTCTTTATTCATGCACTCTGTTAAGATCAGAAACATTCACTTTTTATGTGTGCAATTTGATTTAACAGTATAATAGCACTTGCAATAATTAAGCACTCATTTTAAGAATTAAATGCTAAGTGCAGGAAGCTCTGATTCGATGCAAGAATTAGTTTCTTGCCACGGGATCTGAGTGCTTTGAACCTGGAAAAGTTCAAGCCCTTGCATGAAGCAAAAATCCTTTAGTAAAGACACCATTTATACCGTCTGCATAAATCTCTATTCTTGCACTAGTGCAAGCAGACTGTGAAAGTGCAGGACAGATTAGGGCAAGAAGGAAATCTCTAAAGGAGCAGGTTTAAGGGCCCATCTGATGAGACTTCTAGTATCTATGTTAAAAAAAAACACACACTCAGCAATTAAAAAATAATTAGCTGGAGTGATTTCTGTTTATCTTTAATTCCCTCTTGCAAATGCATTCTTTCTTGTTCCAGTCCTAGATTATTTTGATGGTTCAAGTTGCCTTTTTCTCTTTTTAATTTGATTCTACAATATTTCCTTTAAATAAAGTAGGGATTTATATTAGGAAGATTCATACCATCTCTGGCATTGCCTGTGCTTCGTCTCTAAGTTTACGGATCCCCGGGTTGACAAATTAAGTGTTGAGGAGTTTTCTTAAGTGTAATTCCTGCACCCAACAAGCGTCTTCGTCCGGTGCATCCTAGGAAAGCTGCTACCATTAAGGCCGAAGTGGAAAAGCTTCTCAAAGCTGGTTTCATTTATCCAATTCCCTTGACAAAATGGGTCTCTAACATTGTTCCTGTAGACAAGAAATAGGGCACTATTCGTGTTTGTGTTGACTATCGTGATATCAATCGAGCTTGTCCTAAGGATAATTATCCTACTCCTTTCATCGATCAAATCATTGACGATTGTGCTGGGAGTGAGATTTTTTCCCTTATGGATAGTTTTTCGAGTTATAATCATATCAAAATTCTCTCGACTGATCAACACAAAACTGCCTTCATCTGTCCTTGGGGTACCTTTGCATATAATAAGCTTCCTTTTGGTTTGAATAATGTCGGGGCCACATTTCAGCGTGCGATGTCTTATGCCTTTCATGATATTCGCCACATCATTCAACCTTATCTGGATGACCTTCCGGCTCATTCAGCTAAGCGTAGAGACCATCCTGACCATCTTCGTTAGATTTTTTTTGTTGTAGACACTATAACATTCGGCTTAATCAGCACAAGTGTGTCTTCTGCGTCGATTTCGGTAGAATCTTAGGGTTTATCGTTTCCAAATATGGGATTCGCCTTGATCCTCTCAAGGTTGAGGCTATTATCAATCTCCCCTCTCCTTCCTCATTGCATCAGTTGCAGAGTTTACAAGGGAAAGCTAATTTTCTACGTCGTTTTATACCTAACTATTCCAAAGTAGCTAAAGGATTCACATGATTGTTAAAGCGGGGCATTCCCTTTTACTGGGATGAGATCGCTCAGAAATATTTTGATGCATTGAAAAAATTGTTGGTCAATGCTCCTCTCCTACGCCCTCCAAATTATCATCGTGATTTTTCCCTTTATTTAGCTACCGCTTTCAGCACGATCGCCATGGTTTTGGTACAAGACGATGAGGACGGTCATGAGCATGTTATTTAGTACTTGTCTCGTAACCTCCTTGGCCCCAAAATGCGTTATGCCCACGTCAAGAATTATCATTGGTTGTTGTTCAAGTTGTTCAAATTTTTCGTCATTATATTCTTTTGCGTATAGTGATGGTGATTTTTGAATACAACCCCATGACCTACATATTGTCTCGACAATTGCTGGGGGGAAAATACTCAAAGTGGATTTTCATCCTCCAAGAATTTGATTTGGAATTTACTGCTGCCAAATCTAAGAAATCATTGTTCTTTGTTGATTTACTTTGTTCTCTCCCTTCCGACTCCGCTCCATCTCGTTATGAGGACTTCATTCTAGATGATTCGTTTTTCTTGATTAGCACCCTCGATCCTTGGTATGGTGATATCATCATCTATCTCCAAACTTCATCTTTTATATTTGAGTTGATGAAGGATGCCTGCTAACGCATCCGCCATCAGTCACAACCTTATCGTATAGTTGGAGATACTCTCTATCGTGTTGGAGTTGATTCCATTCTCCGATGATGTTTGACTCTCAAGGAAGCTGAGAAAGCTCTGAATGATTATCACAGTGGTGCCTGTGGTGGTCACATGTCTGGTTATGCTACTGCACATAAGATTCTTCGTGTTGGTTATTTTTGGCCTTCTATTTTTAAATACTATATTGTCACAGTTCGTAAATGCCATGAGTGCTAGATTTATCAATGCAAGTTGTGTGCGCCACCCGTTCCTCTTCATCCTGTCATTACCATTGGTCCCTTTGCAAAGTGGGGCATTGATTTTATGACGTGTAACCCTCACTCGGTCGGGGGGCATGCTTATATTGTCGTAGTCGTGTACTACTTCACCAAAAGGGCTGAAGCAATGCCTACGCTTGCCGCTAACGGTAAGACAGCTGCTCAGTTCATATTCAATCACATTATTGCTAGGTTTGGTGTCCCTCAAGCCATCGTTACCGATCATGGTTCCCATTTTCGGCGTTATATGGTGGCGGAGTTGAATTTTAAGTTGGGTCTGTGTCACGACAGCTCAATGTTGTACTACCCTCAAGCCAATGGCCAGGTTGAAGCTGTGAACAAAATTCTTGTCACGATGCTTCAATGTACGATTAGGATCCACAAATCAAATTGGCATCTCATGTTATTTTCGGCTCTTTTGGCGTACCGAACCTCAGTTAAGAATGCAACCGGGTTCACTCCTTTCCAGTTGGTTTATGGCCTGGAAGCTACTCTCCCGATTGAATGTGAAATACCTTCGCTCAAGTTGGTTGTTGAATTACTGCTGAAGACTTCGCCAGAAGAAGAGCATCTCCTTTATTTAGAAAGGTTGGATGTAACCCACCACTTTGCTGCTCTCGTTATTGAAACACAAAAAAATCGGGTCAAAGCTCATTTTGATCAATCATTTTCCCATCGTTCTTTCGTTGAAGGAGATCTCGTCCTCCTGTATGACCAAGCTCGTGATAAGCTGGGGGAAGGAAAATTTCAACCTATGTGGCATGGGCCCTACATCGTTAAACGTGTGTTGCAAAATGGGGCCTATGAGCTTATTGACTACGAAGGTCATCCTCTTAAACAACCCAGAAATGGGTTGTATCTCAAAAAATATTATGCGTGAGTCATTCATGCGTAATAGGTGTACATAGATGTTGTTTTCATTTTTTTTACATGTTTTTGGTTTGGTGTGTTTTGTGAGCATTTTCCTGCTTATTGGGTCTTTCTTATTGTGTAGATGTCTATTACCCCTTATGTTGGTTTCGCAGATGGTGCTTCCCGCAGTACCAGGAATTTGTCTTCGGCAGCCTGGGTAATTTATTATCCTACTGGTGAGTTGATAGTTCTGCAAGGTATTTGTCTAGGACAAACTACAAAAAATGTCATTGAATATAGCTCTGTCATTGAGCTATAACCGAGGTGATCAACCTCGGCATACGCACTTTGCTTGTAAAACTAGATTCATAGCTTGTCGTTCTGCAACTCAATAATCATTATTCAGGTAGAAATCCACACATTCTGAGATTATATTTACTATTCGTTTGTTGGAAAGACATTTTGATTTTATTACCTATCAACATATTCCTAGATGAATGAACACGTTAACTGATACAATGGCTAACATTGTATTAGATAGACATTTTCATAGTTTGTAAAAGCATCCTCATATGTAAAATATCCATGTAGATACTATTATATATATATATATATATATATATATATATATATATATATATATATATATATATATATATATCGCATGTTTACAACTCTGTGCATCATAAATTCAAAAAATATATGTATGTTTCTGTTACATCCCGAGACATCATGTCTCTCAAATATGCAGATAAAATAAAACCTAGGTGTCCAATCAGCATGGTGCTCGTGATAACATGTCACTGCCCGTACTAGCCACCTCAAAAAGCAGTGAATTCGGCTGGGCACCCCTATAGTATGTCTCTGGTAGGCGTGAGGAACATCATCAAAACATGCATAATCCGGGACTCCTCGTGTGATCCCCTCCAGGTTGCGCACTATCTCATATTCTTGGCCACCCTCGCCTTGAGGGTCGAAATCGTGAGGGATTCGCCTCACTATCGGTGACATGTCGGCAAGTCTCTCTGGGCCAATTTCTGCAATTACATAGATTTAATGTCAGAACATGCATAAATAAAAAAATCATAATACTCATAAAACTTAAAAAATGAATCTCACCCAAATCGTCATCCCAATCTTCTCCCTCCAGGAGTGGGAGGTCCGGATCATCAGTGAAATCTATACCAAAGTAAGGCCAGTCCTCCATGACAATCAGTTGTCGTCAGAACCAATCAAAGAATTTCGGTCTCCAAGATATCTATTGACCGCCCCCTGCCCTTGGCATCAGAGCTGCCCATCGAGCCATCCATGGTTCTCTCGATGGTGGTGTCGGGACTATGACCTCCTATCACTGAAAATGGGGAGTCGTTCCAAGAAGAACGATACCAGAATAGATCCATAACCAAATTGTTTCAGTTTGGTCTTCTTGCATTTTTTTAACTGGTGCTTCATGTTTATTTTCATGGCCTCTGCACAGTTGTAGATGGTCGGTGCCATGCAGTCTACAGCAAGAAGCAACTGTGTCTTTGTTGCTTCGTGTGGTGTTTTTGACCCCGCAGCTCGTGTGATGGTATGCAATACCACTCGTAGTGTCAAATCTGGGATAGTTTGAATATCAACTTTCCCACTGCCTGATCCCTTCCGTGCTCTTGGACATACCCTGTCTATCACCATGGTCATGTTTTCCATGCAAGGCCGGGTGCTGGTTAGGATTGGTGCTTCTCTCCTCCACGATAATTCTGTGATGAAATACACGTCAGAGACACAATCTCAAGTTCTTGATCCCGAAGGATGAACTTCTCTTGATTTTCGTCCCATATGCTGACCAGATACTGTAGTAACTCTGGTTGGGCTTGGAGACATGGTGTTAGGAAGAATTTTTTCAGACCATAGTTTCTGAGAGGTTCCATGACTCTCTCATTTTACATGGCTAACTCATCTTCTTCGCTATGTTCCCGTTCTTTCCATTCAATCGCAATTTTGCCTCTTTCTACCTACAAACACATTCATATGAGTGGTATTAGTCAACTTTGAACCTTAAATTTGTGAATAAATGGGGTATTTGATCAGCATTTTTCCTGGAAATGGTTTGCGTCGTTGGCACCCTAGTGTAAAAAATCGAGCGGTTGGCGCGACTCCATGCCTGAAACCCGCGCCAACCGCCGGGCCCTAATGATTTCATTTCCTCCCCCAAAATTTTAAATTGACACTTGTAGGAACTAAGAAATGACTTAAAATGACGAAAGGGATCTCAGCTCTTACCTGGAGTTGACGGATTTGCGATTGGTCTGATGGATTGGTTGCTATCGTCGCTGCAAGATTGCACATTGAAATGGGTAACTATTGCTCCACAAGAGGTAAAAAGTGAAAAGTAATTATTTTTACCATTTTTGGCATTTTATAACTTTTTCACAACCCTAATTAGGTTTTAAGACGTGTTTTTCGATTATTTTATTATATTATTTTCGAGAAATGGGTTTTACACATGTCTCTTGTGCAGCAACAAGTTTTTTATGCGACAATGATGAAGTAACGAGTTATATTTTATAATTTTTTTGGACTCAGTAAAAACACGAAAAAGCCACTACTGGAGTCATCTTTTAGCTCTTTTCTAACTCTCTAAGATTGAAAATATTGCCAAGATTCTTGGCGTTTTGAACTCGTTAAATGGCTGTGAAACGATATCTACCCAGTATACGTTTAACCCTTTTTCGGGTTGGGCTGGATTATTTACGAAAAAGGAATACCTTAGCCTTTCGTGACTAAGAGGTTCTCTCAGACACATTTTTCTACCTTTTTGGATCTGTGAGACTACCTACGAAAAGGGACTGCTGGAGTTTTCTTTTTTGCTAGAGTTTTCTTTTCAGACTCTCTAAACATGAAAAGAGGTCTAGTTCTTCCTTTGTCAGACTCGTTAAACCCTGATGACATTAGACTTCGTCACCATGACGTTATTCGAGTTTCTCCTTCCTAGGGATCGTAAAATGTACTAGGTTGGATTTGTCCGAAGGACAAACTTACAGTGCAAGCATATGCTATCCCCTTCAAGCTTGTTTTAAAAAATAATTGGGGTACTCGATAGAAATGGTGGGGGAAAATGGAACCAAGTTTTAGTTATGTTGGCAGTATGTCGCTCTTGAACATGGCACTTGTCTGCATTTGTGTCGGGTTGGGGACATCTCATTTCGTCATTTTTTGCCTCCATGGGTTTGGGTAATCTCTTTTGACCTCTCATCTTCTCTTTGCCACGTCATCATGACCTCAAATCCTTTGATGTCAAATACTGCCAAATCCAGTGTCGTGCTATTGATATGTTCAAGAGAAGTTTGCCTTTGTAGTTGTCAACCTTCCTCTGATCTCTTTTTGGTCCTGATCCACTTTCATCATGTTCCTATGTCTCGTGTCAATGATGTGGGAAACATTATGGCCCTCCTTCGACTAGGTCACTTCCTGTCGACTTCAACTCATTATCCAGGAATTTGATATAGAGACTCCCTTCTGGTACCTTGAAGCCTGCATGCCTCAATGGTAGGTTTTTTGCATTCGACGCAAGGTTCCCATCATTGGCCTTCGATCGAGTGATTCTATGGATGTTCGATGTCAGATCATTTTTCACATTCTGTAGATTGTACCTTTTGTACCTTAAGGGCCATCATCATCATTGGTGGTTTCTCTCACATCTGTTAACATCTTTCATCATTGGTTGGTAATCAGACGATTTTCCTGCATGTTCGACTTCAACTCATATATTTGCATGCTCGAAATTGTACTTGTTCGGGTCGAGATGGAGCACAAGACCCTGGGTTTTGTCTGATAAACTCCAGGCTGTGGATTTTTGTGGATTATTATGACTTATTGCATGACTCTCTTGATTAGATGGCTATGACCATACCTTTGTATACTTTTTTATCCTTCCTACTGGATGGTTGTGTCCATACCTTGGATCTCAGTTTTTATATACTCTATTATGGATGGTTGCACCCATGCCACATGATTCATGTATCACAGATATCAGTTGTATTTGTAATTTCAGGTCTTCTGACAACAATGTTTGGTTTGAACGCGTTCTCATAAAGAATTTCATCCCTCCCTCTCTCTCGAACGTCATGCTTTAGGGGGCATCTGTTACACAACATTTTTTCATTGTCCCTGCAATCCCCAAATCACACATTGGAGGGTCATTTTTGTGACCAATAACCAGTGTCATTCTTTGAAAATACCATCCTTGCATCCATTTTGATGAAAGAAACATTCTTCTTGTTGACATTTCCCTAAGCAGAGCTGTGAAAATCCCTATTTTTTCCTTGGTGCGAGTAGCCCGTTACACCATCGTGCCAACCAGGAAATTTAACGTTGAGCCTGTGCCAATTAGACACCTGCGCCAAGCTGTTTATGGAATTTTTTTTAAAAATAGAGGTGGAGGTTCCATTCCAACCACCTCAGGGATGATTCATTTGGATTGGTTGAACTGATAAAACCAAGGACTCCTTCCTTCAGTTAGTAGATTCCACCTCCCTTGGAACTCTCCTAAAGGTTAGGACTCCCTCCCACCTTTGTAGGGATCCCAACCTCCTCCTTTTCCTCTATAAAAGAAACTATCTCTTTTAGTAGAAGTTAATGGAACGGCTGAATAGATGAACTAGGATAATTATACATAGCTAAGCTGCTAGAGAAGATAGAATAAGAAAGGTTGTGTTGAGAGCTCAAGTCAATGACTGCTAAGAGAGCTTGAGTCCAAATTCCCTGACCAACATTTGAGACGCGCTTCGTCTGAACCCCGCTGGAGGAGACTATGACATCAAAGCATTGGTTGTACTCTTCCTTCTATTCATTTATATACATGACTATTGTTTGGTTCCACTATTGTGTTATGATTTTTATTTGATGCGATATATTTAGCCCTCTTTCACTGGCTAATAGTTGTGAGTGAAACTATTCTCTCGTATGTTGTTCTTGTTCTTTGTCCTGTGTGTAGGTATCTGAACGTGACAGCGAACGGATTTTGATTTGCCAAGGCAGGAGCGAGAGGCTACTACTCTTTCTGCAATGTCGACAGCATTGGATTCAAGGTAGGTCAGTCTACCGTGTCTTTTTTTCATTCATTAAATAGGAAGCAACACTTTGGCGTGTCCTTTTGTTACTAGACCCACCCTAGGGCTAGAGGGATCGTCTTTGTCCGCAAAGAGGATTTACCTTCATAACAGAGAGATACGGTGAAAGAGATGTATGAAGATAAGAAGGAGAGCAATATACTTCAAGAGCAGTTGATTGCCATGAAGGAGGAGAAGAAATAGCTTCTTGAAAAGATGCATGAGATGGAGACTTAGCTCCATATTGAAATGAAACCTTAGCCAAATATGTGCATGAAAAATAGGTATGAAAATCAAGTTTATCTTCTATTTCCTCTCAAAATTAATGTGTAGGTGATTTTGAAAGACACGCTAGAGGAATAGGGTCAAAATTATTGATGAAGATGGGTTATGAAGGTAAAGGATTCGGAAAACATGCACAAGGCATAGTTGAGCCAATTATTGTTGAGGAAAGGCCTAGGTATTTGGGTCTTGTTTATGGAAAACATGATGGAGAATGCTACAAATCCAAGGAGGCACATGAAGGTGTTCCAAGAAGGAATTTTTTCACATGTTCATTACCTCAAGCTTTTGAAGTTTGTGTTCATGAGGAATCCAAAAATTTTATACTCACTTTGCAAGAAGATGCTCATAAGCATGGAACTAATGAGAATGGCAAACAAGAGGATGTTGAAATCTCTAAAACTATTGAAGCCATTCTTGGTATTCTGAAGAGAGCCATTACCTCATCAAATTCACTTCCTCAAGAAGGCGACAAAGGTGAATGTACAAGGTATAAATCTACCTTTAATCAAGTTGCTTCTAATCTTGATAAACATGGAAAATCTTCAAATAATATTTGGAGAAATTTTACATGTTCCTTTTGTGGTTTGAATAACCATACTATTTTGAGATGTTGGAAGAAGATATCCATGCGCATGAAACTTTCAAAACAAATGAGAAAGAAAGAAAAAGGTCCATTGGATAATGGAAACCATGTTGAAAAGAAGATGCAATTATTTTGCACTCATTTCCATAAGCAGGGTCATCTTGTAGACAATTGTTGGAATTTGTATCCAACAAGTTATCCACGACATTTGAAGAAAGTGGAAAGAGATCTTGACAAGAATGGAAAGGAGGATTCCATAATTGATGTGGGTCATGATGATTCACACGATGAAGTGCAGCTGAAAGAAGCACCATTGAAGTGGTTTGGAAAGAGATGGTTAGATTTATTAACCAATTAAGCCGTTGCATTTATTTTTATGATTGATGCAATTCTTGCCTTATTGATGCATTTCTTTGCCAATTGAATGCATTTATTTTCTCTTGAAAGTATGTTGCATATTGCACAAAGCAAGATGTACAAAAAGTAGAGTTATGTTGAATCACTTAGATGCAGCAAAGATGGCAATTTGTAGTTGCAAATTGCATGTGAATTATTTATTTTCTCTAGAATGCATGTTGCATGTTTACACCAGGAAGGTGTTTGAAAGTGGAGTATGTTGACAAAATTTACTGCAACAATACCAAAGGTAGAATTGGGTCAAAATTTAGTCATTTTAGCTCTTTAAGTACTTGTACATGCCAAGGGGATTCTTGTACTTGTGATTGTACTTGCGAGAGAGTTGAGAATTGTATACATGCATGAGAATTTTTGTGTGAGAACAGTGAAATTTTTTATAGTTTCATTGTGCTTGAACATGCATGAGTGATTGACTTATGTTGTTTGATTGCTTTGTTAACATGTATTTTGTCAACTTGAGAGTGTTGATCATTTGCACATGCATGAGTGTCAACTTATGTTGGTCAATTGTATGTTACATGTATGTCATATCAACTTGGAAGAGTTGATTTTTTCGCCAAAGATGAAAGGGATATGTTGACGAATTGTTTCATGAGATGTGAAATTCTTGTTGTTTTGAAAAGAATCGTCAAAGGTTGTACATGCTTTCGTTTGAATTGAGAGTCAATTATTTGAAGAGGCATGTTTTTTCGACTTGTATTTGGTCGATGAATTTTTACACCAAGATGTAAGATTACATGGCGATGTTCATAGGATGTGACATTTGTTTCTTTGAAGGAGAAAAAGGAAGAGGTCATCAAGTTATGTTTATTGCATGATGTGTTTTTAAGTTAATGGTTTTTCTTGTGACAAGATGTCTCAAGAATTTGGAAGGTCCACTCTTGAGCGAGAGGCTCATGATTAGACTTCATTCTCAAATCATGGCATGAGCAGCATGTCAATAATGGAGGACGATTAAATCAAGAAGCGGAAAAGTAGACAAGATGCCAAAAATTTTGCAGCAAAAACAACAGCCATTTTAGACCATTTGATGTGTTGACGCCAAGAAGCGAAAGAGATGGCGAATGCATTCTTCCATATGTGGAGTTTAGAACCATGGAGGTAAAAATTGATACAGGTGGCTCCAGACACCCTCAGGAGACCAAGAGGGCTAAAAAATGTTCAAAATTCAAAGTGGTTGGATTTCTCTTGAACCAGGATCAAATTGAGTTACTTGTCGTCTTGATTCTAACGGTGCAAAAGGATCTCCAATTTGAGCTTGTATGGAGAAGTTAGAGAGAGTCAAAGTTTTGGTCGAAGTTGGGCAGTGGACCAGGTTTAAGTGTCCCACAAATTCACCGTCAACCGACAGGGAACTTAGCTCCCAAAAATGGGCGACATTATGGCCTCTTTAATTTTCCCAATAACCCTTATTTTCGGAAAATAAAAAAACAACCATGTCATGTCAATAAAAACAAAAAAAATTAAAAAAATTGGTTGGCGGGCCACTGCCCCTAACACCCCTCTCCATTGAACATATCATATATCATTATATTGTGTTGACCGTGGGGCCAGGGCTCGCGGCTCTAACCCGAGAACCTGCCCATGCTTATGGCCATTAAATATAGGTCGGCAGGAATTGAACTCGCCCGACCACAAAGGCCGACCCGATCCACAGGCGGCCCAAAACAAACCAACACCTAAACAACGATTACAACCACATATTTAAAGCGCACCTCCAATTTAATACAATTCTACCACATGCCATAACAACTCAAATAGCTATGTGCCATGTTTTAAAATGCGACCAACCAAAAATAGGAGAGGCGGGATTTGATCCCCCAACCTCTCCTCAACGAATGTCAATTTTTAACCAATACACCATAATCACTTATGTGGTAAAGTCTGCCACCAAAACATATAAAGACCCGAAAATTCATTTACACGAGAGGAGGAGGGCAGACTAGCGGAGATGGACTTACAGAGTAGCAAGGCGAAATCATGTGCGGGAATGCTTTTCGAGGTAGAGAATATTTTGCAGAGAATATTCCTTGATGCCTGAAATATTCCATGGGGAGGTAAATTTTCATTTTGTCAGAATGATATGAAGTTTACAGTCATTTTAACCAAAATTTCGCAAGGAACGCGATGGTAAAGTTAGAATAGCCATCTAAGCATCAGATTCTTAGATTCTGGGTAGAAAAAAATATTATGGAATCTTGATGGCATCAAATAGATTACTTCAAAGTTGCAGAAGTCAGAATTCAATATGTCGATTTTACACCTCTCGGCGATAGGAACTCAATGGCGATATCCATTTCAGTAGCAAAGCTTCCCATTTTCAGCCATTTTCCAGATTGGAGTAATGATGTCATATTCTCAAGTGTGGACATTCAATTATATGCCCCTCGACGCCAAAAATTCGATGGTGTATCCAGATTCAACAACTGAGCATCCACACCTTCATCCAAATTTAGGGGTTTAGGTATACGCAATTTTGATCATGTGCCTCTTTTATCAGTTTTTGTGAGATGTATTATGATTTCTATATCCTTTCTGGATGCATGTTGCGGGATATTTGTTTTTTCTTCATGTGATATTATGTCATGCTAATAGGAGGTCCATTGTGAGTGATAGTTCCTATAGCGGAATGTCTCATGGAGAGGCAAGACACTCGTGTTGAGGGAACATATCCTTGTATGACAAAGAACATCATCCATGTACATCTTACCATTTCCAGCACTATATGAAGCGGCCTACCCCATTTTGACACCGGGCCTCGAGATGTAGCCCACACTAGGTGAAATCTGTTATCAACGTCTCGTGTTCTTATGTTGCTGATGGTTGTCTTGTTTCCTATTGCTTAAGCATGCATATGTGTTCTTTTATGCTCCTTTAAAATTCAATTCTAACAACATCATAGAAGTAAAATATCATGGGTAAATATGGTGGCTGACGGAATGGGATAAAAAATAATGGTCATTTATTTTCTTGTGATTATTGATACTGGAACTCATTGTTGTAGTTCACTCATATGGGCTTAACTTGGAAAAGTGGTTTCCAAGGAGAATCTTGCATCGAATGCATGTGTGTGCAAAGGAGGAACAAGATTCTCAGTGGGAAGGCCATCAATCATTTTTCCAAGCACAGAGGGATCTCTTTGGTTCAACAAGGTGTTTAATCAATCGGCAGGTGGCCAACAAGTGTTGGATGGAGTCAACAGCAAAAGGAGGACATTGGTTTAAGTGCCAAGCAATTTGTAACACAAGGCATGTCAGTGAACCCAAGTTGTTGTCATGGAGATTTTACAAGTAGAATCAAGTTGATAGAACTTGGGAAAGAGAAGAGTATTAAACTCTCATCAAATAGCCAACTTCTGTGGGTCCAAAAGCCTATCAGTGGGAAGGAGTAATCAGAAACTGAATTGGAGGAAAAAATTTGCTAAAAAATAAAAATTCTTAGAATCTCTCTAAACCAGAATGACCAGATAGGTATCGTCACCAGGAAAACGGCATACTACGTTTCATCAAAAATTGACTCTGTATGAGAAAGTTAGAGCCTACTGCCTGCTTTTCCAAACAAGCGAATTAAAAAAAAAAAAGGTCAAACAAGGTCAAAGGGGTCAAATTTATGGTTTTCCTTTGGCCAATAGTGTGATGAAAAGTCTCGAAAAATGGTTGGCCCGAATTTCTGGGCTATGTGGCAGTTTATGGCTGGTTTTTGAGGAACCAATGGGATGTTGACACGTGCCTAGAGGTCGCCACGTGCCACTCCCAAAGGCCAAATTTTGGATAAGTGTGGTCTAATTTCATATTAATTTTGGTGTGGAAAAAATGTATTATGGTGGACGGGCGGAGGTTGAGCTCAACCCCGCGACCTCCCCCACACTACGCACAAGACTTACCACTATATATACGCATTGGTTCTTATTAAACAATGAACCCAACACACATTTATGTTTAAACAAAGCTTTGGGTAGAGGAAATGGGGGCTAGCCCCATTGCATACAACCACATGCCGTGATCATGGCAAGGGCCCAGGACTTAACCCAACGGGTTTAATAATAAATGGTTTTAATTAACCCATAACTTCAGTTTATATGCGTTAATCCTTTTTTTAAGTCGGATTTTATTAAACATGCTTAACACACCTAACCATAATCAACTCCCACTTAACATTAATTAATCCACACTTAACTTGGTGGAGAGGTTGGTGGAGTCTGCTATTTTCGGTGGAACTCCCAAATGTGGCAGAGTTAACTAGAGTTTTTCCATATTTAGTGGATTTTTTCTAGAAAAATTTTAAGAAGCCATAACTTTGGCATATTTTGACCAAATTATGCTAAAAAAGAGTCAATCCTAGATGATTTGGATGCTCTGATCATGATGGTGCTGGTTGCAAAGGTAGAGGATCACTTATGTAAGTGATTTTTCCACTTTAAATATTAAATATGCCTAGGGCCACCAAGAGAGGAGGCCATGTCTAGTTCACCTGAAGACCATTTGCAGAGCCAAAAGAGGCTACTTAGGGGGTTTTGGATCTTCTATCCATTGATACAAGTTGGGAATCCATTGGAGCACTATAGGTGCATGTAATTAGAGAATGGACCATTAATCCAAAGAGGTCCAAGCCATTGAAGAAGTTCCAAGGAGATGTAGCCCAACAAGGGTGAACTCCTTTATCAGCTTTGTGTAATGTGTTTTTTGTGTATTATTTTTCTGCAATTTTCTTGTTGTACATGAGTTTTTAAAGCTTATTCACCTCATGAATTTCTCATAAAAAACACATAATTTTGACACATAAACCCTCTCATGAACTTTCTATTTGATACGATCCTTAAACACACTTTTATTTAATACTAATGAGGGAGCTAGCACAACAAAACTAGTTTTCCCATATTCAAATCAAGTATGGTAGAAGGTATGTCTAATTTCTATCTGGATTTTTATTTCTATGAACATTGTGTATATGGGAAGCATAATCGGGTGATTTTCCCCTCTAGTGCTAAGAGGGCGAAAGGGATATTAGAGCTTGTACACAGTGATGTTTTTGGACTTGGGTCGGTTCCATAACTGGGTACGCCTATGTACTATGCCTCATTTATATATGAATTCTCAAGGATTACATGGATATATTTCCTCAGGAAGAAATATGAAGTCTTTAACAAGTTTAAATAATTTAAGGCTCTGGTGGAAAATCAGATAGAGAAGAAGATCAAGGTGTTGAGGATAGATAATGGTGGAGAGTTCTGAAAAAAGGAATTTTAAGAGTTATGTAAGAAGTGTGGTATATCACGACAAAATAGTACTCCATACACACCTCAACAAAATCGATTTTAAGAAAGAATGAACATGACATTAATGAAAAAGTAAAGAAGCATGCTCAATGGTTTCAAGTTAGGACATGAATTTTGGGAAGAGGCAGTATACATTGCATGTTACTAGGTTAATAGATCACCTTCATCATTGTTGTAGGATAAGGTAAGATGAGGTATAGAATGGTAAGAAAATCTCTCTTCCACATCTAAGGGTATTTTGTTGTGATGCATATGTACACGTTCCAAAGGAGAAAAGAACCAAGTTGGATAGTAAATATGAAAGGTGCATATTTATTGGTTAAAAGAACGGTTTGAAAGGTTATAAGCTTTGGAACCCCGAAACAAGGAAGGTTGAGTAAAACCAAGATGTGGTGTTTCGAGAGGTGAAATATGTTATTAAACATGAATTCCTACCACAGGAACTTGAGAAGATAGATTTTTAACTAAAGGAGGAGGAATCGGACTCTACAACAGAACAGGAATCAAAAGAGGAAGATCCACAAATTCCAATTTTGAGAAGATAAGTTCAAGAAAGAAGGAAGCCAAAAAGGTATAGTCCATATGCTCTATATTCAAATTTTACTTTATTTATTACTAATTATTGTCCCAAAACTTCCAGGAAGGAAATGGATTCAGAGGATGGAAAACTCTGGAAAGAGGCCATGGTTGATGAAATGGCATCTTTGGACAAAAATGAGGCTTTGGATTTGGTGGAGTTTTCGGCTGGAAGGAAAACCATTAGAAGAAAATGGGTTTTTAAGAAGAAGATGAATTCAAAAGGAAAGGTGGAGAAATATAAAGCTCAGTTGGTATAAAAAGGTTATTCCCAAGTGTCAAGAATTGATTTTGGTGATATTTTTTCTCTTGTTTCCAAGTTAGATTCTATTATATTAATTTTATTTGTTGCTACTTCTTTTGATTTTGAGGTAGAACAGATGGATGCGAAGACAACACTTCTTCACGTGGAGTTAGAAGAAGAGATATACATGAAGCAACCTAAAGGCTTTGTGGTGAAGGGTAAGACAAAACTGGTATGCAAATTAAAAAATTCTATTTATGGGTTAAAACAGTCACCGAGAATGTGGTATCATAAATTTGATACATATATATGGGGACTTGGTTTCATTAGAAGAAAAGTGTATCACCATGTGTATTTTAAATTAATTGGTGACCATGTTATCTATTTGGTCTTGTATGTGGATGATATGTTTCTAATTGGAAATGACAAAGAAATTATCTAGGATTTGAATACCCAATTGTCCTCCAAATTCGAAATGAATGATCTTGGAGTTGCAAACAATAATATGGGCATGGAAGTTAAACGAGATCAAGAAAAGAGGAAGATCTGGTTAAACTAGAGGAAGTATGTCGATAAAATATTGCAGAGGTTTAATGTGCAGGATAGTAAACCGGTGAAGGTTCCTATTATTGTAGGTGTAAAGTTATATTTTGAATAGTGTCCTAAGACAAAATAAGAGGAAGAGGGCATGTCACATGTTCCATATGTGAGTGCATTTGGTAGCCTGATGTATGCAATGGTTTGCAGCAAACCAGACATTGCAGATGCAGCGGGAGTATTAAGAAGGTATATTTCAAAACCAAGGAAGGAGCATTGGACATCAGTGAAGTGGGTTTTTAGGTATTTTTGTGGCATGATTAATTATGGTTTGTGCTACCAAGGAATACCAAGATTGGATAGAATTTTGTACATTCATGACTTTGTTGATGGATATTGGGTTGGAGATCTATATCAAAGAAGATCTACAAGTGGGTATGTATTTAACCTATTTTTATAATTAGTCACTTGGATGAGCAAGAGGCAGTCTGTAGTGGCACTTTCAACTACAGAGGTTGAATACATGATGGCCACTCATGCAAGCAAGGAAGTGTTTTTGTTGCAGAGATTTGCTCAAGTCTAGGGTTGGTACAACGCACTATAAAGATAGACTGCGATAGATAAACTGAAATTTTCTTGGCTAAGAACCCTGCTTATCATTTGAAGACAAAGCAGATTAATGTTCAGTATCACTTTTTGAGGGATATGGTTGAGGACAAAAGGTGTTGTTGGTAAAGGTGGATACTTTGAAGAATGTTGTAGACGCATTGACGAAGTCTGTGAGAATTGAGAACTTTTCTTGGTGTATAATATATAAACAATGGGAATTGCACGGTTGGACCAATTAATAATCTCTCTTATGACCCCATATGAGGAAATAAAAAACAAGTGGGAGAATGTTGGGTATGTGTTATATTATTTCCACGACTAGGCCACACAAAGGAGTAGTCCCCTTGCACGAGGTCTGGAGAAGCACCCCCGAAGATAACATTTTTTATGTGGACCCAATAATAGTTGGGTGGACCCAAGGATGGGGGTGGACCCAAATATGGTGGGCAGACCTACCCATGGTTTTTTTCCTATGGTATTGTGTATATTTGGTTAAGGGAACTATGGTTATGTTCTAATCCATGGTTATGGATTGTGGTTTATGAATGCTTTGGCATGTATATATATGTACTGTAACATTGCAAGGAGCATAATGAAAAATCAATCTGGTAGTCTCGATTTTGGGATCCAGAAGAGAATCTTTGTGTTTTATGTTTTATGTTCTCACCATTGTTTATTTTTTGTTTTAAGAATTCGTTTGCAGGTAATTTTTGTACAGGGTTAAATCCTACACAATGGAGGGTTCTGTTGGGGATGAAAGATTTTGTCTTTCAATGTAAACATTTTAGTATGGCTTCTTGTTATGTTTTTTATACATATTTATCAGCCCATATAGAAGTATTATCATTATTTGATAATGGATAGAACAAACAACCCACGAAAGAGCATTTGGATGTAAACCATATAACATCATTTTTGGCTGGCAACAAAATTAAACAAATATTAATTTATAACATTTTGTATATCCCATGATGATCCCATGTCTTTTAATGAATAAATTGAAATCATTGTAACACCACACGAAGGAGACCTTCATAGTGGTTGTGAAGACGTCATTGAAAAGAATGTGCTCCCTGTTATTGTATTCACTCAACAACTTGGGACATGGCTCCTCTACAAAAAATCTTCATATTGCATTGTATAACTCTCAAACTCAAAATTGCACCTCACTTTAAACCTAAATCTAGCTACATCTTGGCTCCTTTTCCCCTCAACATATTTCATCATGTTTCTTACATTTATAACATCGTCCCATTTATTATCTACCACATAATGTTGGATACAAGAATATATGTGGTGGAATTTTTCAAACACATGATCTATAATTTGTTTTCCAAGCTCCACATTGACATGATCTCAACAAGAAACAAGTAGGGATGACAACACAACCATATTAGGTTCAGAGGGCATTGTTTTAACGAAGGTCCTTGCCTCATTCAAACGTTTTGCTGGAAAAGGATGTCGATAATGCAATCACAGTGATTTGTTGTAGGTGTTATAGAAATATATCTACATGTAAAATTGAAATAACAACAAGCTTCATCCACTAGGCCAACATGGCTATATGCAAAAAGAACATATGGCATGGTGACCTAGTTAGTCTTGATTCCTTCCATTATAATTTCCTCAAAGAGTTGAAAACCCTCATTTCCTTTACCATTATGGGCATATCCAGAGGTCATTGTAGTCCATGAGACTACATCTCGCTTTGGAATTTACCCAAACAATTGGAAAATATGCTCAATAGATCCACTCTAGGAAGACCCTAAAACTAGTGTGATCCATGAAACTACATTATGTGTAGGCATTTTTCAAAAAAAAATATGGGCTTCCTCTATGAGCACATTTTGCACATATCCCACGATCATGCAATTCTGTCAAATTGTTTCCATGCATCATCTACTTTACCATTTTGAAACAATCTTATTATCATTGTATTCCATGTAACAATGTTTATTATAGGAATTTTATAAAACAGTTAAAGTGCATCCTCTACTCTCTCATTCTGTAATTATCTCGTAATTTCCAAAGCCTGTGAGAACACATAAACTTTGGTAGCATGATGCTCTTTAGTCTCATGAAATTTAATTTTAGTTTCATACCTTTGTTCTCACCCTCGTTTAATAGTAATATTTGAATAAACCTTTCCCTCTCAAAGTTTTTGAATTGTACAAAAGTAGAGTTGTTCCTTTTCTTAAATTTACTTTTAAGAAAATTACTTGTAAATGAAAATTTGATCTAAATGGAATCCATATATTTCACTACTCTTTCATATCTTGAGCTAGAATTTGCATGTATTCATTTGCTTATATCTCTGCTTGAATATGTTATTTTTTTGTATATGAGGATATTTTTTAACACATTTGTATCCAATCTCTGGGATGTCATTCTAGTTATTGATTCAAACAATGGTGGTTGTTGGCTTTGGTGGTTATAAAGGAATACATATTTCCTAGCAAAAAAATTGAATTTAGAACTACATCAACATCCCCAGTCCTTACACTATATTTTATTTCTTACTATTATTTACCATGTAGTTTGTACCAATACTAATATGATTTTTTATATTGTTGTACCATCTAGCATGTACCAATACTAATATGGTTTTTTATATTTGTATGTAGGCATCATATGGTTTTTTTTTTTTTTTTCATGCAAGCAACAACATTGCGCATTGCACCTAAAACTGATATTTTTTATATTCGTATGCAGACATCATATGCTTTTATAATTAATCTATTATATATCTTGCTAGGATGTCTTAATTTGGGTACAAGGTACCTTATATGCCTTGAGAATGAGGTGTTGTTATTTTCTAGTTTGAGTCCCAAGGTTCCATTATATATATGTTCAGTATCATGTGCTTCCATTTTTTGAAAAAATGGATTGTTGGACAATTTTGACTACATATAATTGTATTTGAACATGCACTAACTTTGTTTTTGGTTTATTTTTTTGAATAATTTATATGGTTTATTTTTTGAATAATATTGTATTATGATCAAGATTTAGTTTTTTTATGTTGATGAATTGAACCATTAGACAACAAATTCAACATTTTTAATGAAAATTTTTCTTTTATTATGGAATGAATATTTCAACAAATAGAATTTTGTATCTATGCTAATTTAACATAATTACCATCTTACAATAAACATTTTGAATTTTTTCTTTATATGTGGATACATTCTCCTTGAACTTATTGAATAAAATTGACAATGGCAAGCCAACAATAAAATACTAAGTTTTCTTGTTTTGTATTTTGGCATAGGTTCATTAAGAAATCAACCTTAAAATTCATTGATCATATGGAATATCACTCTCCTACTCCAACAAAAACGCTCAACGCTGAAGAGAGTTTGGGGGGATGGTCTATATTTTTATGAAACTGAACATTGGATATTTCTGTAGTGAACATGATAATTAATGAGTCAAACAAAAAATTAATGGAAAATTTGACTTATTTTTCGCTTGTTCGTGTTATAACATGCTTATTTAGCCATTTGAATTTTTAAAAAAGGTAGTATTAATGATGTTTGAATTAGTTAAAATTAAGTTTGAATGGTAAAGAACATTTAGATTATAAAAATGATTCTTTAACTACATTAGCCAATTTTATATAGAAAAAATCCATATAGTTCTAATGGAAAGGTTGGAATTTTCTAGTAGTTCATTAAAAAACATAACAATATATAACAATAACAATAATATTAACAATATAATATAAAAATATATATTACATAATAATATCAATAACATATAACATAACAATATAAGACATATGCAATGTAATATATAACCATATAAGAAAGATACAACATAAAAATATCATATAACATAATATAACAATATATAACATGATATAACAATAATAAATATAACAAATAGTTTAATGTAATATAAGAAATATATAACTATATTTTTAAGAAATATAACATAACATTTAACATCTAGTTCATATAAGAAATATAACATGTAACAATTTAACGATATATACAACATAACAATAATAAGAAATATAATATAACAAAGCTTAATTAACCACATGTATAAAATATGGAATTGATACACATACAGGAAAAAATTTCAAAAATGTACAAGTCTTTGTTTCTTTAAATTCAAGACAACGTAATACATAGGCTATAAATTTATGGTCCAATATTGTAACTTTCTAGGAAAAAATAACTACGTTTAATATAGTTTCATGTGTTTCATTCACATGAAATGTGTTTGTGGCAAATTTTCAAGAAGGGTATCATGATATTTTATCGGTAATTTCCATTGTCGTAGCTTTTTTCTAGCTCTTCACTTCTTTCAACTGCAATGGAGTTGCTATAACCAAATGACTATATTGGGCACATATAACATCTAGCTGGTAGTCTTGAAAAATATTGTGGTCTTTACGTTTTTTACTTCTTCAAAGAAATTCCCCAATAACACCACTAAACCAATTAGATATGTATAATTTTAAGGACATTTATACTATGGTAACAATGTTCTTTTCAACTTAGTGCATCACAATAAATAATAATGCACTTTCTCTAGATTCTCTTCTAGTGCAATGGAACCAAATTAATCATCTTCTCTAACCATATCAGAAAGATGATCACAATCCTTGTCAATCACAACCACTTCATTGTCCATCTCCTCATCAGTAAACTTTGGAGTGCTGGAAATTGTGTTAGTTCTTCATGTATCCATGGTTTGACATATTTGTTACTATGGTTTACACACTCAAAGGTGGATTCCATATCATCAATACATGCAGGAAAAAAGAAATATTACTTTCATTTCTAAATTTATATATATATATATATATATATATCTCACTTCTAATGGATTTCAAACCTCTTGTTCCATGGATTTGTTGACAATAATATGACATCGATATATTAACATCACCCAACGGAATATTCTAAAAGAACCTGCTAGACAAAAAAACACATGTAACACATACATACATACATACATATGTATGTATACATATGCATACACATATACATATACATATACATATACATATACATATACATATATATATATATACACACACACACACATATTGTAGAAATTTATTAATACTGATGTATTACCAGATTCTCTTGATCTAACAATATTTATCTTCTTGCTAAATACATTATCCTTCTACTGTTAATCTTGCGGAAATTAAAACTCAATTGCAAACACATGTGAAGAAATTCAATCGCACATAAACACAGTTGTTTAATGGGAAATATTAAAGCTAAAAACCCCAACTATCATATATTATGTATATCAATGGATCATGTAATAATCTCATACAAAGCTTAGTACATCAAGCTCTTCATACAATAAAAAATCATTACACATTGTCATGTAGAAATTTGCATATCTATGCACCAATTTCTTGCCTCCTGACAGCCTGCCTCCAATGCGCAATCCCTGCTGAAGAAGACCTCTAAATGGATTTGAATTTTCCTTGCCTTGACTGTGAAATCCTCATTGGCATCTCCAATGTGTGTCGGATGCATCGAATGCATCACTATAGTCACAACAGATAATCCATCTCACCCTTTCACCTATCTCTGCACCGGGTCTCCACTGGAACTGACATGCAAGTAGTTAATTGTTGTATTTGTTCAGTTGGAAGTGAGTATCTAGTTATGAATTAATTAAGTAATTAATTAACTAAACTCTCACTCGTGTATCTTTCAGTTAGATTATATACAACTAGCTCAACTGAGTTTAACTCGCTTAAGTAAGTTAAACTAAATAACAACTCCTGTAACTACTCTTCCAACTTTTTCATAACTTTGCCACTTCAGTTCTAACTGAGTCCTTCATGCATGAGCCACCAATAACCCTAGGCATTGTGTAATTCCTTCATCCCACTGATTTTCCAAATCTGTTCACTGAAATAAAGTGCTCCAAGAGAATAAGTTGATATTTATTGTCGGATTATTATTAAGGGCGAATAATAATCGACATGCATCTATATTTAGATTAACGATTTATAAATAGACTTCGCCTAATATTCTAAAAATAGAATTTCATCTATTTTTCACATTTGACCAACCATCTACAAATAGCATCCTGCAACTTATAGAATATGCTCACCATGTCTAAAAATAGACATACACATAAAAATAGCCTACGAGCCCCACTTAGTGAAGGTGCTTACTTTTCACTAAGCTCATCATCTTGTTGAATCTCAACACTCCCTCTCAACAAGATAGGTAGTATCCTTCACCCCAATCCTACCTCTATGGTATTCGAATTTGCTCCTGCTGAGCGCCTTCGTCAAAATATCTGCATCCTAATCTTCCGTAGGAATGTACTGAAGCAACATGATCTTCTGTTGCACACAATCTCTGATATGATGATACCGGACATCAATATGTTTAGATATATCATGAAACATAGGATTAATCGAGAGTTTAATGCAACTCTAATTATCATAATGTATCATTGTAGGATCTAAATGAGAACCGAACAAACCGACCAGGATCTTCCTCATCCAGATAGCCTCACATGCAACTTGACTTGCTGCCATGTATTTTGCTTCTGCTGAACTGAGTGCCACAGATATTCGTTTCCTGCTGTACCAAGAAACTGCTGTAGATCTAATACTAAAAACCCCTCCTGATGTGCTCTTTCTTTCTGTTGGGCTGCCTGCCCAATCTGCATCCGTGAAGCCATGCAAATTCACCTCATCCGTCTGTCTGTACCATAAACCATACTCAAATTTTCCCCTGAGATACCTCAAGACATGCTTGCTTGCCTTCCAAAAGAGCTTGGTAGGCTTAACCATCGCTTGTGAAATCTAGTTCACCGCATAGCATATGTATGGTCTTGTATTAACTAAATACATGAGAAAACCCACCAACTGTCGATAAACAGTGGCATCCGCTACCTCTGCCGATGTAGCATCCTCTTTCCTCCAATTTCCTGGAAGAGGAGTATCCATGGGCTTGCAGTCCTCCATGTGAAACTTACCAAGTATCTCCTGAGCATACTTGCCTTGAGACACAACCATTTCACCTTCTCGCTGCCATATTTCCAATCCAAGGAAATAATGAAGGAGGCTCAAATCCTTCATCTCAAACTCCTTTGCAAGATATACCTTGCATGAGTGTATCAACTTCTCATCACCCGTTAGTAGTAAATCATCAACATAAATAAAAATTATTAAAAGCTTACCCTCCACCACAATTTGGTATAGGTTTGCATTCGCCTCACTCTTGGTGAAGCTAAGTCTAGTGAAATAGCTTTCGATCCGTGTGTACCAAGCACGTGGTGCTTGCTTCAACCCATACAACGCTATTTTAAGTCTGCACACATGTGACTCACTTCTGAAGATCTCAAATCCTTCAGGTTGCTCAATGTACACTTCTTCCTCAATGATCCCATTAAGGAACGTAGTCTTCACATCCATTTGATGAATGTGCCAACCCATCTGCATTGAGAGAGAAAGGATGGTCCTTATGGAAGAATACCATGCGACAGGTGCAAAGGTTTCTTCATAATCAATCCCCTCGATCTGTGATAAGCCCCGGGCAAAAAAACTTTCCTTATACTTCTCGACGCTCCCATCAGCAGCTTGCTTTACCTTGTAGATCCATCTTGAACCTACCACTGATTTGCCCACCGGCCTTGGAACAATCTCCCAAGCATTTTTTCTGACAATGGAGTCATACTCCTCCACCATGGTCTCTACCCATGTGGGCTCGTGCACTGCTTCTTCAAAAGAATATGGATCTGTCACAATACACTTGCTCATAAGAGCCATGTATCCAGTAAATCGATCAGGTGATTTTCTCTTTCTGTGCTGTGATGTATGGACTCCTACATTATCTACCGCATCAAGCTTCAGTCTCTCAGCTTATGTGGTACGCTTTCTGCCTGTTCTGATGTTTGGTTCTGCATGAGTGGACTCCTCCACTTCATGAATCTCTTCTTATGGCTGATCCACATCTAGAGGCTCATCTTTGAGAACAAGTAGCTCCTCCTCTGCATGCAAGTGTAGCTCCCTCTCAAGCAACAACTTCATGACTTTCACCTCATTGAATTTTATATCCCATCGCACACATTCATTCGACTGTTTGGAAAACACACATGATAATTATGGGGTCTTTCTGTGTACCCCACAAATATCCCAACTTCTGCAGTCGACTCCAGCTTCTTCCTGGCGTCCTTTGTCACATGAATGTAAATAGATGAGCCAAAAATCTTCAAATGAGAAATATAAGGCTTCTTACCAGTAAAAGCTTCTTTAGGTGTACTCATGCCAAGTACTCTATGAGGACAATGGTTTTGCACATAAACTGCAGTGTTGCATGCCTCCGCCCACAAGTGCATCGGTAGGCCCTGGTCATGCAGCATAGCTCGTGCAACACCCACGATCGTTCTGTTCTTCCTCTCCACGACCCCATTCTGCTGTGGGTTATGAGGCGCCATGAGTTCTCTTCAAATTCCTTCTTTGTTATAGAAGTCTTTGAATTCGTTCGAGATATATTCACCACCATTATCGCTTCGCAGAGCCTTCACTTGCTTCCCTGACTCCTTCTCCACCAATGCTTTAAACTCATATAACTTCGATAATGTTTCACTCTTCTTCTACATGAATAAGATCCAACATCTACGAGAATAGTCATCAAAAAATATAACATAATACATGTGTTTTGTTGTTGAAGCAACCAAGAAAGGTCCACACATGTCCATGTGAATTCTCTCCACGATCACCGAAGCACGGTTCTCCTTCTCATGAAAGGTGGTATTCACAAACTTACCCATAGTACATCCCTTGCACTGATATGACTACGCAAGAGTACCCTTGGGCAAGGAAAATTTTAAGGATACATATCTATTTGAAAGTTTAGAAACCTTGGCGAATATTAGTAATCTATAATAGAAAATTTGTAAAATGTTTGATGATATTTTTGTAAAAAAATCTAAAATTCTGGTTATATTATATTAGTCTATATAAGATCTTGGCGGCTTTTAAGGAAAAATGATTTCATACTATAAAACTTGGGCGAATTATTTTTAGAAAAAATGGAAATTGGTGAATATTGTTTTTGGAAAAAGTATATAAAATTAGCCCACCTGCGAACATTAGCCCCTAAATTTTTCCCTGCCTTTGGGAAGTCCAGTAGAAATCTGCTGCAAAATATTCAAGGCACCATGGTGAAGATGACCGAATCTCTTGTGCCATAATTTGCCATCATCCCTGCTCACAACTTCTTCTATTTTGCCCATCATTGCAGCGCAGCCATCTACCTCCAACTTGTAGAGATTCTTAACTCGAATCCCTATCCTCTTGGTTTGACCCATTTTTTTATGTCGTAGGAAAGCTTTTCCCTCGTTGAAAACAATGTCATAACCACTATCCTCCAACATAGCACCCGATACCAAGTTCTTATTTAGACTTGGAACATGCATAACATCTTTCAATGGAAATGGTTTACCTGAATCCCTCTTAAAGGTAATGGTTCCAATGTCGGTCGCACTGTATCTACCATCATCACCCATCTCTATATGCATTTGGAGATCCTTCTCCTCCAAGTCACTAAACAACTCCTTGTCTCCCGTCATATGGAAGGAAGCACCACTATCAAGATACCACACCGATCCCATTGAGCTTAAAACCAACCGTGCGATCAAAGAGAAATCAAGTTCAAATTGTGAGGCTAAGGCCTCACCCGCTATAGCTCCAGTAGCGTTCTTGTTCTTCTTTTTCTGTGGGCAGTTACTAGCGAGATGCCCATGTTCGTGACAGTGAGAACACTTCACTTTGGACAAATCCAGCTTCTTGTCTTTAGCCTCGGATTTTGGATGGGATTTCCTCCCCTTCCCTCTCCTTGCTTTGGCAGCCAAAGCACAATTCTCTTCATCATCATTCTTCGATGAAGAGCCATCCCTGGTATTTCGCCTTATCTCCTCTTGCACAAGATCTGACCAAAGTCGCTCCCAATCTGGCAGTTTCTCCCGTCCATTGACAGAGTCTTCGTAGTTGTGCCAACTCTTTGGAAGCCAAAGGAGAGCCAAGCTCACAAAGTCATCATCCACAGCTGTAATTCCCACACTCCCCAACTCATCCCTACATTGGAAAAACTTCGTGAGATATTTTGGAATACTGTCACCCTTCTCCATTTTGATTTTTCTGAGCTTATCTTTCAGCACCAACTTCCTATGATCGCTGCTGCTTTGGAAAAGATATGTCAAAGCCTTTCACATTGCAAATGGAGTGGCTTTCCCATGAAGGCTTGACATAATATGGTCCTTCACACCTTCCAACATAATTATTCTTGTCTTCGCTACCTTCTTTTTCCATGCGTCAAGTGCTGCAGCATTGCTAGAAGTAGTCTTAGGAACATTGCTATCGATGAACTCTTTCAGTCCATTATCTTCAAGAACCACCTCCATCTTGTCCTTCCAGGCTATGTAATTCGAGCTACCCTCAAGGGCATACTCCAATCGCAACCCATTGAAATACATTTCAATGAATACTCAATCGTTGCACCAAGAAATTTTTGCAGCAAATTCGAATTGTCCACCAGCATAAAAACTCAACACCTCTTCACAATTGCAATCTCCAGTGATTAACATAGCTCCAATACCATGTAGAAATTTATTAATACTGATGTATTACCGGATTCTCCTGATCTAAAAATATTTATCTTCTTGCTAAATACAAAATCCTTCCACTGTTAATCTTGCGGAAATTAAAACTCAATTGCAAACACATGTGAAGAAATTCAATCGCACATACACACAGTTGTTTAACGGGAAAGCTTAAAGCTAAAAACCCCAACTATCATATATTATGTATATCAATGGATCATGTAATAATCTCATACAAATCTTAGTACATCAAGCTCTCAGTACAATCAACAATCATTACACACTGTCATGCAGAAATTTACATATCTATGCACCAATTTCTTGCCTCCTGACAACCTGCCTCCACTGTGCAATCCCTGCTGAAGAAGACCTCTAAATGAATTCGAATTGGCCTTGCCTTGATTTTTCAATCCTCATTGGCATCTCCAATGTGTGTAAGATGCATTGAATGCATCATTATAGTCACAACAGACAATCCATCTCACCCTTTCACCTATCTCTCCACTGGGTCTCCACTGTAAGTAACATGCAAGTAGTTAATTGTTGTATTTTTTCAGTTGCAAGTGAGTCTCTAGTTATGAATTAATTAAATAATTAATTCACTAAACTCTCACTAGTGTATCTTTCAGTTAGACTTGATACAACTAGCTCAAATGAGTTTAACTCACTTAACTGAGTTAAACTAAATAACAACTCCTGTAACTACTCTTCCAACTCTGTCATAACTTTGCCACTTCAGTTCTAACTGAGTCCTTCATGCATGAGCCACCAATAAACCTAGGAATTGTGTAATTCCTTTAGCCCACTAATTTTCCAAATCTGTTCACTGAAATAAAGTGCTCCAAGAGAATAAGTTGATATTTATTGTCAGAGTATTATTAAGGGATAATAATAATCGACATGCATCTATATTTAGATTGACAATCTATAAATAGACTTCGCCCAATATTCTAAAAATAGAATTTCACATATTTTTCACATTTGACCAACCATCTACAAATAGCATCTTGCAACTTATAGAATATGCTCACCATGTCTAAAAATAGACATACACCTAAAAATAGCCTGCGGGCCCCGCTTAGTGAAGGTGCTTACTTTTCACTAAGCTCATCATCTTGTTGAATCTCAACACACACACACACACACACACACATATATATACATTATGGTTTTTAGGTTTCCTTGGTTATCATTCATTGCAAAATTATCCGAATTATCCACAGTATCGAAAAACATTGGTCGACGTTTCGAATCTCAATGGGTATCCATCTTCATGACAAGATGAGAATGAAGAGTGAAAGAAGGGCGCACATGTTAAAGTTATAAATAGTGAAAGATGAAAATGACAAGGGCCAACAAGAACTAAAATTATTAATTTATAAATTAATTTTAATAGATTGATTTTAATATTTAATATAAATTAATTTAATAGTACATTAATTTTAATTCATTTCTAATTTTTATATAATATCACCTATTAATAATACTACTAAATTCATTTAAAAAAATTTAAATTTCTAACAGTTTAAATAAATTATTAATCTATTTAATCTAAGAAAATTAATAAATAAATTTTAATAAATTTAATTTAATTTTTAATATTAATATAATTTAATAATACATAATATTTTTGGAATCTAAGCTTCGTGATTACTACATAGTCCCGATGATGAACCACATCGGTTGGTTCGAAACGCGTCGACCTCGTTTTGCATGTGATTACTACCGAAAGAATTTCTACAAATACATAATATTATAATTTAATTTAATTTATCTTTAATTCAAATAATTTTAATAATTAATTATTTAATAAAATTCATTTTTATTCGATAAACCTAAATGTTATTAATTATATTTATCTATAAAATTTTATTTCTCTTATTTTTTATTAAAATAGCCCAATTAAATTAAAACCTAAGGACAAATAAATTATAATTATTATTCTAATTAATACAATTAATAAACTATAAATTAATAATAGTTTACTTAATAAATCAAATCTTTTGAATTAAGTGTTAAAATATTAGTTTATAATTATTTAATAAAACTAGTAATGATTTGAAAGCAATTATAATTTATTAATTCAAATTCAAAAATGAATTATTTCAAGTTTAATATTATTTCATTTTTATTATTTAATTCTATTATATATTAAATTCTATTATTCTTCTAATAATAATTATTAATTAATTTTTATTAATAGAGAATAATAAAAATTAATCAGGATAATTATTAGGAGGAATGATTCAATTAGGTTTTCGAAGTGACCAAACCCTAAAAAATTTTCTATATGGGAAAGAAAGAAGCAAACCCGTGATACTATACTTTGGAAGAGGATGAACCTACAGAGCACATTTGTCGAATTAGAGGTCGCCAGCTGTTACTCATTTCGTATCCCCCATCTTTGTTAATGTTATCCGGGTGCTTTAAAATCTCCAGCGCTTCTCTAATCTTCCGTCTTTGATAGTATTCCTCTCTCGAAATGATCTTTGCATCATCCAGACGTAAGCGGTGTTTAGTTTTTGAAGAGTGATCAGCAAGAGCCGAGGTGCGAGATCACTCATGTTTAATATCAGCACCATGCTCTTTAAGACGTTTTTGAAGGGAGTTTGTTTCACCAATATAACTCTTCCCACAAGAGCAGTCAATCTTGTAAACACCTTTAAGCTCCTCATGACTAATACTATCTTTAACTGACTGCATATTTTGTCTTATGGTACCTGCTGTTGAAAATTGCGCGAAAATGTCATTCCTTCCCAAAACCTTCGCGATCTTATCAGTAACACCCTTAATGTATGGTAGAAAAACCCTACCACCGTTCTCTTGAGGACCCTGGTGATTCTTGGAAATGATCGCACTTTCAGCTCTTTTTATGGCTTTTTTATTTCTCTTTCTTTATATCCTAAACCTAAGAAAACAAATGTCAAGTGACTAATCTCATTTTTCAGGTGCTCCTCATCGGATATCCTCAGAGCTCTTACAGCAAGAGTATTAAGCACACCAAATTTCTGCGCAGGATGATGGTAAGATTCAGCATGAAGGTAGCTGTCAGTGTGGGTTTTCTTCCTAAACACCTGATGCCCCAATGTCCCATCCTCTTTTTTGGTGACCAGGACATCCAAGAAAGGAATGCTCCTATTCTCTTCCATCTCCACGGTAAACTTTATTTCTGAGGAAATTGAGTTTAGGTGATTAAATAATTTTTCGAGATTCTCCCTACCATGTGTCAACTTTATGTTAGCGTCGTCTACGAATATATATATATATATCTCTCTCTCTCTCTCTCTCTCTCTCTCTCTCTCTCTCTCTCTGTGTGTGTGTGTGTGTGTGTGTACACACACACACACAGATATATATATATATATATATATATATACACACACACTTACCTATGTACAAGAGCCATCATTTGATTTGATACATGGCTTAAATTTTGATTGCACTAGTTAACAACATCATTTGAATCTACAAGTCGAGAAGCCTCTCGATTCAATTGATGCCTCGTAAGTGCACATTTTACGCATGCCTCAACACCATCATGCTCTCCTTTTCCATGCCACATCTTAAAGAAATTCCATGTATGATGAATTTCAATTTTTTATGATGGAAAAACAAATAGAGGAATGATCGTGATGATTTAACTTGACCAATAGAACCATATAACAATACCCAATGTTCTTTAAAAGTGATATGTCATTCCTTTAAATACTTATAAATAATATCAAAATAATGTTGAAAAAAACATGTATCATGTGTATGATCATCACTGCAGTAGAAATGGTACTCTTTAATCACTTCATGATTATCTTCATTACTATCATAACCATTCATACCAAGCTCTACATGCCTATACAAAAATTGCATGAGTGTAGAAACCTGGTCTAAATGATAATATTCATTGTATATTTCCGTTTATGGAGCGAACATGTAATTCCCAACAAGATCATCTACCAACAATATTGTTCCATTTGGGAACACATCGTGTGATTGTTTGAATTGTACGTCCTGCCATTTTTCTATATGAGATTTTTTTCTATATTTATATATTTTCTCCCTAAAATTCTCCATAAAAGATGTCATGGAAATGTCCTCTTCAAGTAAATTAATCTTTCTTGATATGAACGTTGAATCTGTAATGATAGTGTAGATAACATATTCATATCTTCTCCACTTCACAGTGACATTCGACAATTGAAAATCATTCAGATCAATGGGATACATAGCATAAAAGAGTACCCAATGAGAACACTCTTTGCATTTTCTTCCACGAACACATTTTTTATTATAAAATTATTGGTCATTTTCTCAACCACATAATATATTAGATATAAATTTATGAACACTTGAAGGATGGAGATCCTTGGACTAGTGATTTACGCCCAATTTTAGAAATTACTCATAATGTAATTGGAATTCTAAATGGTATCGATAAAAAACATGTGTCACGAACAATCACAGGCCTGACATACGATGGTTTAAGCTTCACAAATGTGGTAAGGGAAATCTTCATATCGATGTTACTCTCTGTAAAATTCTGAAATAACTCCATTTGGCTAGTCTATGTTATTTGTTTGGGATGATCTTCATAATTCCCGATAGATATATGATTTCGTACAATGTCCTTTTCATTTTGTAACACACGGGAATTCAAATTCCAAACTCTTTCACCATGTCTCTCACTTTATTTGGAAGTCTATATTGATAGGATTTCCTATAGATATTAGCCCAACATGCAAGATCCTCATTCTCATCTACTTTAATCCTGATTTTGTTATGCCTCCATAGAAGTTTTCTTGATTTTTTTGATATTGTTTCTGCCACTTACAACAACTGATGTGATGCAGTTCCTTTTCTGACAATACCTATTAAAAATGCTCTACATGAATCTTTTCCATCTTGAGATTGATTTTTTGCAAGTGTGCCAAGGGTCAATGTCATACTTTTTTTATACCAATTGATTTACTTGCACCTCTTTGGAATTTTTAATGCCTAGTAATGGAACTATATCTCTTAGAGATTTGTCTTTGAAAATTCTATGTAACATTTGAGCTTGTTCTATGATAGGTTTACCTTCAAAAAACATTTTTATCACCTTATTTATTTTATTTTGAATTGTTCATTCATTCATTGATGGCCCAATTTATTCCATTGTAATTGTATCCATATTATCCAGAAAATTGTCATCAAATAAAATGTTCTTGTATCTTCCAATTAATTTATGTGCTTTCCTATATGTGGTAGGATCTTGTTACGGGTTGGATGTTGTCTCTGCATAAAAAAAAATATAAGTTTGTATTTTGGGCTTGAAATGTATGTACATTGAACATTATTAAAATAGATCGTAGTGATGAATTTGAAATATAATTTAATCTAAGTATTACAATTTATTCAAAATTTAAAACATTAAATAACTCACCAGTAGTATTGGTATTCTCGTTGACAAGTTCCTCAATATCTCTCATTTCCTCATCATTTCCATGCAAATCCACATCTCTTTCAATCTCCCTATTTTATACCTCTACATCTCCTTCAGGCTCTCTATTTGTACCCCCACATCTTCTTCAAGCTCTCTATTTGGTATCTTCACATATCCTTTAGGCTCTCTATTTGATATCTCCACATTCCTTTCGGTCTCTCTATTTTCCCTTAGGTCTCTCCTCTTTTCTTTTAGTTTTTCATTATTTTCCTTTAAATCAGTTCTAATGTGATTTTACTTTCATTTACAATTCTTTTAGTTTCCCATGTTCTTAAATTTAGAAATCTAAAATCTAATTCTAAAACAACACAAGTGAATTCAAGCTTTTAATACTACAATTGATTCAAGACAAATTCAAATATCTCAAAGTAATTTTTTTTTATGGTGAATCATAATTTAATATAAAATAAATTTCTATATATCTTCTCTTTTAGAAAAAAAAACATTTAAAATATATTTTTTCATATAAAATTAATATTTAATTTCCATAGAAAAACAATAAAACAAAGCTCTTTCTCCCCCACAAAAAAATTCATCTTCCCATAGAATATATATATAATCTCTTTTTCCCCTTACATATATATTGAATCTCTTTTCCCCCTTTTCAAAAATACAAGATTTGTATCTTTACAAAAAAAACATTCAAAATACCCTTTTCTATAAGAAAAAAATTTAAAATTTGCTTTCTATAGCAAAAACTAACAATATTTTATTTTCATAGCAAAATAAAAATAAAAAGGGCATTTTCTTTCAATAAAAAAAAACTTATTTTTTTCCAATGAAATATATATATATATAGTACCTTCAATAGAAATTTTCTCCAAAGATGAACTGTGTTTCACACTTTGCAATTCGCAATATATTTTTTTTGGTCTCAATAAAAAATTTTGGCCAAGTATTTATACAACTCTCGGCCAAAATAATAGTACATTGAAATGTGTGTTGATTGGTAAAATAATCGCATCGACCGACAGAAAGATTCTCCACCCAAACTCTCATCTGAGAGTTTGTAAATATTTCGACCAAGAGTTTTCTCCGAGTAGCCCTTTCAGTCGAGACTTTATAGAACTATGGGACAAGAGTATTGGAAATAAATTTTCTTTGTACAAACTCTAAACCAAGAGTATGCTAAAGGAAATATTCTTTGCTCAAACTCTCGGTCGAGAGTTTTAAAATTTCTCGGATGAGAGTTTTTTAAGCGTTAACCTCATGCGGTTAACAAAAACTAGAGTTGCAAAAAAACTCTTGATTGAGAGTTTTAAGTTTCTTTGCCGAGAGCTTTTCCAACTCTCAGTGTATTTTATCGGCCTAGAGTTTTCGGTTAATGAAAATTAGAAAAAAAACCAGTGAATTTCAGGAAATAGCTACTTCATAGGAGTCAAACCCCTGCCAAATTTAGCAGTTAGCTGGCAGCTTTGGTACCATTGGATTCAACTCTGAACCTAGTTTCAAATGATATAAGTTTTATTCATTTTCATGAAGAAATTATATTTATTAATAATTACATGAAATAAAAAATCAATAACCTCAAAATCAAAACACAAAATCAATTGAAAATTCACTTAGAAATTCCTATCTGTCCTCTTCAAAACATAATTTTCAGCAAACTTATTGATGATCACATTAGAATGAAAATTGATGGATAATTGAAAGTGTTGAAAAATCACCATTTTTTTCTTACCCTAATTGATTAAATGATTAAACATAATGATTGAATCTAAAAATTCACCAAAAATAGTCCATGTTCGAGTACAAACTTTGTAGATTGTAATATAATTTTTTTCCCAAAACGAATTACCATCTCTACAAACCATGGTGGATACTTAAGTCACTCATACTTGTAAGAAATTTTCATATATATATATATATATATATATATATATATATATATATATATATTTCTTTACCTATATGTCCATAAATTTAATAATAATTAAAAAATAAATAAATAAAATAAAAAAGAAGAAGAAGAAGAATTGAGTACGAAGGAAAGACAATTCTCTAGAAATCTTGTTTTTACTGCAAAGAAAAAAACTCACAGAAAATATGAGTTTCTAGTAGTTGAAGTTAAAAAAACATAAAAATTCACAATTTTGTATGTAAAAAACAATTTAAAAGTGTTTCCCAATTTCACATTTTCACCCCTAAAATGAAAATAAACTAATAATTAGATATACATTGAGGGGGAAACCTTAATTTATAATGGGTACAATGTATAATAAAAGATTTGATGATCCTAAGACTAGTTTTCATCTATATAAGAGATAAAGGGTACAATTATAATAAAATGATACAATGTACGATTTTGACCTATATAGCAATATAATAATAGAAATGTAATCATTTAATATCTAGGCTTAATAAGGTTTTTATAGTTAACATGGGGATTTTATAATGCTTAACAATATATATCTAAATCATTTAAGGATATTATCCTGAATAAAGAAAAAATAGAATGGGGTCTTGTGATTCAAAAGAATGGGATATCATAACCGAACTATTATAGCTTAAATATTCAAACTATTTTTTAAAGGTAAGCCTTCAAACACATTTCAATAAACCACCACCAAGACCAAATCTAGAGTCATGAAAAACCTTAAGGTCATTAGATTCTTGGTTGATTAGAAGGAAATCCCATCTAAGATTACTTTGGCCCACTCAAACATGGCATTTTTCCTAAAAGAAAAATAAAGAACATACAAAATTAACCTAGAAAGGGAGCACTTTATTCTCACACCACTAATCATGCAAATAACCAAGGAAATTATTTATATGGCTCTACTAATAAGGAAATATTTATTGTTAAGAGATTAATTAGTTTTCTAGTTGCGAGAGCCATAAAATCCTTCAATAAATTTAACCCACAACCTTGAGATTCCAGAAAAGAGTTGGCCTCATGAATCTTTAGACTCTTATTAATATCTAATAGTTGTTGCATTCTTTTGAAAATTTTGGTGTAATAATAATTCGATTCTTCCCTTCCACTATGACTTGAATTATTCTTCTTTTTGAATCAAACAATCAACACACCAAGAAATTAACTCCCTAAAATAGAAAACCTCAAGGACAAAACCAACATTCACCAAAATAGTATTGTGAATCCTCTTGATATTTTATTATGGAGTTATGTGTAAAAAACATTGATATGAAACTAAGAAATGAAATTTTGTATCCTAATGTGTGAGTAAATTGACTATATCCCCACAAAACGGATCTTTATTTCATTTATTTTCCATATTTTTTATTCTTGTAATGCACTTTGATATGCATGACAACTTTAATCCTGCTTTATGGATTTGTTAGTGTTAGACCAAAAATCACACTAGAGGGTGAATCGGTGTATGGAAAACTTGTCATTTCAAAACATTTTATCAATAATTAACCATGTGGTAGTGTACCACAACAATTTTCATCATAACAATGAATGAAACTATGCATCAAGAATCCATCATCACATCAACACACGTTTTATATGCAAACCCTTGCGATATAAAACAAAAAAGTATTTTTTTCTTCTTCAATTCATTTACATACTTTGGAGGACTCGACCAATTGGAGGCATCGACCCAAAATATGTGCAAGCGCTCACTTGCAATAGGCTACAACATGATTCAGGCACCAACCTCAAAAAATTGCAAGCATCCACCTTCAATAATATACAACTTGATTGAGGCACCAACCTGAAAATTGTTCAAGCTTCAACTTACTATGGGCATCAACCCAATTGAGGCACTAGCCTCGGTGGAGGAACTGACCTCCTTAATTATCTTAGTGTGGATCCCTTTCACAATATTTCAGACTAGATCCACATGCCCTTCAAATAATATAGGTCTTCAAATATTGATCATGTTACTGTTGTTACAACTGAAGGTTTTAACCCTATATATAAATTAATTGCATACGAATACTTAAAAATATAGAAAATATACAATGACTAGAACAAAAAATATACACAAATATTTTTCTCCTAGAACCCAAAACCAGAAAAACCATATTCATTTTTTATTATGTTCTTTTCAATGTTACAATACATTATATACATGTGAAACATTCATAAACCCATAATCCATTAACCTTGTATTAGAACATTATCGTAGTTCCATTAAATGAATCTACCAAATACCATGGGAAAAAACATCATGTGCAAAGCCATAGGCAGGTCCACCCAACCATCGTTGTTTTCGTCCAAGAAAAAAAACATTTCAGGGTGTTGCCCTAAACACCATGCAGGGGGGCTACCGCCCCCACTTCACCCGTCGTAATGTAACACTACCTAGGGATAGTCACACAAATAATATGACACATACCCAACAAAAATGTTGTCATAAAATATTGTTCTCATTACCACAATCTCTTCATTAATTTGGTACCATGACACCCTTCCCTGATCATACATACACAACCTGCTCATTAACTCTAAAGCATCCAAAAATTAAGGTTATTGGCTCATGACATCAAAAACAAATCATCAAGGCTTTTCATGCCTCTTGGAATTATCACAATTGAATTCTGGTCATGATGCTTCTTATAGAATTCAATTCAGTTTGATAATAACCCAAAAACCATATAAACGAAAAAATAAATTAAAGGTTTGACATAATGGCACAATCCAAGTGTGTTCTACAATAAGGGCCTTTAGAGGCTCAACAAAATGATACTTTATGAACTCTACAAAATGAACCAAATCGACGCAATGATTACCTCTTACCAAAAATAAAACTGAGTTTAGTGGGACTCGAATTCATTTTTAAAATTATGCAAATGTGGTTAAATTCCACTAAGGACATATCAAATGGTTGCGATTATGATTTCATTAGATTCCTCTTTTCAAGAGTACCAAAATCGACCTATAGATCTCCCCAATCGATTAAGCGAAAGTTAAATTATGAATTAATTAATTTATTAAATGAAATGGAATGGATTGGCCTAACCACATGTGAAGTTAGCCTTAACCCCAAGCAGTCACACACGAAAGTTATAAATAGAGGTGACCTCAAGATCATTTGCACATAGTCCCTCATGAGATCTTCTTCATGATCTCTTTGTTTTGGTTCGTATATTTCTGTCTTGGCATGCACAGGTACATCAGGAGAAGCTCGTGCAAAGGATCGAGATCACAGACAAAGAATCATATTAGATCTGGGTGTTCTGGGCCATAACTGCGGGCAGGTAGTGGTTAATCTAGGCCATAACCATGGAAGGCCTTGTCAAGGCCGCAGCTAAGATAGAAGAACCATGGGTATACCTTTTTCAGGGTGTGGTTAGGGTACTGAGCTGATTAGGCCCTCAGCCATGGGCACAAATCGTCTAGATCGTGGTTAAGGCTAGTATAACCATAGGCTCATAGTGTTAAGGTCGCGATTGTAGATTTTTATAGGTAGAACTAATTTGGATCACATTCAATAGCTTGCACAATGTCTTCATTCACTCGTCACTCAATCACAGTCGCTTCAGAACAGTCATTGACAACGTCTTGGACAGTCCTAGGACTTGGTAGTTGAGATCACTTGATGATCTTTCAGATCCATTCTCTTGAGGTTCTAGATCTGCAGATCTGTAGATATACTCTATGTATTTTGGTTGCTATATGTATCTACAATATTCACTCTATATCAACAGTATTCATCAGTATGGTTCAGCAAGTGTTAGTGCATCTTAGTTCTCATAATCAAGTTCTTTCTACCGAGATATGTGTAAGGTCACATTATGCATGTGATAGTTGTTTTTCTCCATTATGAAGATATGTATCTATGGATCATTGCACTCTTGTTACTGAATCATTTGATGATGATCTAAGAAGAATAATTTGCAAGGTTTTTCCCCATAGTGTGTTTTTCCTTGGTATTGGACAAATATTGGTGTCTCTATGTGTTCATGCTTCTCTTCCTTTGATTTGTTTACATTCCACTGCTTAGATGGTGATGATAATGATGTTCTTTCTACATATTTTCATTTTTTGATGGTTAATAATGTAGATATTTACAATGATATAATTATCTGGGGTGAACTTAACAGTGTTATTAAATAAATGTAACTATCAAAGCAAAGAACAATGTAGCTCTATGGAAAATTAACATGGTTTCGGAGTCGGGCTGAAGGAAATCCATGAAGATTGCCCCCATGGAGACACTTTTATGGAAGCAAGCAGAAGATGGTAGAGACCGAAAAGAATTATAAAGTATGAATAAAACCATAGGTAGTTAGTGTATAAGGATTTGACCATGAGGGTTTGAGAGAAACCCTGGCTTATGGTAAAATTTGGAGATTTGGTATATGAAACCCTTACATGGCCCTTGTGAAGATGCTCAATCACTTGGGATCGATTTGAGAAATGACTTGGTTGTTGATTAAATTTCTGATTGAGGGAAACATTGTTCTATGGTATATGGATGGCTTCAAGGTTGGTTCAAAGAGGTAGAGGATCATCTCTCATTGAAGATAAGTATTCCTTGACTTATGACCTTACTCTTGTTTTTACTTACGGATCTAGTTACTACGATTATTTTTTCTAGTCATTACTTTCCGCATACATATTTGAGCACCTGGATATTTCTAACCTTCATGATGAGATGTGATGAGTGGATCCTTCTTGAGTATCTTTTGAGGTGTAGGAAAGATGGCTAGATCTAGAAAAGGTAAAGAGGAACTTGAAGCTACCTATGTGAAGGTGCATAGGTAATACCACACAACATGCATGGTATATTGTTTTTAAGGTTTAAGCTATAACATTGGATGGCTAGGAAATCTCTATGGTATGTTGAGAATGTCTCTTTTGAAAATGGCTCATACATGCATATGAGAGTGATTAGGGTTTATGTTTCCTATGATGAAATTGTGCACATAGTAGTGAATGTTTTGATCATAATGATATTCTTGATTCTGCAAGGCTACTTATTGTTGATCTTGAATATAGTGGCATAGATTGATGTTTGGCTAACATCTATTATTTTGAGACCCTGATCTTGAATATAGTAAATGGTACTCTTGACTTTTGATATGAATAATATTTTTTGAATCTCTTATATAAATTTACCTCATTGATATGGAATTGATAATTCTTGTGATAAGCATGATGAAATCTCATGGAAAGAGAGATTTCACTTTGTTGGTTTATTAAATAATCTAGATTGATCCTATTGATCATGATACACATGGTAATGGTGATCATGAAGATAGAGGCATATCTATGAGATTTATGTTTCAGATCTCTGACTTCCTGTGGTTATGGCATATGGTGAAATTAATGCTTTAACTAGATGTATTGTTCATAAGGTTGTGTTGTCACATCAGCTTGATGCCCTAATCTTTCAATTCCATACCTTGATGAAAGATTGATAACATGATGTTCATGATCATGATATCTATGTGTTTATGATCTAACAGATCTGTTATTACATGACTCTAGTAAAGATATTTTGATGATATGAATGAAAATGAAATTGCATTCTCTTATATGATTTATGAGTGTCTGGAATTGTTGATCTACAGTAGAGGTATAAGCCTCTCACGTGCAAAGGAAGAACCATAGATGTTCCCATGCACGATAGACACAGAATTTAATTTTTGTACGATGAATTTGGTATATACTCTGAATCAAGGAATCACTGACATGTTTTTCCATTATAAACTGATTTATGGAATTTCTAGAATTGAGAATGAAATCAAATGGTCACTTGGAAGATATCAGTTCTGCAAATGTGTTGCAGATATTAGTAAGATATGTCAGCAAGGAAAGTTTGTATGTTTTAACCGAACTTGTGTTTGTAGGTGACCGAAACATGCATATGGATATGTCATTATGTTTGAGGAATGTGCTCCATGTTTTAGCTGATTGATATTGATAAACTGTGTTTGGAAACTTTTACATGATGCTTAATGATTCAGATGTGTCTAGAATTATAGATATTTCCATGATTTCACATTTTTATTTGACATGATTTGATCTTCAAATAGTTGATTTTTCCAAATGAAAATTCTATGTGGGCATAGTGACCTTCAATGTCGTATGTGAGTATTCATAAGTATGGCTCTGTATTGGCCTCCTTTTTCCTCGCACAATGATTGTTGTGACTTAGTATGAACATGCATGATTTGATCTTGATGTGTGTGCACTATCATCTAGTGACGAAAATGAAGTCAAGACTTGACATGAGCTCTACCTGTCACCTTGTTGAAAAAATTGATACTATGGAATACACGTCCTTGATAATAGTTTTGGTTTGGATTCTAAACTGTGATGAACTGACTTCGTTGACACGACATTGATTTATGTAAGTCTGGTTATGTTGGCATGGTAAGGAATTATGCTTATAGAGAGTGTTTCATGATGCAAGCTCCTTGATTCAGATTTTTCTATATTTGACAGTCATATGGTGAAGTTAGGATAATAAGTTCCAAGGTATGGACTTGATTTTGATTTTGGATTTGGTTTTACATACTAATAGTCTACCCTTGACAAGTGATGAGCCTCTGAATATCTACGAAAGAGGGATATGGATTCTGAATCTCATAATGATGTATCATGGCATGATGAATCAATTTCTGGAATTTGGGGGAAAATTTTCATATTGCAAGATTGTTGAAATGTCTTTGTGTAATGTAAATCCTTGGACACTCTGATTTAAAGTTAAAATTATTTATTAAACGAGACATGGAATATTTTATTTGATTGAAGCATTGATTTTCCATTTTGAACATCCATCTGTATATGATGCGTATAGAATATGATTAAATTCATGATTGAGCTGCTTCATTTAGAATTGCCACCAAACATATTTTATTTGGTCTACTCTAAAAGATTGAGATATTTATCCCGCAATATGTAGTTTCATGGATGAACTGACGATGTTTGGGATTATTATTTAAGAGCACAGTTAGATGTTGCCTTAGTATTATATCTTCCATGATATCTTGGACGAGAGGTCCATAGCACGATCGAGGTGAGATACAATGATGCTAGCAAGGCTAGTTGTGAGGCATGATGTATAATCTCCTTAGAGAGTTGTCTGGGAATAAGACTTGGATACACTGTGATGAGATATAATCTCTTATACATATAGTCGGGGTTGTGATTCCTCCATTCATTGATACAGTGCAGCTATTCGAGACAAGCTTAGGCTTGTGATTAACACCTCCGTGAGAGGGAGGATGATTATGGTATCCATGTGTGAGTGACACCTCTATGAGAGGGAGGATGATTATGGTATCCATGTGTGATTAACACCTCCATGAGAGGGATGATGATTATGGTATCTTGTTATGGTTGGTATTTTGTTGTGATTTACATGATTATGTGTGTTCTAACATAACACTTTATTTTATGTCCTATATGAACGAGAATCGGTAGATACCATATGAGAACAACATTGATCGAGGACACTAAGCCAGGTCTTCCTCCCTGTCTGAGATCCCAGGATGAGGAATTTAGATAGAACTTACACAATAGGGTGTATTCCCTATCTATTACCCATAGGTTTGGGATGTTGCTCCCCTATCTTCATAGGGTCAGAGAATGTTACTCCCCTTATTGGTCTTTGCAGAGTATACCCTAGTTGGCATCATACCCGCAAGTAGGGCTTGTTCATAATACTGCTCCTCATTTGGCCAACAAGTTGAAAGTGTACTTGGGGTGTACAACCCAAGGTGATTATGATGCAGGTGTTTTACCACATGACTATTTAGGTTCATCGATGGGAATATCAATATGCAATTGGATGGGTTGAGATAACCCTATACGGTTCTAGGTTGAGAGTGAGCTCCCCGATGTGATACTCGGGTCGAGATGGGATCCCCTATATAGATGGATATCCTATTTCTAGATATGGGGTTGTAGAGCCTGTATATCTCCCCCATGATATTCTGGGTAGAGATGCGCTCCCTGATGCAGTTACAGGTCGAGATTTGCTTCATGATGATATGCTCTCTGATGTTTATTGATGATGATATTTTGTGTATTAGCCCATTGTTAGAGAATCCAGGATGATGGTCTGATGGATGAAGGGTGGTAGCCTAAACTGCCCTCCAGGTAAAAACTCTTCTTCTGGATCCGAAAATGTTCAACATACAAGAAATAATAATTAAGAGATAAGAAGAAATAAGCATGAGAAGTACATTTATGCTTTGAAATCATAAAGGTACACAACATGAAAGAGATGATTAGTGATGATACGTGATGACACATAAAGATAACAGAATGACATATTGATTGATGAATAGATATTGGCAAGTGGAATTCTCCATGGTTGAGAGGGAGTGTTAAAATTATGCAACTACAGTCAAATTCCACTATGGATAGCTCATATGGTCAAGATTATGATTTCCTTAGCTTCTTATTTTCAAGAGGACCAAAATCAACTTATAGATCACCCTAAACGATTAAGTGAAAGTTAAATTATGAATTAATTTATTTATTAAGTTAAATTGAATGGATCAACCTAACCACATGTGGAGTTAGCCTTAACCCCAAGATGTCACACATGAAAGCTATAAATAGAGGTGACCTCAAGATCATTTGCACACATTCACTCATGAGATATTTTTCATGCTCTCTTGGTTTTGGTTTGTATTTTTCTGTCTCGGCACACACAGGTACGTCGTGAGAAACTCGCACAAAGGATCTGGATCACAGAGAAAGGCTCACATTAGATCTTGGTATTCTGGGCCATAACCGCAGGTAGGCCATGGGAAGGTAGCAATTGAGGGCCATAACTATGGGCAGCCATTTTCAAGGCCACAACTGAGCTAGAAGAACTACAGATAGACCTTTTTCAAGGCGCAATTAGGGTGTTGGGTTGATCAGTCCCTCAACCACGAGCATAAATTGTCTAGGCCATATATAGGGCTAGTATAATTGTGGGCTCTCAGTGTTAATGCTAGGATTTATATTTTTATAGAAAGCTCTGAATTAGATCATATTCAGTAGCTTGGACAGTGTCTTCCTTCACCCGTTTCTCAGTCAGTCACTTCAGAATAGTCATCGACAGTGTCCTGGACTCAGATCTAGGACTTGGTAGTTGAGATCACTTGATGGTCTTTCATACATGTGATATTGAGGTTTTAGATTTGCATATATGCAGATCTACTTTATGTATTTATGTTGCAGGATGTATCTACAATATTTACTCTATAGTATTCATCAGTATGCTTCATCCAGTGTAAGTGCATCTCAATTATCAGAATCAAGTTACATCAATGAAAATATGTGTAAGGTCACATTATGCATGTGATATTTCTTTTTTTGAATTATTAAGATATGGGTATATGGATCATTTTACTCGTATTTTTGAATCATTTGATGACGATCTAAGAAGAACATTTTTCAAGGGTTTTCCCATAGTTGGTTTTTCCCTAGTCTCGGACCAATCCTGGTGTCTCTATGTGTTCATGCTTCTCTTCCTTTGATCCTTTTACATTTCGTTGCTTAGATGATGATGATAGTGTTGTTATTTATACATAGTTGCATTTTCTAATGGTTAATAATGTAGATCTGTACAATGATATAATTATTAGGGGTGAAATTAACATGTTATTGAAGAAATGTAACTATCAAAGCAAAGAAAAATGTAGCTTTATGGAAAATTAACACTCGTAACCTTCATTATGCAAGCAGAGTCACATAACCAACTAACTAAAGCACCGAATAATAATATGTTATGGCCTTCTTATTACACAAACTAGAAGCCATCCTAAGAGGGGATCATATAGAGAAACTACTCTGTCAAGGAGAAACAATGGAGATATAGCCCATTGTCACCTCAACTAAGGCTCTCTCCTCTTTACGGACTTTCGTTGATGGGAGGAAAATGATATCAGGGAAACCACTAGAGAATGGATCAATAAGAGGATATGGAGTGATTCCAAAAGACTATTCACAAGAGAGACTCAATTATATGCCTTTCTTTCTTGGAAAGCAAGGCGATATGCTCTCTACAAAGGGCTAAGAGGATTCTTGAGGCTAGGGTTTAGAAATATATCTTGTCAAGAGGTTTCCTAGACCTGAAAATACTTATGGAGAATTGGCCATTATGTGATCTTTTTGAAATTAGAGTTGTAAAGTTGCGGGACCATAAAGGACCAAGTGGATGCAAAATTAGGTCAATGGTATGGAGTTGATCAACCAAGGAGGGGTGTTGGGTCAATTTACTAGGTAAATTAACACAAGCATTTAATTATCAATCCGGGTTTGTAGAACTTAGAAGCATCTCCAAAAAATATGGATTTCAACTACAGTCAAGTTTAGAAGATGAATTATTAATAATAAATGAAATGCATTTTACAAATATGAATCTTAACTAATTCAATCATGTAACAAGCAGCAGAAGAAGCTCCTAACTTAGGAGATCTTGTTTGTCCTTCTCTTACAAAACTACTTCATGAATTAAAAACCAAAAACCACTAATGAACAATAGATCAAGATGCATGAAAGAATAACTGAAGTGGCTCCTAACTAAGGAGACCCTGGTTGTCCTTCATTATAGATTCATTCATCATTAATACCATTGTTAGAAAACAGGAACTTCAGAAAATCATTTTAAAGCAGGAAAGATGAATTCTAGTTCTAGATCTTGATCAGATAGAAGGAATGTTTAACTTAAACATTGGATTGCCCCTTCATACACAGAATATAAATTAGAATTAGATTCATCAGTAAACATAGTAAATCATCATACATCTAATTAACTGAACAAAACTGAAGCAAAACTAGATAATTAAACAAAGAAGTGTACTTAGCTCAGTGTGGGGGGCCTCCACCCTTGCCTCGCACACTAGGAATACTTTCAGCTATTGAATCTTATTTAACTTTCATGCATAAGAAAATGATAAATTATGTCTTCAATTAAGTTCATAAAATAAGAATCTCAAAGTCTCAAGTTTTTCCTACTACCTTCTTCTCTCGCTTGGAGAGAGAGCACTCCTATTTTTACATGAGTTGCTTTGAAAAAGAGATAAGCAACTCATAAATACAACTCCACTTTTCTTTCAACCAATTTCCAAAATTACAAAATATGATCCCTATAAATCTTTGCACAAATCTTGGATGAGATATCCATATCGTCATGATCTTCTCCTTGAAATGAGCTTGAATGATTATCTCCTAAAATCTCTTTGATCCCTTCAAATCCTCACACAAATCTAGGATGAGATATCCATGATCTTCTCCTTGAAATGCTCTTGAATAATTATCTCCTCAAATATCTTTGAAATATTCCTACACATTACAAGACTCACAGAAATTTTGAGACATATATGAAAATATATTATTTTTCTAATAATTAATCACAAATTCTCTCAAAATGCATGAAAATAAATAAATTAGAAAATGATGAGGGAGACCCATATTTAACATGGAAAGAGTATGATAAATAGTGAATGGAGAAACATATTATGGATGAATTTGAGGAATAACGAAAGGAAAAGAGGATGAAAATATGACATTTTGGAGGCCCAACAAGGGGTTTGATGTAATTATGGAATAGAAGAGGATTAAAGGAAAAATATTAATTTTAGGATTGAATAAAATGATCCAAATGATGACACTAGGCAAGCGAAACCTAGGGAAATAAATGGTCCTAGAGCTATGGCTTGCTATATCTCAGGATGCCACCGTTGTAATTGCTTCAAATATGGAGGGCCTCTAGAGGAAACCCTAGCACAGTTATGGACCAAAAATAAAGGTATTTTTATGGTTATAATGAGATTTATTTGATGCCCTAGGTGACCTATGGTAGCTAGGATTAGAAAGAGAAAGAGTAGGTAAGAAAAACAAGTGTTTAGGTGACCACTAGTGGATGGATTAGTGCCTTGAATTTGGTACATATGGAGTCAAGGTGAAATTGTGATTTGGAGAGACTATATGGTGAGCCCTGGTATTGCACCAAGAGTGTTGCAACTCCCAGAGGCTACTCTACTTTACTTTATCAACCCGGGGTTCGCACAAACTTGGAGGTAACAGTGCTATATACATAGAAAATGTGTTATACACATGTCATCCTCTTCTCAGTTCTACGATGAGGTGCTACCGCTAGGATTACTTCTAGGATATGAAGCCTGTCACACTTCTGAATCAAAACTAAGACTGAAAATAGCTCATGAACATTACTCTATCAGGAAAAAAAGAAACTATTATAGATCATAAAGACTCATCTATCTATTTTCAAGAAAGGAAATTCACACTTAACCCAATGCAAGAAATAAAGTTAAAGCAAGTGGAATTCATGATTTAAATTGTTGAACTGAACTTGTAGATAGGGAAACTAATCTAGGCGCATATGATAAACCAAATGATTGATTTAAGTCTATCTATCTCATGCCTTATTGCTATGTTTTAACAATGCAACTATTAATGACCTAACTATGCTTGTACATAACTCTATTTTGAAACAAAATTAGGGGGTGCAAAGGTGACCTAAGAGGGTCTTGGACACATGATTTTAGAGATGAATATGTCTTGGAGGTTGTGCCAGATCTAGATGAGGTGAAAGAATTTTTTTGGGCTGAATAAGTGACTGAATGGTGCTGCTACATGATTAGCTACAAGATTTCTTGTAGTGCTACACGATGTCCTGAAATGCTACAAGAAACAAGCCGAGAGTATTTTGAGGCCATAAATGGTGAGGAAAGGGGTAGGAGAGGTAAAATTAAGGTGGATCTAGGTGGATGGAATGCATCCAACCCTTTGGCCAAGCATAAAACTTCTCTGAAATCCTGTCTTGCACCTCCAAGTTGGCTCTCGGTGTTGTGGTGGAGATGTCCAAAAACAGGGTTGAAGGTGATTTGGTTGGAGGTTGGTTGATGAGGGGTGGAAAATGAAGCTAATGGTGTTGGTGGAGTCCTCCTCTACTTCTCTACTCATACATGCAAGAAAACCACATGTTCATGAAGTTATCATTTACAAATCTATTATGAAAATCGTGGAAAATATGAGTTGAATTTAAGAAAAACTACCTATGCACTTAAAACAAAAAACTAACTCTACATCTACAACATGTTCATGATGAAAAAAAAACATATATAAGTTTTCCAAGAAATCATAAATTGAAAGCAAACTTGGGTCTATGGTAAAGATCTACCCTTTTTAAACCCTAACAGAAGAGGTGAGAGAGGGAGGTTTTAAAACACAATTTTAGATTTTTCTATGCTATTGCAACATGAAAGGTAAATAAACTAATAACAAAAACATGAAATGTAAGTGAACCAAGCACAATAATATGAAATGTATGAAAACTAACTACAACACTTGAAATGGAAGCAAACTAAATACAATGAGATGAAATCTAAGCAAACTGACTAGAACATCATAAAAGGTAAACACAGATACATAAGAGAGACTGAGGCCAATGGATTGGGCCTTACTCCATAAGCTCAACTCCCTGAAACTAACTCAGTGAAGAAGAAACTAAATGCTCATTTTATTTCATAAACAATTATGATACATAGCATATGAAAGTCACAAATGTCTATTACAAGAGCTAAGAGTGCTCTATATACCTCCAAAAATCGAATCCTAATGAGCTCTTCTGGCATTTGTGTAGATTAATCCGTCTTGCGGACAAGGCAGATCTCTCTGGTACTCAAGGCTTAGCAACAAAGAGCCAATTATACTAATCTCTCTCTCTAAGCATATAAGATTCATAAAAACACTATATAGGTGTAAGGCCTACCTTATGTCCAATGCTTGCTTGATCTCGTTGAAGTCCTTCCCGTGCACTAAAAGAACATTCCTCGTAAATCTGCAGTCACAAACAAGCAAAAAGATTACACAGCACCTGTATAGACATTATTATAAACCATACTTATCATAATGATCAAGGAATTTATGAAATAAACCATGAATAGATAGTTTAATGAGAGAAATGAGTATATTTATATTAACTTCAAATAAAGAAAACCTTTACAACCCATGCCTTGATGTTGTGCAGGTCTTCCTGGGGTCCGAAGCAGGAATCTCTTCTAATTTGACAAGCATTGCACTCTTTGAACCAAGACGGATAGAGATGAGTGATTTAACCTCACAGAAAGTCTTAGTTAACTGAGTCTGAATCTCAACAGCATTTAACTTCAAATATCTTAAGCTTGAACTCCCTTTGAGGCTACCCAAGGCCTCTTTTTATAGTGGAAAAGAGGAGGTTTCTTGTTCCAAATATGAAGGAATAGAATCCTCCTTCAAAGGGATTAGCTCCTTACATCAAGGGGTTAGCTCCATCAAGTGAGGGATGCATGAACCTTCTCAAAGCGTATCCATTCCCGAAAATTCCCTCTAGAATCTTCTAGAATTGATCTAAAATCCACTTTTTATCTTTACTTTCTCGCCTTTTTGAGTTTTACAGAGGTCCGCACCCATAACACAAAGAACGTGCGGCATGGTTCCGCAGGCAAGCTGAACTTTAGGTGCGGGACCGCAGGTAATGAATAGAGAAAGTGTGATACCAATATTTAGGGGATTTTAGGAACTTTTCTCTGATTTTGAAAGCTTGACATGAGGAGTAGATATGTTAGACTTGCAAAAGGAGGAAGTATGAGTAATAATGAGCTCATACTCATAGTAAAATGTCAGGATGATAAATTTTAGTGTAACACTTGCTCTGCCCTATTTATCCTTAAGGGTGGCTACCAACAAATCCCTAAAAGGTAGGTGATTTTTCTCCTTGGAACTCGAAAGAAGTGGAGCTCGACTCCACTTGATATTCCATTTGCTTGGATGCCTTTGATTTCAAGTTGTTGGAGGTGAATCTCAACGATCCCTTCGCTGCCTTTAGGAGTTAAGGAGGTGGTCAACCCCCTAAAATCACTCCTTGTTGTCTACTCCAAGCCTTGATTGTGAAATCTTCAACAAAAATAGCATATTATCTTGATTATCTTGAATTTAAACCACATTAGGCATTCGAAGTATGGCAACTCTTAATACACCATCTACACTCAAGAACATATGACCATAATGAAATTAAATGTGAGAAAGAGAGACTAATAAGGCTAAAACTGTGACAATTAACCCCTTAAAATGTACCTAATCAGTGAAGGAGGACCCTCAAGAGGGTAGAATCCAGCATTATTTTCTGACTCCTCCCACTCTTGGTTTTCTTTAGCTTGGTCTTTTCCTTCACCCATCCCCAGTAGAAAAGGTGGATTGGGTTTTAAGCCAAGCCATTAGATCTTCATTGTCTGCATATCCCTCTTGTACAAAGTTTCCCTTTCTAGGGCATTCTCAATCTCTCTTGAGTATGATACTCCATGTTTCTAAGGCTAAAAGGGATGACGTTCCATCTCCTCTAAATTTCCATTACACATTCCTCTCCCAATATTCTAGAAATCTCATCAAAGTGTTCAATGGCTTGTGCTTGGGTATTGACGTATTTATCTGCAAGGCTGGAATTATTTGCTATCATTAGGTGCTTTTTAATGACCCCTATAGGGCTGAATAGTTTTTCCCTGATATGCAGAGGCTCCTTTCCTTCCCTTCTCATCACCCTTTTTACCTCCTCTACCCTTGCCTCCTCATTGGTCATCCAAGAGGCTAGGGTTGTCAACTGCATATCCCCCATCCTAGGGTTATGGTCCCCAATGTTTATATTAGTCAAGATAATATTATGCATATAAAATTCTTCCAACTTGGCCTTATCTTCTATGTTGGACTGATTACAAAAGTTAATAACTTTCCTGCAGTTTTGAAAGGTAATAATCCATAGGAAGCTAGTTTTTTAACTGAAACTGTAGCCACTGTTCCTTCAGGTAGATGGCATAAGAGTTTGAAGTATGTTTGCGTTGTATTTCTTCCATGCACAAATCTTCCATGGTGGCAATCTTCTTGTCCTTCTACTACAATTGGCTTTGTAACCTTGAATTTTCTACTTGTGTTTCTTGTAGTTTCTCCTTTAACATTTCTTCCCTAGTCTGACATCTACCAAATCCCTCCCCATCTCATTTACTTTTTCTTCCAAGATTCCTACATCTTGCACACCCCTCTTTTTCGAAATTTTCATCCAATGATGTGTGCATTCTCTTTCTTTCTCTAGCTGATAAAATAAGGGAACTGAGAGCGTTTAATGGATTAACCTTCCTCCTTCAATGAATGTCTAATAGTAGCTAGATTTGGTTGTGGGCTAGGATGTGTAACTGTTGATATGTCTTTTGGAACAGATTTTGGAGAGGCGCGCTCCTCCTTAGGTTCCTCCTATTCCTTCCCTTTGGTATCCTACCCCTCAATTTATGTCTCTTTTTCAACATCTTGGTCCTCTTTCCCTTCCAAGGGTGCCTTATCTTCCTCCCCCATGACCTTCTTCTCTTTCTATGGCACGTCTGGAGTTTCCTATAGGATGGACAGAGTTTCTTGTATAAAACACTACTTTTCGTGTAGCAAAACCTATTTTGCTTGTTTCCCCTTCTTTTCTTCTTCTTGAAGGTTTGTGGGGGTTGGCACTTGTTTGAGGGATTATAGCCTTGAACATTGTCTCTTCATATAGGTCACATGTGTCTTCTCAAGTGAGGTGACCTCTTGAATTTTTCCCTCTTCTAGGCTTTTTTCATCCTTCTTCTTGGGTGACTCTTCAATTGTTATTAGGATTTTGGTTGGAGTCAAGGGTCTCCCTTGCTTCACCCTGTCACTCTTTCTGGTCCTGAAGTACATGGGGTTCTGTCTTTTCCTCCTTTCCTTCACTAGGGTGCTTAGAGTGGCTAAGGTGGCAACCACTTATTTTTCTAAGGTTCTTAGTGATAGGTTGATTTGTTGAGGAGAGATACCAGTGCCCAACATGAGGTCTAGTATCTCTTCCTCTCTTTTCTTTCCTCCCTTTTATTTTTCTCTTTCTTCCCCTCCTCTTCATCTCCTTCTCCTTTTTCATCTTTCTCTTCCTCTTCTTCTTTTCCTTCCTCAGTCCTTAGGGGTTATGTTTGTTTTTCTTCTGTCTCCATCTCCTCTTCTCCCTCTTCTTCCTCTACTTCCTCTATTCCTTCAGTCTCTCCTACTTCTTCTTTCATACCCCTCTCTCCAAGACTAGAGGCAGGGGTTTGTCCAGGAGTAACAGCTTATGTCCCTATGAATCCTTCCCCATCCATATCTATAAAGGTGGACCAAGGTACAGGGATGTTCAACCTATTGAGAGCATCTCCTACTATAAGTTTGATGGGTCCATGGTGAGCTAAATGTTGATATTTTATTTCCCTTACTATATATCTCATGTCTCTGATGGAATGTAGGAGGAAGTATGGAACTTTTAGTCTCTACTCTAGTGGTAGATCTCCTATGAATCTAACCTCATGTAATAATCTGAAGTGGTATCCATAAACCACACTGAGTCTTCCCTTACAGGAAATGTATTTCATGATGTGATATGCTACTTCATCCCATGGGTAAGGGAGGCTTTCCCTTCTCACTCCATTTTTATCCTCAATGTATTCCTCATTAGAAAAAAAGAAGCTCTTCTTGGAGGTAGTGTTGGACACTCTATCCTCTTTGTTCCATTTGACTCCTAAAGGCAAGGTTGTAACTCTACTAATCAATTCAAGAGTTATGGTTATGGCTAGTCCTCTAACCACAGTGGTGGCCCTATCATCTACGTGTGAGTGCAAATCCACTACAAATTCCCGAGCCACTTCATCATCAAAACTCTTGAGGAGCTCGAAGAATCATAGCCACTCATGATTTATAAAATTATCAACCACCTAAGGGTGTAATATAATTATTTTGATATATGTGGGCTCCCTTCTGTTAAAACCTACCCCATCTTATGACTGTGTTATGGAGATGGTTGGATGCTTTTTGTATTATAACATTGGTGATATGGAACCTCAGAGGCTTCAATTTAACCCAAACTCGTACTTCTTGACCCTATTTCTCTTAACAGCCTCTTAAATTACGAATTATTGTTGTGACTGTGTATAATATTTTCATGAAAATTTTCATAACATGGTGGGGTGACATCCACTTAAATCTGAATTATGATGTTTCTTTCTTGGGAAATGTTGGTGTTCAGGTGTCAATACCATTTTTGAGTGGCTCTCATGGAAATTCTGATGGTTGTGCAACCTTCCTGAAGGTTTCTTGTAGCATCCGCAGGCTTCCTGTAGCATGGCCTTGCATGCAAACTTTGACCTTGGTGCAAAATTCCTTGATGCCTCTTGTCTCTTTCCATCTCTTAATTGTTTTCAGAATGCACAATGGAATGAAGGAGAGTGATCCAAGGCACATTTTTTTTCCAAATTGAGCAGACTTGGAGCGGAATGGTGATTTGGATTTGGCACGAGGTTTCCTCTTTTGGACCGTTGGTCCCACTCGGGCCAATAATTTCTATCTACCTCAGAATCACCTCTATCCCCTCATTATCTATTGCTTAACTAATTTGATAGCCCAGGTGGCATGCAAAACTACACTTCTCCTTCACTTTAACTTTACAAGGGTGGCCAAGTTAACTGGCTACCTTTTTTCCTTTTTTATTCTCTATTCTCGACATTAATTCATTTTAGCAATATGATGCATAGCGAGAGGGTGAGGGAACCATACCTGAGCCTACCTGCTACTGAGGAGTTGTAGAATCTCTTTGATGTAGGGGGCTGGAGTCTGGTGATAGCCATAAGTGTTTTTTATTTGTTGTGTGTGTTTTTTTTATGTGTTTGAGTGAGCAGCTTATTTCTGACTGAGTTGCTTATTATTTTTTTCTTATGATTATTTTTTAAATTGTTTCATGGAGTCCCTTAGGTGTTGTTTCTAGTACGGCCTTCTTCCTAGAGTCCTATCATGATCATCTAGATCCATCTTCATTAGCGACCTCTTGCATTTTTGGTTTGTTGTTACACATACAGGATTGTTATAGGAAGGGATCATCTTCCTTTAGCAGTCCCCTTTCTGCTACTTTGGAGCCCCAGTTAGTGGATAAATTAGGATAAGTAGTGCAGGGATGCTAGGGATTGAGTTATGGATTGAATGGAGCGGTGGAGAGATGAGAGGAGAGGCCATGTGTAAATATTTAGCTAAACTAGCTCACAGTGGCAAAAGAGAAGGTTTAGTGAGTGAATACTTATGCATGGAGTGGAGTGATGGTTAGGAGTGGTAGGTATGGGAAAATTAATTATTTTCATATCTTCCTTGATGGTTAGGTGTTCTTGAGTGATATTTCTCTCTCTCAGATGACTTTCCTATAGCAGTACAGGTTTTCCTATAGCACTACAGGAAATCCTGTAATAGCCAAGGACATCATGAAACACTACAGAGAGTAAGAAAACATGGGGTTTTTTCTCACCTGGAGGGAGAAATGGATGGATAGATGCATATTGGGGTTGATCATGGAGTGGGTAGGTAGAGGATAGAGAGAAGAGAGAAAGAGTGTTGCTCATCTTTGTCCTAACACTCCTTGATCAGCGACCTGCAAAATATAAATAGGTGAGTGCATAGGTGTTTCATCTTTTTTTTCTTTGTTTTTTTTTTTTTGTTTAAAGATAGATGGGTTGCCTCCATAGAGGTTTTCAACCCACAAGCCTTCCATGGGCGCCTCAAATATGTTTTCACCCAAGGATATTTTGTTTTTTTGTTTTTTGCTTTTTTTTTTGCTCCAAGATCGCCTCATGGAGGTTTTCAAACCAGGAGTTGGCCTTGGATGCCTCAGAGAGGTTTTCACCCAAGCCTCTTTATTTTTTATTTTATTTTTATTTTTTTCTCTAGGAAGGCGAGGTCCTGAAAACTAAGGAGCTTCCGATGACATTCACCTCCCTGCTTATTGAATTGATAAACTTTGCCTTAGACAGGGACTTCTTATACATTTTTAGCCTGTAACCATTTACAAGTAGGGGGATGCACTCCTCATCTATGGTTCTGATCTGAAAAACACCATTGTCGTGGAATTTTTCCACCTGATAAGGTCCTAGCCACCTTTTCATTAGTTTTCCTTTGAAGTCCTTGAATATGGATTCACAGAGTAGTGCCCATTATCCTTCTTGAAATGTCTTTTCTTTAATGTGATTTTCATGCCAAAACTTTCCTTTGCAACTGAATTAGCTTTGTGTGAAGGAGGGCCTACATTCTGAACTCATCCAAACCATTTAGCTACATCAACCTTTCTTTTTGTGCCTTTTTTATGTCCAGGTCTAATTGAGTTGCCATTCTTAGGGTGTTGTACTCAAAATCATTGGAAAGCAGAGTTTTCTTCCCATAAACTAAATCATATGGAGTAAACCTTGTGGTGGTCTTCCAAGTGGTATTGTAAGCCCAAGTGGCTTCCACGAATATGTTTGCCCAATATTTTCTATTGTTGCTCATAACCTTGGTGAGGATGTTCTCCAAGGCTCTATTTTTCACTTCCACCTAGCCATTTTCTTGAGGATGATAGGAAATGGAATTCTTGTGCTTTATCCTGTGCTGCCTCAGGATATTTTCAATGAGTTGAGATGTAAATTGAGCCCCCTGATGAGTGAATACCTCATTGGGGTATCCAAACTTGTAGAGCACATTCTCTCTCAGAAACTCATCTACCTTCTCTTCTTTTACTACTTTTACAACTCTTCAATCTTGATAAAGCTACTCAAGATCAATTGGCAGCAATGTTTTTGATCAACTCCATAATAAGAATTGTTTTACCCACTCCAGCTCCTCCAAATAAATCGATTTCCCCCCCTGAAATTGTTCCATCGATGTTATTGTTATCAGAATCGGATTATCCAAGGTCGATTTTATTAAATAGGTGATTTGAGGATTAGATAGGAACTCTGAAGTTTTAGCCCACTTGGTCAAGTAGTTGGTGCAGACTATGATATACCTTTTATGCATGGATGGTGGATAAATGGGTCCAATGAAGTCCATGCCCCACTTTTCAAATGGCTCTAAATCCACCTAAGGGTGCAAGGGCATTTCATCCCTTAGTGTAGATCTCCCCATCCTTTGGCACTGATCACATCTACTTGTGTATCTCTTGGCATCTTAGTGGAGGGTAAGCCAATAGTAACCTTCTTGCACATCTTTAAAGGTTGTCCTCTTAGCAGCAGAGTGGCCCCCACAAGGACCATCATGACATGCCGAGAGGATGTAAAAAACTTCTTCTTCCCTCGCACATCTTTTGATAATTTGGTCTAGACCCAACTTGAAGAAATTTCCACCAATCCAGGTGAAAGGGGAACTTTTCCTAATAATCTTGCTCTTCTCCCTGGATGAAAGATTTAGAGGAAAATTTTCAGCAACAAAGTAGTTAGCTATGTCAACAAACTAAGGAGAGAGTGTTGAGATATAAAATAGGTTTTCATCCAGAAGTTGAGCATCCACCATCCCTTCCTTATCTGTAGGTATAATTAGTCTAGATAAGAAATCTACAACAACATTCTCCTTTCCTGGTTTATCAACAACTATTAAATCAAACTGTTGTAAAAACAACAACCATCTAATTATTCTAGAATTAACATAAGGTTTATTGATTAATTACTTGATGGTTGCATGGTTAGTATGTAAAAAGGTCTGATAACCAGTAATATAATGCCTAAATTTGTTTAAGGAATGGATAATGGCTAAAAGCTCATTTTTTGTGATAATATAGTCAAGTTTAGCTTTGGACAAATTATTGGCAATGAAATAGATGGCATAGGGTAATATGTCTTCTAACTGCACCAACACTTCCCCCATAGCTTTTTCTGATGCATCTATGTGGACGTGGAAAAGAAGAGCCTGGTTTGGCCCTCGAAGAATGGAGGCAGTAGTTAGCTTTTCCTTTATGAGCTCGAAAGATTCTTTACAGAGAAGAGACCAGAAAAACTTGGAATCTTTGGCCAACAACCCAAATAATGGCCAACCAAACCTAAGAAACTTTTGACATCTCTCTAATTTTGAGGAACATGCACCCTTTTATGATGGTGATTTTTTTTGGGTCTACCTGTATTCCTACTTGTGATATTGAGTGGCCTAGGACTATCCCCACTCTCTTTAAGAATCCACACTTTTCCAGACTCAAGGAGAGATGCATTTCAATGCACTTTCTCAACGCTTTTCCCAGATTGGAGAGAGCTTCCTAAAAATCATACCCATAAGATGTGAAATCATCCATGTAGATTATGACAAAGTCATGGAATAGTTTAGAAAAAATAATCAAGACTGCTCTCTAGAAAGTAGTAGGGGAATTGCACAACCCAAAGGGAAGGACTCTGTAAGCGAAATTTCCCCGGGAACATGCGAGAGTAGTATTGTCCTAGTCCTCAGGGCTAATTTGGCTCTGGTTATACCCACTGAACCCATCATGGAAAGAGATAAACTTCTTCCCTACAAGGTCATCCAGGAATTGATCTATAAAGGGAAAGGGGAAATGGTCCTTTTTAGTGGCTTTGTTTAGTTCCTGGTAGTCAACATAGATTCACCATTTTCCATTCTTCTTAAGGTCTACAAAAAGAGGAGACACCCACTCAACGTCCAATATGGGATAGATGAAACCTGCATCCAAAAAATTTTGTTGGTCATCCTTCATTATGTACTTTGGAGCTAGGTTCATCTTTCTTTGGGGCTGGCGCACATTCTTGCATTCTTCTTTAATATAAATATGATGTGTGCATGCAGAGGGATTCACCCCTTTCATGTCCTTGTAGTCCCAAGAAAATGCATCAAGGATTTCCTTCAAGAGCTAGCATAGATGATCTTATTCTTTAGTTGAGAGGGATGAGTTAATATTTAGATATTTTTATGGGCCAAATTCCATAACCTTGGTGGCTTCAGAGGTTTAACCAATTGAGAGCAGCTCTGTCCAAGGGTAGCTTTTAGATTCTTTGACTAGCTCATTGAGTGGAATGTCATTAGGGGGCTGGTTTTGAATGATGTGGTCAATGAGATCATCCTCATCGGGTTGCCCCCTTCTAAGAACAATATATATTGTACAAATGGGCTATGGTGTGGTATTTTATACTTCATATTCTTCTTCTTCATCCTCCAACCACAAAGGTAGATCATGGTCAATGGATGGCTAGGCAGGAGGATATAACACTAGCTACTTAGACAAGGGCCCATTATTTATAGTCATGTTTCCGGCGCGGAAGCTGATATAAGCATCGACAGTGGCTAACCATGTTCTTCCTAAAATGAGAGGATATCCATTAAAATTGGTTTTTTTCCAAGAGTCGATTGAGACCATAACATCCTCAAAAATTCCTTCCGGAGCTACTGTGGACCTTTCTACAAGTTGCAGAACAGTGTTGGTATTTCTCAAAGCTCCTTGGAGGTTGAGTTTAAGCATAGTTTCCTTGGTCAAAACATTGATCCCAGCCCCCAAGATCAATAAGAGTATTGGGGACTATGGCACCATCGATGTGTACATCTACTACTAGAATTCCAGGGTCTAGGTACTTCAGGAAGGTCACCCTTCCCAACATTAAGTCAGACAGCTGTCCCACTACATTGATGGTGGGGGTGTCTTTCTTCTTTTTTCCCAGGTTTCTTAAAGCACTTTTCTTTGATGAGCCTATTGTAAATAGGAACATCCTTAATGGCCTGAAGAAGGGGTATTTTGACACACAAATTTTTCTATTCTCCCAGAAGTGAAATCTCTTCTGGGGTGTGTTGACTAGAGTGGATCAAGCGCTCAGGAAAATGAGCTTGTTGGATCTGAGTGTTTCTTTCTTCCTTTTCCTCCTTAGCCTATGTAGGTGGAGATGGAGGATGATTGTATGGGAGTACTCTTCCCGACCTGAGATTGATATCATGTATCTCCACAACATAATATGGATAGGATGTTTCCCCACTATAAACCTATTGTTCCTGCTTGTTTTTCAAGTTCGGATTGGGCTGGGTAGGCATCTGAGGAAACTTACGTAGAGTAGAATGGGTGAGCTGAGGTTGAGGTTGTGGTGCGAGAACTAAAATAGGTGGTTGATTGTGTTGGGGCCTCCACCCTTGTGATGGGTTGATCCACTGAGGTGGTTGAAGAACATATGGAGGAGGGTTGTAAGGCCAAGTAGGAGGTGTAGGCCATGATGGAGGATTGGATGTTTACCAAGACTGGATTCGTTCATTCTAGTTTGTATGATAGTAGGAGTAAGGTGCACCTTGTATAACATGTTGATATGAGTGAGGCCCTCATGGCCTCCTCTAATTTATGAAATAGAATTTCTTGGGTCCTCCTTCCCCACTTTGATATACATCTTTGAGACCAGGTAAGGAGGGACACTTATCTGTGGCATGATTCTCTTCAAAAACTAAGAAAACCTCTATGAAATTTAGTGGACATTCATTCTGAGGTTGTGTTCTAGTACATATAGGGAAGAATATAACCAAGGCCCTCTCAACTTCCTCTTGCTTCCTCTTAATCTGCATTGTGTCCATTTACAAAACAAAGCTGTGCAACATCTCACTTTTAAAGTACACCAACATATTTCCAATCTGATGCTTGATAGAGGTGGAAGAGGAAGGGGTATTGATCATGCTTTTTTTGGCTCTACCTTTCTTCGTAGCTTCCCTAGAGTGATTTCTATGGACAATTTTGATGTCCTCATAAGGAATCTGGTAGGTGTCTCCTCTAGATAGCATATTAAGGGTTTCTATCACCTCTTCTATGATCCCTCGGAGAAGTACCAATTTAAGTGATCCAGGATCAAGGGTGTAGTTGGCTCTTTTATAGCTTAGTTGGAATATCTATTCATAATCCTCCAGGGTTCATCAAGTCCCAGAGTCATCCTTAATATTTCCTCTTTGGTTTCCTTGGACCTATAGTAGTCTCTATATTTGTTGTTAAAGGAATCTTGCATCTGTGCTTGGGTAGTGATGTTGTTCCCAGGCAAACCCATGAACCAGCACAAGGCTACATCCTTGAGGGTGGATGGGAATAGTTTTAGCTTCTGGTCATCTGAGGCATAGTCATAGGTCCTATGGAAAACAATAAATTCAAACATGAAGGTGCCAGGATCCTCAGAAGTAAGTCCATGGAAATATGGAAGGGTTGATGGATTCATGTTCTTCACTCTAGTTTCCCTATTTTTTCTCTAATGGGAAAGACTCCTTGGGTCCCAGTCTCAGCCATGACTTGAATTGGTGAAGAAATTTATTCTTCTTCTCCAATAGGTTCTTCAAATATTTCAAGTGGCTCACCTATGGTGTGTTCAACTTCACAATCACTGAAGAAGAGTGAAGGGTGACTATGTGGAGATGTGGGGCTTTTTGGTAAAAATTTGCCTTGGTTATCCTTACTCCTATGAGGCATGAAAGTAAAATTGTTTTGTATTTTTCAATATTTTGGAACTTAATGCAAAAGAAAATCATAAAAGAATGCTAAAAAAGAATCAAAGCATCTACTTAGACACCTCCCCGACAATGGAGCCAAAAAGTGGTAGGCCCTGATATTGCACCAAGAACGTTGCAATTCCCAGAGGCTACTCTACTTTACTTTATCAACCCAGGTTTCGTACAAACATGGAGGTGACAGTGCTATATACACAACAAATGAATTCTATTCATGCCATCCTCTTCTCAGTTCTATGATGAGGTGCTATTGCTAGGGCTACTTCTAGGGAATGAAGTATGTCACACTTCTAAATGAAAACTAAGAATGAAAATAACTCATGACCATTAATCTATCAGCAAGACAAGAAACTAGTCTAGATCATAAAGACTCATCTAGCTATCTGCAAGAAAGGAAATCCACACTTAAACTAATGCAAGAAGTAAATTTAAACTAAATGGAATTCATGATTTAAATTGTTGACTTTAACTTGCAGAAAGGGAAAATAATTTAGGCACACATGTTGAACCAAATGACTAATTTAACTCTATCTATCTCATTCTTAACTATTATTCTTAACAATGCACCTATCAATGACCTAATTATGCTTGTAAATAACTCTGTTTTGTGGCAAAAGGAGGAGGCGCTAAGGTGACCTAAGAGGATCTTGACTCGTGGTTTCATAGCTGAAGGTGTCTTGGAGGTTGTGCCAGGTCTAGATGAGGTTAAAGAGAGGTTTTGGGCTAGACATGTGACTGACTGGCACTGCTACAGGATCGGCTATAGGATGTCCTAAAACACTATAGGAAACATGTCGAGAGTAGTTTGAGGCTATAAATGGTGAGGAAAGGGGTAGGAGAGGTGAAATGAAGATGGATCTAGGTGGATGGAAGGTATCCAACCATTTTTCCAAGCTCATAACTTCTCTCAAATATTGTATTGCACCTCCAAGTTGGCTCTCAGTGTTGTGGTGGAGATGTCTTAAAACAGGGTTGAAAGTGATTTAGTTGGATATCTCTACTCAAACCAGCAAGAAAACTACTTTTTAATGCAATTATCATTGACACATATATTATGAACATGGTGGAAAATATGGGTTGAGTTTAATAAAATGTACATATGAACTTAAAACAGAAAAATAACCCTGCATCTACAACATGTTCATGAAAAAAAAAATCAAACTATCTAAATTTTCCAACAAAGCATAAACTGAAAGAAAATTTGGTCTGTGGTGAAGATCTACCCTCCTCAAACCCTAATGGAAGAGGTGAGAGAGATAGGCTTTAACACACAGTTTCTGAGTTTTCTATGCTACTGCAACATGAAAGGTAAGGAAACTAGTGGCATCAACATGAAATGGAAGCAAACCAAATACAACAATATGAAATGTAAGCAAAAGAACTGCAACACATGAAATGGAAGCAAACTAAATGTAGTGAGATGAAATGTAAGAAAACTAACTACAACAGCATTAAAGTTAAACAAAAATACACAAGAGAGACTGAGGCCAATGGATTGGACCCTAACCCACAAGCTCAGCTCCTGAAACTGACTCAGTGAAGAATAAACTGAATACTCATTTTATTTCATAACCAATTCCTATACATATCATATGAAAGTCACAAATGTCTATTACAAGAGCTAAGAGTTCTCTATATATCTCCAAAAATCAAATCCTAATGAGCTCTTTCTCTTCCCTATTTATCCTTAAGGGTAGCTACCAACAACTCCCTACAAAGTAGGTGATTGTCTCCATGGAACTCGAGAGAAGTGGAACTTGGCTCCACTTGATCTTCCACTTGCTTGGTTGCCTTTTATTTCAAGTTGTTGGAGGAGAATCTCGAGGATCCCTTGGTTTCCTTTAGGATTTAAGGAGGTGGTCAACCCCTATAATCACTCCTTTCTATCTTCTCCGAGCCTTTATTGTACAATCTTCAGAAAAAAATAGCATATTATTTTGATTATCCTGCATTTAAACAGCATTAGGCATTCGAAGTATGTAAACCCTTGATAAACCATATACACTAAGCAACATATGACCATAATGCACTTAAATGTGATAAAGAGAAACAATTAGCCCCTTAAAATGTACCTAACGATGGTGCTCATTACTATACCCAATCAAGGAGGTTGTTAGGAAACTTCGCATGGAAATTAGGGCATGAGAGAAGGTACTCAAGGAATTTATACTTCGATGTGCAATGATTGATGACTTATCAACATGTATTCAACAAAATAATCTCTAGGAAAATTTACCCATTCATACATGATACATGTAATGATGCAATGCTTCAAAAGATAAATTTTCCTCAATTTCATATAGAATAACAATAAATTTCAGACCTAAATAGAAAAAATACCAGCAACATTCATGTGACAAAAGTAAATAATAAGAATAAGCATAAAAAATATCACTTGTACAAATGAGTATATCCAATCATCAAGTTATACCAATAACGAAGCTCCAAGACCAAGAAGATAGAATCCCAACATCAAAATTTATCCATGAAATCAAACTCTTCCTCTAAAAGGGAATGTTAAATTCTTCAAGTATCTACTAAACCCAAATACAAGTGATGATGAGAGAAATTAATCACCTCTCATAAATTTATATCATCTCTAATGAGTTCGATTTGCCTATATGATGTAATTAAGCTCCAAATAATTAAATAATGTGAAATAATAACATCCCTTGGTGACAAGCCCACCAAGACAACTCAATAACATAAAAATAAGCCTCTAAAGAGGGTAGAATGATCAATAAAATGAGTTGTTGGGCCTTTGAGGAGGACTAATGAAGTCCAAAGTGTGCCAAGGTGATAAAATGGACTTGAAACATAATGGACAAGGTGTTGGCTTGTTGTTTCCCAAGAAAGTCACTATGGCGTTCCCAAGTGGGTGTGGGGGGGAAAAGGACATCCTCATGGGTCTATAAGTGGATCGATAATGCCTGTAAACTATATGTAAGGGCTAGGATGATGACATAATCCCTCCTTTTATCTCTTACAGTGAGACACATCCTCATCTGTACCCTGGAACATTTTCCAAGTGTATGGTGCAAGTGTGGAGTCAATTAGGCATGGTGAACCATGTGCATCATCCTCATCCAAAAGGTGGAATGTGAGAAATCAATGAGTGATGCTATGGATCCATGAAATACTCTCTGCTATGGTGGATTCCCATGGTTCTCAATGCTCACCTACAAGTTCCAATGTGTCCCTCAGGAGGGATAGGACCCTGTATAGGGAGACCAAGACCCAAATGGAGACTCACCCACAATCATGAATAAGATCCAATGCATCCCCTTTCCATCCAATACAACAGATAATTATAATAATCAAGTAAAATAGCTGACAAGTCATGGAACCAATGGGGAATTTCATGTGTTTCGCATGTATAAGTGTCTCCAATCTCAATAAGGGAGTTAATCAAGGACCCTATTAGGTGGTTTCAACCTTTAAAGGGGGGGGCATGTCCATGGTACATCCATTAGGTGGTAGGTGGAAAATGATATAGTGATGGAACAGAATAGGGACTAGGGGAATGGTCCAGACCATATGCCATGGTACAGGGGCAGCTATAATAAGGGAAGCCCAAACCTAGGTATATTATGAGTGTAGGAGGGAGAAAATTGTGGTACATGAGCTACCCCAACCTCTATTTTTCCACCCTACTTCATATGCCTTTTTCATTTGATTTATTTTTCTTCATAACTGATACGGGCTTCAGGGGATGAGAGAATAATGTGTAGGATGAAGCAATAGGTACCCCCTTTTGAGGTGGGGAATTTAATTTCCCACTAGGGGTGGGGACAATCATGGGTTCCTTAATGATGGAGGGGGCTCATCTACAGCTGATAGGAATCAAGGTAATGGCCATGGATAATGGGTACAACTCATGTTTGGCTTTTTCCCACGTGCTAAATTTGTATGTCCTAATCATATTTTTCATTTGTTGGTACATTTCCTATTTAGAGTGGCCAAATTATGTTTTTTATTTTCTTTTTAGTTGCATTAACCTCTGAGGCATTGTTCTAGGCCCATCCCAAGGTGTGGAAAAGGGGAGGGAGAGGCTAACCCTATATGGACACAGTGGATACATGTGGACCCAGATGGGAAAAGAGATGAATGGGGCTAAAATGAGTGGAAGAGAGTGAAGTATATGGTGTCTAGAAGCGGTAACATGCAACCCAAATCGAGATTTCCCATGTAGCTGCAACCCTAAAGCTAATGGCGAGTAAAGGAGATCCCACAGGACTATGGTACATGGTTAAACACGAAATCGGGTATTTGAGAGAAGAGTGTAGACATATCCCACCCTTTCCTCTAAATCCCCCCAACAATTCATGCCATAAAGTTCCCATGATAAGTAATGAAAATTACTCAACTATATTAATTAAAATCCATACCTTCGAGGTCACGAGGCCCACCTTCAAACATAAAATCATAACAAGTTTTCGAGGAACCACATGCCTAGCTCAGGTGCTGGAGATAATGGAACATTGAGCTATTTGGTGGCTCCGAGGGGCTCTTGGATGTTGGTTGAGGACCATCTAGGAGAAAACGTTTCTCCTATATACAATACCCATATGTGGTGGGTAACATCTGGCTCCAATTCGCACATGAGTTCTCGGAGAGGTGCGCATAACTACTCGAATGAGAGGTCATGAGAACATCAATAATATATTTTTACCAGAGACCTATTACCTGCACATATCAAAGAACAAGCACATGAGGAATTATTTTTTGTGTCTTATGATCACCCATTCCTAGCGTTAGGCCATAAAATAAACAAGAAATTAAAATCAATTTTGTTGCAATTTTAATATAAATGCAGTTAATATACCATGATAATATCATATGATGTTAAGTTTAGCTATAAAATCAACATGTAATGCATCCTACCCTAACATGCATACAACAAGGCTAATACTAAGTGTAATCATAAATCCAGTGCAACCAATGTATCATCAAATAAATATACAAATTTTTGTCTATACTATAACTCATTCAGTAAATCCAAAATCCAATGCAGACACAATCATGTGAGGGATGATGTGGGTGGGAGGAAGGAAAAAATGATACCCAGGTGAAATAGAAATGAACCCTGGGTGAGGGAAAGGAGTTCAGTCCAGAAGTGCATAGCCTCTATTATAATCATAGGATAAAATAATGAGTGATCCAACTCAAGAACTCGCTATCACAATGTTATGCTTAGTAGATGCCACAAATTTTTGATGGTAGGGAAGAGGGGACTGAGGAAAAGAAGGAGCACAATAATCAGGATGCTCAATGTGATGGCCACAATGGAGAGGGTAAACAATGATGTGCTCATTATCCTAAGGGAATGAGGGGGGATAAAGGATACATCTTATGGGTGACTCTTCCTCAATCTCTATGGATGACTCTTCCTCAACCTCACACCAAAAGGGGGGAAAGGGATCACTATTAGAGATGGTATGGGCAAGGTTGGGTCACAGGAACAATGCTGCTAAGTCATTGGGATATTTGAGAAGGCAAGGGAGATTAATTCCTTTGTTAGTATCATTATCAATATCATAAATGGGGCCTACTATTTCCAATAAAATTCCGCCATGACTGGGAAAACAGTGATCCTCCTTTTCCATGGTGTGAGAAGATATATTGTCATGAGTAATGTCCCAGAGAAAAGGAGAATTTAGTTCGACCTCATCTTCCTTGTTGGTATCATACATAAGATCATTATCGAAGTGATGGTTGATATCCCATTTTCCATTGTTTATAGAGAGGAATTAAAAATGTCAATATCACAGGGATCCAAAATAACCATATCCTCTAGTTTATTTCCTACATCATCACATTCATCTTTGTGGATTGCAATGGGGCTCAAATCAAGATTTCTCAAAATTTCTTCACTTTCTTGGTTACCTTTATTTTTCTCAAAATCATCCTCATTACTAGGAAAGTGAGACTTCTCTTCTTCCCTCTTCTCTTGGAGAACAATAGCTAAGGTATCTATTACATGAGATTGGTATAATGCTTCTAGGGAGAGGGCATCGGTAGGGTTCTCTTTATATTCACATTTCATTCTATAAAGTTTCTCCTCTTGTTTTTAAATGTAAGAATAAGTCTTTATCATTATATTCCCTTACTAACCCCTTGCATGGCCTACTGTATTCATCTATTCTTTCTTGTAGGATCTGGAGGTTTTCAGGAGAAAACTCTTCATCATCCTTAAAGGAGATGTTCCCCACCTAATTTTCCTCTAATTCAATAACTAATATTTTCCCAAAATCCTTGATTTCTTGGTCATCTTAGTCATCCAAATACTCATTTGGTAATGAGCCATATTTTTCTTCGGTCTTGTGAGATAAGGAATTGAATGCACAAGTATAATAGGCAATCTCAGAGAAGGGATAATATGTAGGGATTTCTTCATACTCTTGCCTTATGCTATGGAGTTTTAACCTACTTTTGTTATAAAATTTGAGTATGAAGTCTTTGTTATCATGCTCTATTAGATGATCCCAAGGCTGAGCCCACAAATGAAAACTTTCCCACGGGCCTTGGACTTTCTTGGGGCTAATGTCATGGATACTTTCTTCAGCCATTTTTCATGATTTTGCACATAATTCCAAAATGGAGTCACTAGGGTGAATTAAAATGCCTTGATAGATGCTTGCTTCACCCTACAAGCATTGACTTTGAAGTTCAATGAAGAACTAGGCTTCTTTCTTCCAATGGAGTCGCGAAGAATAATATGTCGATAATGTCGTATGGGGAACAAGACACACGTCTCGTGTCCCCAGCAATGACACAAAATGTTACTGTTGAAACAAGTAGGGGTCCTAGGAGGGGATCCTATAGAGAAAATAATAGGTCAAGGGGAAGCAATGGAGCGATATTCCCACTTTAATCTAAACTAAGTCTCCATGTCCTTTATGGACTTTCAGTGATGGGAGGAGGCCTAATATACGGGGAATCACTAGATGAATGGATCAATAAGATGATACAGAGTGATTTTAACGGACTATTCATAAGAGAGACTCAATTATACAACTTTCTTGCTTGAAAATCAAGGTGATATGCTCTCTAGGAAGGGCTAAGAGGATTCTTGAGGCTAGGGTTCGGGAATATATCTCGTCAAGATGTTTCCTAGACTCGAAAATCCTTATGGAGAATTGGCCTTTATGTGATCTTTGTGAAATTAGAGTTGTAAAATTGTGGGACCACAAAGGACCAAGTGTACCGAGAATTAGGCCAATGGTATGGAGTTTATCAACAAGGGAGGGGCTTGACCTAATTATGGGAGAGAAGAGTGTCAAAGGAAAAAAATTATTTTGAATATTGAATACAATGATTCAAATGAGGACACTAGCCAAGGGAACCTAGGGAAATAAATAGTCATAGAGCTAGGGATTTTTATATCTCAGGGTCCCACTGTTGGAATTGCTTCAAATTTGCAGGGGCTCTAGAGGAAAACCTAGCGTAGTTATGTACCTATAATAGAGGTATCTTGATGGCTAAAAAGAGATTTATTTGATTCTATAAGTTACCTATGGTGGATAGGCCTAGAAAGAGAAAGAGGAGGCAAGAAAAATAAGTATTTAGGCTACCACCAGTGGATGGATTAGTGCCTTTCCTTTGGGAGAGATGGATTCAAGGTGAATGTGTGATTTGGAGAGACTATACCTAATCAAGGGGGCCTTTAGGAAACTTTACATGGAAATTAGGGAATGGTATCAAGTATGTTATGCAACCAGCTCAAAAAATAGAAGAAAAGATAAATCAACGACTTAAAAATTATTTTACATCACATAAATGAATAATTCTTGGATGATACAAACAAAAAAACCTCCTTTCTATATATAGCATTCCAACAAGTCACAATATAATCCTATCTGACATAAAAATAACAATGCAAGGGCACAACAATAGCAATAGTGGGATTCTATGGGGCACAATAATAACAATATGGGGACTACATGGGCACAAAAATAACAATAAGGGGACTACACTAACAATAAAAATAAGGGGATATACTAGTATTATAGGGATCTAACATGCCCCTCTCCTTTAAACAAGTGTTTTCCTCAGTGCTTGAGTAGTTCTGGATGCTTCTGTATAAAATTATCATCCTCGCATGTTGAATCTTTAGCGGGCAAGTTCTTTCACTTGATGAGATACTATGAAATTGATCGATTTCGTAGCTGTCGAGTTCTTATTTCTACAACTGCTTTAGGTTCCAATATGATTTTTCCTTCTTCATCAAGTTTTGGAAATATTGTTTGAACTGGGATATTTTCACCTATAAACTTCTTTAAGCTTGAAACATGGAAAACTGGTTGCACTCGGGAAGATGCAAGAAGCTCCAATTTGTATGCCACAGTACCAATGTTTTTCAACACCTTGTAAGGACCATAATACTTTGGTGATAATTTATTATCCTTCTTAGCTTTCTTGAGGGAAATTTTTTTTTATGGTTGTAGCCGTAAAAATACCCAGTTGCCTACATCAAAACTTCTTTCACTACGATGTTGGTCTGCCTATTGTTTCATTCGATTCTGTGCCAAATTGAGGTTATCCTTAAAGAGTTGGAGAACTTTTTGTTGATGCTCGATGTGATCTTCCACTGCTTGAACCTTAGAATTTTATCTTAAATATGATGTGATGGATGGTGGGTGATATCCATAAAGTGCCATAAATGGGGTCATTTTTGCTGCAGTATGGAAGGAAATGTTATTCCACCATTCAGCTAGAGGTAACCACTTGACCCATTATCTTTGTTTTTCATATACAAAGCAATGAAGGTATCCTTCCAAACATTTGTTCACTATCTCAGTTTTTCCATCAAATTGCAGATGATATGATGAGCTATGAGCTAATTGAGTACCCAAACAAGAAAATAATTTCGTCCAAAAAGTTCCTGTAAAAATGGGATCTCTATCGCTTACAATGATATTTGGGTTTCCATGTAGCTTTTGAATTGTTTCCATAAATGAAGTAGCAACTGTACTGACTTTAAATGGATGATATAATGCACAAAATTGTGCATACTTAGTAAGTTTGTCAACTAACACAATGATGACAGTATTTCCTTCATACTTGGGTAAACCAATGATAAAATCCATTGAAAACTCCTCCCAACATTGAATTGGAATGGATAAAGGTTGTAACAGACCCGGGGTCTTAATTGTCTCAACTTTAATTTGTTGGCAAACCAAACATTCTCCCACAAACTTTTGAATATCAGAATTAAGGCCATCCCAAAAAAAATCCTTCCTGACCTTGTGGTAAGTTTTTAAAAATCCTGAGTTCCCTCCTAACGGAGAGGTGTGCAATTCCAAAACAATATTTTGTTTGAGTTGGGAGTTATTACAATTATATAAGTGATATTTGTACCATAATGAATCATTTTTCCAGCTAAATGTTTCATATGTACTAGGATCTTGCTGCAAATTTTGAATGAGTGCCCACACCTCTTCATCATTATTCCATTTATCCCTTGCTTTGGTTATCCACTCAGGTTAGATAATAGAAATGGCACAAAGCAATGCTTCCACATACTCATGCTTTCTTGAGAGTGCATCTACAACAAAATTCTTCTTTCCTTTTTTGTAGATGATTTCAAATTCATAACCCAACATCTTTGTGACCCATTTTGGCTACTCTTCTTAACATAATCTTTGTTTCAAAAATTATTTAAGAATATCATGATCTGCTTTTACCTTGAAGTGTCTTCCCATTAGGTAAGGTCGTCATTGATTTAGTGCATGTAGTATTGCCAACATTTCCTTCTCATAAATAGGTTTATGTAAATACTTTCCTTTGATTGGACGACTTTCAAAATAAATGGTTCTTCCTTCTTGAATTAAAACAACACCAATTCCATTTCCTGAAGCATCACATTCCACAATAAAAGTTTTTGTGAAGTCTAGTGTAGCTAAGACCGATGCTTGACACATTTCCTCTTTAAGATGTTCAAAGGCCTTAGCTGCTTCTGGAGTCCAAGAAAATGCATATTTCTTTAGTAATGATATTAGAGGTGCCGATATTCTCTCATAATTCTTAACAAACTTGCAATAATACCCTGTTAAACCCAGAAATCCTTGAAGATGCTTTATGGTTGTGGGGATTTTCCATTCCTTAATGGATTTAATTTTGTTAGGGTATACCTTAACACCCTCATGAGATACAATATGACCTAAATATTCCACCTCCTGTACTCCAAAGAAACATTTGGAGGTTTTCGCATATAGTTGTTTCTCCTCCAATAGTTTGAGTAGCCTGTCAACATGTTGAACATGATCCTTCGAAGATTTGTTGTATATTAGTATATCATCAAAAAAGAATAACATATTTTTTCTCAGGAAGGGTTTGAAAATGGAATTCATCAAACCTTGGAATGCAAAAGGTGCATTAGTAAGGCCAAAAGGCATGACCAAAAAATCATAATGACCCTCATGAGTTCTGAATGTTGTTTTTGAAATGTCCTCAGTCTTCATTCTAATTTGATGATATCCAGAATGAAGATCCATCTTGGTGAAATAAATTGCTCCATGTAATTCATCCAATAACTCATCAATGAAGGGGATGGGAAATTTATCTTTAATAGTGAGCTTGTTGAGATCCCTATTGTTAGCACTCCAATTTTTCAAAAAAATTCAAAGTCTGGTTGTCATTGTAAGTCGTGTCTTTGATCCTCTCTTGTCTCCTAACCTATGGTGGAGAGCCTTGGAGGGTTAAATTTTATAAATATTTATCACTTTTTAACAAAATCCAAAAATAATTCTAGGTCCAATAGTTTGTTTATGTTACAAAGTAATTAGGGTAAAGTCTCTTTTAAATAGGTCTTTTAACTACTTTCAGTGGTTAAGGTCATGAGTTCAACTCAAAAAAGAAAAAGCCTTATTCTTTCACTATGATTTACTATCCAAGGTTAAAGACAGAATGTTAGAATCATTAATTATGTTAAGAATAACACATGATTAGCTGCTCTTTCCTTGAGAGAAAAATATCTTCTTCAAAGGTTATGGTTTCATAAGTAATACATAAATAGTTGTCTTTTTAAAAAAGGTAGCAATTACCTGCAAAGTTAGTACAAGGAGACAGAGGAAACATTGTTCAAATGAAACAAGCATTGTCATTAGAATATTGAAGACATGTTAAAGCAAGGGGTGTTTCTCACCTAAAGGATGGTTATTTTTCATTGGAGGATGCATTAAAAGGGTGGTTATTTTTCTGCTAAGGTTGCACAAATATATTGCTACTCATTAAAGGGCATATGTGTTAAATTACAGTACGAGTAGAAATTATTAAGAAATGTGATGGAATTTGGTGAAATGAGTTGGAAATAGTTTTAAATCATTTATGTTTTCGTGTCATTCCATCTCACCAAGTTTTAGGACATGCATAACTCTGCCTCCATTCACTCTTGTGATAGTTGTAGTAAAACATTTTTATTCTCCAGTTTAAAACAATTTGCTAACAAGTGCCAACAAGTAGGGTTTCGTGGAGGGTAGTTGTTCCTCATTTTATAGCCCTGCATTGGTGGTAGGGTAACAACAAGAAGGATGGGTGAAGGAGGTAACATGAACCGTTTAGAGCCAGCTAAGACTCGTTTTGTTGATCATCCTGCTAAGTCTGAGTTCAAAGAAGTAGGTTGGTACCAATTTTTAAGGAAATTTTCAGGTGAGAATGTGGTCGTGGATCAAGAATTTGTTGAGACATTTAATGGAGAAAAGGTCAGGATTGGGTCTCAGACCTTCAAGATTACTGAAACCATCATTGCAAGGGAAACTCAGACCTCAACAACAGGTGAGTCCTGGCATAAGAATAACAAAACTCTCCTTAAAGCTGATTCAAATGTTTATTTAAAGCCTGAGCATGAACATATTGTTTGGACTCCTACCATTCATATTCATACTTTAAACCTGAGTGGCAGCATACCATTGCTACTGTACAACGTTACATAACCTAGGAGGGTAGGTTTCAACTATCCAAAAATACCAGATGAGGTTTCTAGCCCATATATTTGGCACCAAACCTATGAATATACCCTATTTCCTTTACATATCCCTGTTTTCAATGTCTCGAAAGATACAGAAAACCCCAGGCTACTCTCTTCATAATCTCTATCATAGAGGTTTTATTAAGATACTAGTAGTTTATCACCTGAGAAAGAAAAGAACTACATGGGAGAAATTTTTAGCAGATGAGGGATTTAGTAGTGTTTATACAAGAATAAGGGTCAGAAGGCCCAAAAATCTAAAAAATAAAGAACAACAGTCAAACCTTACCCCTACATCAACTCCTTCACAAGCTTGCCCACCTTCAATGTCATCTAGTAGGCAGACTAGGGGCTTAGCCAGAAAGGCTAGAACCACTACATAAACACCAATAATACAACCATAAAATGAGGTCTACACTAGAAATTCATCCAAGGAGCCACAAAGCTTGAGGTATTTCATGCAGGAGCTTAAAAATAAACTCAAACAAAGAGATACATTGCTTGATAAAAACATTGTGTCTAAAAGCAAAGAGGAGGCAAATTCTTCTTCAAAGGGTAAACGCATGAGAAGACTCATTATGACAGAGGGACCTTCAGTGGAAGTCATCCCTGAAGCCTTGACACCAAGCCCTATTCTAGAGGCTAGACATTGGACTCAACAAAACAGTGCCATTTCACTCAAAGAGCCTACTCAGTTCACAAGTCTTTACCTCACTCAAGAAGGGGAAAAACAAAGTTTCAAAGACTATCACAATGGAAGAACCTACCATATCTTATCTTTTCTCATCTATTCGATCTTCAGCTAAGAAAAGGAATAAAACTATAATTCATTCATATTCATCTTTTGAGGAGGATAGCAGTGAGACATAGTTCACTGAGTCAGAGATTAAAGAAGGACAGTGAAGCAAATTCATACATGGTATAAAGAGGCCTTTATATATTATAAACCCATAAATTCAAAGGCCTCGTACTAGGCCCAAGAACAAGCTCAGATTAACAAGTAAACTCATTTCCAACCCTACTCTCAGGTATGAAATCATAAACATTGATGATAGCCCAGATAATGAAACCGGGAAGAAAAAGACTCAGCAGAAAAATCAAGCACATAAGAGGAGATCAAACAAAAGGTTAACTAAAGTTGAAACTACCAGGATCTTTGCTTCTATATTATACCTCTAATGAATGAATATACATAACATTTAAAATATGAAGGAACATTTCATTTTTGGTTTATACTCAGATATTTTCATATATAGCTACCCTTTTCAGAAAAGGTAGCTATTATTTTCAGATTTTGTATATGGAGAAGAAAAGGATGCTTTTTGGTTCTGTTCTCACAAGAATGACACTAAAGATGATGAAGTGAACGTAACCTCTGTGGTGATGATATTTTTCCAAGTGTCATCTAATCAAGATATCTTTCAATTGGTTATTCCTTTCTGTTAGCTACTCCTATATTTTTGTAGATAATTATACAAGTGTTCTTTTCAATTGGTGGATTCCACTTTTTATGGAGGCAGTTTTTGACAAGCTACGAGGAGCACTCAGCCACCTCTAGATCCATGATGCCATGTTTTGTCTTTATTTCTATTTCAGTTTTCTTTTAAATTTTTTGGATAAGCTCTACTATATGTAGAGAGTTGTAATAAAGTCTCAAAAAATAGATTTGCAATTTTATTGGAGGCTTTTTGTAGTACTCCTTTTTTTATATATACTGTGTAATGCAAGGAGAAAAGGGTTCGTTGGTTGTACCTTTCATGGCATACTATGTTATATTTTGAATACATAATATATCATAATCACACTTGAGGATTCACAACTTCTATGATGTGCATATTGTTAATCTTCTTATGTGTCCATTACTCATTATTTCATTCCAGATTATAATTTACACAATTCTGCCTTATGTTATTATCAGTATTGTGAACCTTAATACAATATTAGTTTTTTTTTTTGTAAGTCCTATTATCAAGAATTCCAAACTAAGTATTAACTAAAGATAGTTCTTGGTCATCTCTTGAGGTTGAATTCATTACAGTTTCATATTCTTGTAAGTCTTTTTAACAAGCATACACGAGCAATCTGTTTTTGTCAGTCTTGAGGATTTGAGCATTCCTGATTGTTTTTTGTCATGTTAGTTGGAATATTTCTATGTAATGAGATCCTTTAAATGTGGAGTGAGACTTTTATAAGTCTTTCTTAAAAATATTTCATTCACTGTACATTAGAAGTCTGGAATTTGTGTTATAATTTCTTCTTAACAGTAGACCTATGTTTTACGTATCTAATTTTGTCTTCCATTCTCTAACCATAAAGCTACAAACATAATCTTGCTACCACATTATGCACCAGTGCCCTTATATGTGTGAGAGAATCCTAGCTGTTCAAAGTCTCTTTTAGTGTGTGTGATACCTAACCACTTTCCAAAAAACTCAATCAAGTCATAAGAAAATCCCTTGAGCTTAATATGTGCCTCGTCAGGCACTTGTCACAATCCAAGTGTTGATTCCGGTGCTAACATCTTTTGGTGCATATGCTGGCAGACGAAGATTCTAAACCTAGTATTCTCCCAAAATTTTTACATGAATTCCTAGTACTAGTTTTTAAAGGTGAATAAAGCCTAGTCACTATTTCTGATTGTAATTGGTTCATCTGGCGACTCTACAAAGAGGACGAGGGGTTTCAAGACTGCCTACCAGAAGACGAAATCAGAGACCACCTCCTGTGATTCCAAGTTCTGACCCAGAGAAGATAATAAAGAATGCAAGAGGGAAAAGAAATCAACTGAAGTTGCATCACTTTTAGTGAAAAAATTGCATTCAAAATACATTCCAAAATAAAAGCTACCATCATCTGTCTCACAACCTAAAGAAATTTCAGTTTCAAAGCAATCTCCTAAAATATTTCAAGTTGAAACTACCTCCATAAAAGGAAAATTAGATGATGTTAGCCTAGATTCAGCTGAAAGTATCTCTCAGTCATCACTTAGTAAATCATAGACAAATATCATTCCAGTGAAAGAAGATAAATTAGAGGTTTTAAATGTTAGTGAAGAAAACCAAAAGTTAGAAACCTTTGTGCTGACATAATGGGAATTAGAACAAGTGTTCAAAATTTCACCCTTCCTAGATAGAGTTATTTTAACTGAGGAAGACAAAAACAATTCTAAGTTTTCTTCAAATTCATCCTAAATATCAGTCTTCTTTTAGCCCACAACAAGAGTATTTTCCTTTGTCTCAAAACCCAGTTGTTGGCTCATCTTCTTCTCATCAAAAAGGACATAACCTTCCTGAAAATTTTACTTTTAATCTCTCTGACTTTTTAACCCAGCAAAAAGAACTTGAAGCTACCCCAACCCTTCAAGAGTCAACATCTGAAATTAATTCCCTTGGAGAATTTGAAATAAAACCTTATGTTGTCCATTTCTTTGAAAATCCATTATTTTCAACTCCACAAACTGAAATTTCCAGCATTCAAACCTCTGTATAAGCAAGTTTTCCATTTGTACCTCAACAATTCATGGCTCATCCTACTCCTACAAGGATGCAACAAATTTTTGCTACAAGATATGCACCACTCGCCCTTAGTTAACCTTTGCATCCTCTCCCTCAAGGGGATAATCTGAAATATTTGCCCAAATACACAAGGGAGGGAGAAGGAGTATCTACTGAAGAACACCTAGTTGCCTTCTATAGTTATGCTGATAACCAAAACATTTAACATGAAGATGTTTGGTCAAGACTTTTTGTTCAAAGCTTAGATGGAGAAGCTAGAAAGTGGTTCAGAAATTTGCCACCAAACTCAATAACAGGAATAGATGCTTTGGAGTAAGTGTTTGTAAAAAACTGGGGTGACCGAAAGGATTACATGTATTACCTCACAGATTTTGGGGCTTTAAAGAAGAAGACTGATGAGTCATTGGCAGATTTTACAAAGAGATTCAATAAATTCTATCAAAATATTGTTGTAGAGGTCAAACCCCCTGAAACCATAGCCATGATTACCTTTGCCAATGCCTTAGACTCCAATTTTGCACTATGGTTGAGAGCTAAGAAGCCAAAAACATTAGTGGGTATGCAAGAGGCTGCTATTAGAGTGTAGTCCAATATTATGGCCTCAAATAAGAATAAAATTGAAGAAGGGAAGGGGCCAAAGGATAAAAAGAAAATAAAAGAGGAGAAATCATCTTCCTCCTTTAAAGCTTTCACGGTTGAGGAAAAGCTAGATCAGATGTCTAATTTGATTAAAGATCTTGCTTCTAAAATGACAAAACTAGAGTTAGAAAATAGGCTTGTTGCTAGGCCCATTCAAAATGAAGGAAATAGAAATCAGACTCCTTTTAGGAGACCCTTTCAGCCCCAACAAATTTTACAGCGCCCAAGGAGAAATCCTGATGATCAAAATGTTTAGCCTCCTATTGGAGTCCCGTAATTTGGAATATTGGTAAAACAAATGGCAGGGCAACATCAAACCAATCTTTGGAGTCCTAGGACCTAGCCTTCCTAGACTCAGAGAGAGCTCTCTCTATTATGCGAAGGATGTGAACTTGTTCGCTTTGTATGTTTTGATTTTAGGCTAGTTGTTAAGTATATTTTGGTTTGTTTTGGTTTTGAGGTAAAACTGATCAAGTAGGGCAACTAGAAAGAGATTTTATCAAATCAACAAGGCTATGGGGTCAGATAAAGTCAAGGATGTCTAAATGATGGACAAGGTGTACTACAGGGCCGATTTAGCAAGGTCAATGGATCCTTTGGGTGAGGTATGAGGTGAAATGAACATTACGTTTGTGAAAAAACGAAGAAGTCTTAAACATATATAGTTTGAAATCAAATACTCATGAGGTAGGGCAAACCTTTAATCTCTATGAACATACTCAAACTGATAAACATGAAAGATAAACATTCAGGTGAGACATAGGGGCATAAGATCTCCTAACTTTAGAAATTCACCTTTAGCTGTTGAGAAAACATATAAGATAAATAAATAACTTAATATATGAAGAGGGAACTCCTAAACATCATATATCAAACTATCGAGAACTCTGAAACAATTTTGGTAAGCATGGACAAAGGGCAAGATCGAACGAGACCTCTTTGACTTAACCTAAGCAATTAGTATTTCATAGAAAGGTTTCAGCAATAGAGTTTTGAGAACTTCAAATAAGCAGGGCATACCTTGAATCAGATTTGATAGCTAACATAATGACCATTAATGAAACAAATGACAATTTCTTGGTGGACCTAAGGAGTAGTTAAGAATTCCTTATAGTGACCAAGAACAAGAAAAACATCAAAGCTGTAATAAACAGGAGGTTTGAGGTGCTTCCATGAGCATATCTCAATCTATACTTTTCTTATCTATAGCAAATAAGAAGCATGAAACATTCATGAAGACAAGAAGACATAAACAAATCAGGGAAACATCACCATTCACCAAGCTATGGAATCCTACACACTATGCTCCTCCACCATCAAGCCAAGCAAGACATTTATCCACTTCATAAAAATAGTATTTTCTTCAAGCTCATAAAACTATGTATTGCTCTTAACATGTCAAGTTCTGCCTCTTTTTACAATGAATCCTCATGGTTTACATAAGCCAAGAGGAGAAAAAACTTACTAGAGTAGCTAGAAGGCCATTGGCCAAAGCAAAATATCTAAAACTGCCCTTGAGGCCTTACAAGGTCCAAGGCACAAAATATCTCTTCAAAATATCCTTTTCGGACCAAAATAGAAAAAATGTTGACTTTTAGGCTCTAACATACATGATAAAACTTTCCTAACGCACATTTGCCTTGTCCTCACATAGGAATGCAGAAAACTCTCTTTTTTAGCAGAATTTCCACGCGCGCAGCACCAAAATAGGCCTTTTTGCAGCAAGGTTTTGGAGGCCTTACCGATGTAGAAAAAGGCTCTGTGATGGCCCGTTGGAAAGCTATGGATGTCTACTTTCCAAATGTACTTTATTTTTTCCAATTTGATCTTTGGAAGCTGCTAACAAAGTGGAAAAGGTGCAGAAACCCAGGGGCGCAACACCTTCTCAAAAACAGTGGCATAAAGGTGAAAAAATGGTTGTTTTTGGGCCTTTTGAGGGACCAAAACAGCTCCAAATGAGCTGAAAATTTATGAGAATACTCCCCTAGTGCCAAGGAATCCAAAAATGTAAAATTTTTCCTGCTGAAAATTCTCTGAGAAAAAGCGCAGCGTCCGGGGTGCTGCGCTCCTAGGCTTGAAAATTCACAAAAAACAAAAAGGTGTCCAATTTTGCCCAAATTTGGTGAGTGGATCCCTCAAGGGTCTTTAGAAACCTATAGTGAAGCTTGAGCCAAAATTCTAAGCCTAGCTTGGTCTTTTCCATATTTTCGCGTCAGGCGCCTACTTTGGGCAACTACGAGCTTTTTCCTAGCAATCTGATTTAGCTTTTTGTAATGTTGACTCATCTTTCTTTGTAAGCCTAAATCCTTGTTTGCTTTCTCCAATTTGGCCTCTAAATGCAGGTTTTCCCTTTCTAGCCATGATTCTTTGTCATTTTTAATTTCCAAGGCTAGGAGCTCAGTGAGAGGGAATTGCTGCATTCGGGTTGATTCTTCTTCTCTCTGTTTTTCTAATGCTCTCCTAAGACCCATAGTCTTAGGCCTCTTCCTAGCTTGCCCTTCTTCTTCATCATCTTCTTCATAGTCACCCATGTACTCTTCTAGCTTCACTTGTGATTTCTGAGCCTCTCTTTTGTACTTGAGTGCCCGAGCTTCATAAATGGAAAGTTGGCCACTCATTTGTGCATTTTGTTTTTGTAGCAAATGAATGATATGTTTTGATCTTTCCAAATCATTCACCAAATCTCTAACTTGTGCATCCCGGTCTTGTAAAAGGGAATTGAGAATCCTTGTTTCATTGTCCTCATCACTATCAATGTGGATAAGTTCAAACTCCCTCTCTTTTTTATGGCTGCTTTCTTGTTGTTCCATTGCCTTCTTGCCTTTGTCCTTCATGGGCTTCTTACCCCTGTCTTTCTTTGGAAATCCATACTTGCTTTTCTTTGGAAGTTTACCTCTGCTCCTTAATTCCCTGGTGACATTGCTTTTTACTGCTTGAGTGACTTTACCTCTCACTGTTTTGGTGATTTTACCTTTTACTTGCTTTGAGGAGGAGTGCATGGCCCCTTGCCTTTGGGAGGCAACAAGCACATGCTTCTCACCTTTATGATGAGGGATGATGAGAGGTGTCACAAACTGGGCATGTTCAATTTGATCATGTATAACCCTAGGACTGTCTTTTCCTTCAAGAATGTTTTCTGTGGGCATTTCTTTGTCACTTTGCTATGGGAAACCCTCTGGATCAGAAATTTCAACATTTTTTATGCTCTTATCACCAAGAGTACCTTCAAAAGGGGTATGCTTTGTTTCTACATGGTGGGGGGTGCCTAGGTCTGATACCCTTTCATCTTCAGGACTGTCCATGCCTTCACCCTTTTTACAGTTGTTTTGGCTGTCTACATCATTAGGACTTTTTCCATCATTTCCTTGTGTATTTAAGACCACTCTGAAAACTGTCTCTGGACTATCCTCATCAATTTCCTCTTTGTTGTGGCTGTCTTCCTCTTGCTTCTTTTCTTTATCTATGTTGTTGTTTCTGCTGTTTTGTCCTTGGCTGCCAGTGTCTTTGCTATTTTTGTTGTGCCGCCCTTTGTTGCCTTCATTTTTTCTGTTTTTTTTGTCATCTTCCCCTTGGCTATTTTTAGTTTCTCCATCAATATTTGTAACATGATCAACACTATTCTCCTTAAGGCCTTCATCATCTTTTCCCTTGTTGTTTGCATCATCTTCTTCACTCTTATATTTCTCACATTTCTCCTCACTTTGATTATCTTCTTCCTTATCAGTGTTTTTAGAGCTGTTGATATTTTTACTACCCTCCTCTTGACTGCTTTCATCTTCTTCATTATTTTCCTCATCTTCATTATTTTCCTCTTCTTCAGATTGTCCCTTATTTTCATCAATTTCCTTTTTACTGTCCTCATCAGTTTCCTCTTTGTTGTCTTCTTCAGTTTCCTTTGTGCTTTCTTCAGGATTAGCATTACTTTATTTAAGGTCACTACTACTGTCTTTAGGATCACTTCTGTTTGGAGAAGGTGTTGGAAGAATGTTTTCTTGGGAGAGTGATTCATGGGAGGAAGGTGAAACATAGTCAGTGGAGGGCGATGAAGGAGTATGAGGGAGATTTTGAGAAGATGATGGCACATTTTGCAATGGGATGGAGGATGAAGAGGTAAATTCATCATGGTTGATAAAGGCTTCCCAAGGAATGCCTTGTTGCTCCAGTTGGTGAGTTATAATGATTTTGACAAGAGAGTGATGGAATAGGCTTGCCATCTGCAGAGCTGGAGGCTTCTTTTTCATGATGGTGGACATTTTTTCAGTGCTTTTGCATAGGAAATAAGGCAAATTCAGCAGCTTGGTCCTGTTGAAGTGCATGAGGAGTCTAATATGGTAGGATTAGATTCAAAAGAAGCGACCTTCATAAGTAAAGTATTTCATGACAATCTTCATAATGAGGGCATACCTGTCCAGTAGATGGGAAAAAGGAAAAACGGATTTACATGCAGCTTGACAACTAGGCTTTAGAAAAGGATAAAAATGGATCAAGTCAAGATGTGTTTGTTTAAACCATCTCTCTCCTATGCAAGGGATCCTAGTGGCTTTAGAGACAGCTTTAGGGGTCAACTCAAAATTTAACCCTGCCAGATGAACATTATGCCCTTGAAGTCTTAAGGCAAATAACTCAGTCAATTTAGGATGGCTTTTGATTTCTTGTACTTTTTTACAGAACACAAAACATCCTAATTCTTGGAAATAAGACAAGACAAAGGGTGAGCAATTAGCTCTTTGGTGTCTGTAGGTTCGAATCTGTTGGGCCTGCCTCCTTTTTTGGCATGTCTTCTTGGTCTTTGAGGTTCATCACTATCTTCTTGAGACGTAATGACTACTTTTCCCTTTCTTTCAAAATTTTAAACAAAAATCCCTTTTGCAAATGAAGTGCAGAGGAAGAAGGATTTTCAAGAGATTTAGGACCTCTAAACAAGGCTAGATGCTCAAGAGAGAATAGGTTACACTTTTATTCAAATTTTTTCCCTCAAACTATTTTAGACACAATTTTAGCTTTAATTGACGCTTTCATAGCTCAAAATCCTGATGGGGAGATGTAAAATAATGGAAAATAAATCTTAGAAACTCTTCCCCGTGTTGAGAAACCAAATCTGGGTGAAAACAAGAAAATTCGGCCTTTTTCTGTGAATTTCAAGGCGGTGCTGTGCTTTTTCCTTCAGGCGCACAGCGTTTTCCCTGGTGGCCTCTGCCTGTAGCGTTTGCGACGGGAGAAATGGTGGGCACACAGCACCGTCAGGATCGGGCAGCCTCTGCACGCAACATTTACGACGACTGCAGTGTTGGGTGTGCAACACCGTCGGGCCGGGTGGACTCTGCACGTGGTGTCGGGCAGTGGCCAGAGCGCTGTCGGGTGGCAGGGTCTGCATGTCGGGTGGTCGAAAGAACGCGCAGCACTGACTTTCAAGTGCGCAGTGTCCCATTAAAAAATACATTGGGTGCACCTACAGGTGCGCAGCACCAATCTACAGGCACACAGCGTCTCTGATTTTCTACCTGAGAATGGTTCTCTGCGGCTTTTAAAGCACTTCTTCTTTGCCAGAGGTGGAAAATGAGGGGAAAAGGCCATTGGGGCCTATTTATATTTCTCCTTTTGAAATGAGTAAGGGCGAAACCCCCTCTCTTATAGTATAAAATTCACCTTTTCGTAGCTTTCTTTTGACTATTTTTTTTTTTTTAATGTGATAGCCTTTTGGAGCCAATCCCATTTTGCATCTAAACCACTAATTATTGTTCTGAGCAGTTGATTTGTTTGTGATGACATTTTTTTGTCATTTCATGGTGAATCAAAAAATATAATGCCTCCATACTCCTTTAAATAATATTGTGACTGTCTTTTGGTTGACAGTTTTTTGACTAACAAACTCTGATTGTCACTTTTTAGTGCAAAAGGCACCTAGAGCCTTAAAACATCAAATTTCTTCACCTTTTAAACTTCAAAAACACTTATTTGATTTGAATGGAGTTTTGTATCCTTTTCCTTATCTTCAGAATGATAATACCGGGAAATATTTTACACCTTCTGTTGTTGATGAAAGAGGTGTTTATGCCTGTTTTTTTATCTCTCCCAATTTCTGAAAATGTCTGATCAAAATTTCCACTGTGGGGTCAACAGACAGATTTTGTGTTTTCGAACAAAACATACCTGTTGTTCTTTTCTTTAGTGTGACTGTCCTTTTGTAGCAGTCTTAGTCTTTTCCTTTTATGGCGCCTCTGATGATTTTTGTCTTGTTTGCAGGGGCATGGAAACAATGCAGTTTTCCGTCTCTCATTCATGTCTTGAGGCACAAAAACTATCTCAAGGGAATATTTGCCAAAATGTACCATGTTGTTCACATATCACTGATTTTTTCTAAGTTTTTTCACAAAGACTGGAATCAGCAGTATGTTACCTTTTATAGTGACATCAAAACCCCTATAGTAGCCTCCAGATTGCTGTGTTTTTAGCCCTTATGGATGATGTTCTGAAATCTTCTAGGTATCACTGACTTGTAGTGAAAAACTTGATTTTCCTGTGTTTTTAGCTTACTGTACCTTTATCCAAACTGCCAACTGATTTGACTGAAACTTCTCTTTGGTGCCTCTCTTTTGCCCCATTTTGATTTAGGCCAAACATTAAGACATCCTTGCAAAGATATATTTGATAGGGTGACCTAGTCTTGGCAGATTTTACAGTTGTTTCAGGAGGGGCCACCTTGGAGATTGTTTGAGCACCTTCTTTTTGAAAAATGACTATGTCAGCTCTACTTCTCTTGATTTTACCATTTGAGCTCTGTTGAAATATAAATGCATTAGACACGATGGTGCATGACTTAAGGACGACTAATAGACTTGTTAGCAAGGTTTTTAGGAAAGGGCTCTTGACTAAAGGTTAAAAACAAAGTTTTTTTTTTTAACTAGACACAGGGATTTTTTAGATATTTTACCTAAGCACCATCACCTATAAACCTAGACACTTTTTCATTACTGTGAAGGGTTTTCTAGACAGAATTTTGATGCCAACAATGACTTGGGCAGTTAGGAGAGTAAGAGGGGAGACTTGGCTTAACTTGACCAGACAAATTTGTGAAGTAAGAAGGCTTATGCATCAGATGTAGAATGCTATATATAGAATTAAAGATCATGGATAGAGTAAGGCCTACCAGTCCAGGATGGGGTCTTGACAGGATGACCAATCTAATTGTGGCAGACAAGAGAGGAGGGATAGTGGAAAAATTTCTCTGAGGAGATTTCTAGAAGACATAATGATTCTTTGAATTTGGTTTCTAGAAAACCTGGACAAAACATATAGTCATCTAAAAAATTGAAAATTACTGATGACTAACAGTGGCTCCATTTGGGGAGGGCAGTTCCTTCTCGGGAGGTGTCCAGAATCGCAGATCTCTGGCTTGTGAAGACCAGTGCCTCATCAACTGGGCAGAAATTTCTCCTTTTCATTTGTTACTTTCCTGACATGGCAACTTGAAAATTTGAAAGCATTATTAGCTCAACTTCACCCTTACCTACCCAGCCTACTTTTCCTAACATATTTTCTTCTTCGGGTGCACTTGAACTAGCAAACCCATTGACATTTTATTTTGAAAGAGAAAACAAACTATCTACGTATACACTTATATCTTCCGGAAGTTCAAATTAAGCTAATGAACTCCTTTGATGCTCTACCTATATTGTTCAACTATCAAGGTTAAGTTGTTTGATAGGATTTCATTCACTAGGCAAAAAACATGAAATTGAAAACATGACCAAATCAGGATTAGACAGACTGATTTATCATGGGCTTGTGGCATAAAAACAAGCTGCACACAAAAGTTTATTTTTGTACAAAATGAGATTTAGAAAAATCAGGGCTAAGATACATAGTTTGTTATTCATCCCTATTTTCCTCTTTGGTTTTGTTTTGAGCGTGTGGAACCAGTATTCTTTCTTTCCTAATCTACTTTCTTCGACAAGTCAAGCTTTCATAATTTGACCAACATTCTTTTCACTAACTTATCAACAACCAATTTAAAACATGTTCAGCTATGATTAGGCTAGATAACTGAACAAGACATTTCTTTTTGCACTAGTAGTGGCATTTAGACTTGCGCACTTTCAATATGACTATTTTTTGGGTATGGGGCTGTACCACTTTTCAAATCTACCTTCTTTTCTATTTATATGTGTCTTTTTGTGTTTTTCATTTTTTCTCAAAAAAATCTGAAACTAAAAAGATGCTCATAGGGCTGCGCTTATTTTGCATGCCTATCTATCCTAATCTAACCTATACACGATAGAAATTTATTTGATGAACTCTCCTTTCCAATATAACCAGTCAAGTAGATGATTGCATGGGTGATCTTGCTTCAGCTCTTTGAGGATGCTGAAGAAATCAAAAGGCCACTTGCACCTCACTTGTGCTTGAATAGTAGTGCCTAAAATTCTCTTTAAACCTTGCATCAAACTGTTCTTGGCAGAAAACACTCCTCTTTTAGATTTCTCAAGGAAAACAGCAAATGGATCTTGTAATGATACCTGATCTTGAGGACTTGAGACATAAGCTTCATCCAGGACTACTCCTTCTTCCACTTGGCTATGCTCGAGGCTCTTTTGGGAAAGAAAATCCTCCTCTTCCTCATGATCACCTGAACTATCAGACTCATCATATATTGCAGTGTAGTCCTCTTGCCAAGCTGATGTGTTCTTACTGAGTGGACTGGAATCTGTGTGAAGGTCATCATGTTGATGAGAAGGGATACTCTTTGGCAGTATATCCTCTTGAGAAAGTGGTGCAACAACTATCATGTGATTATCAACTTCTATGCCTTCATCTGCAATTTGTAATTCAATGGAACTGGCTGGCTACAAATCTGGAGTTAAGGAGGATTTCATGTCCCAAATGATTTCCTCAACCATTTCAAGAAAAGGCTTCTTATTGACAACTGGTTCAAGAAATTCATTAGCTTTCCCAACCTCATCATCAAAACTAAAAGACTGTTGATTTCCAATCACATGAAAACTATTTCCGATGGATTGAAGTGAAGTAGAGCAAAGATTCAGAGACTCTTCACTTAATTCTAAAATTTCAAGGCTTTCCTCATCAGTGTCATAGATGACCTGTCTTAGCTGATTACTGCTTTCAATCTGATGATAATGAACTTCATCCCAAAAATCAACTATTGATGGCTCTGCAAGGTTAGATTCTGTTTGGAGAACATCATCATCATCAGATTTATCAAAATTTGGAGAATCATCAACATAAATAATTTCACCAATCAAACATATTGGGTTACCAGATTTTTCTTCTTTGCACTGATCTACAAGTTTACTTTATGATTTTTGGTAGATGGCATTAGTAGGAGGAGGAACAGAAATGTTTTTTTCACATGAATGTTTAGAGGCTCGCTGTGTGTTTATCATCTGATTTATTTCCTCTTCAGTTAAAGGGGGAGGCATTTTTCTCTTCCCTTGGATAATACTACAACAGTTATCTTTCTCTTGTGAAGGCTGGTTTTGAGGCTGAATGTTTTCTTGAGCCTCACTTTGAAGAGATGGTGAACCATCACTTGTGCCTTTAGAGATATCCTATGGGTTTTCCTCTATTTCTGGATTGGGTTCTTCCTTAACTAACTCCTCTAGGTTGTCATTGTAGCTACCTTGAGAATGAAATGCATGGATTTCTTCTAATAAATCTTCAGGATGTCAATTTCCTAAGTCTTCAATGTTTACAAGGTGTTGTATGAGGTCTTCAGATTGATCACAGCAATTTTCAACCAATGATAGCGATGGAAAATGCCCTATATAGTGTTTATAAAATACTTTGTGGAAATCCTTTAAAGAAAACAAGATGCCAGGTTCTAGCGATTAATACCAATTTCTTGCCTTACCTTCTAATGTTGCCATACAAATTTTCATGAGGCAGTCCTCGTGCCATTCAACCTTTAACCTCCATATGTGTATATGAAATTTGATGAGGTGTAACAAGGGGTCATCAAATTTTTCATCTTGAAATATAGGTAGGTTTTTTATCCAATTTATTTTAGGCATTTTGTGTGGGAATCCAGGGATATGATCTCTACTCATCGGAGCATATCTATTTTGTATCCTTGGATCCATCTTTGTTAATCAGAAAGGATCACTGTGTCTTTTCAACCAGTCTATATTTCTCTACCAGTGGATTCTTTTGGTCTATTGAGGGTTGTGAAGTCGCCAGGTGGAAGATTTGAACTTTTCTATCCATCATCAGCATGATTGGGATTGCTTAACACATTCCCAGGGGATTTTATAAGAAATAGTGGAGTAATAGGCCTACTGGAGGCTAGTGGAGTTTCTTTTTGTAGCCGTAGGGTTTGTGAGAGTGTCCTATAGCTGAGTCATCATTTTGCAAGAATGTTGAAGCACCCAAATTCTACTCTTTTGACAATACTTTAGTCTTCTAATTTTGACTGAGACTTTGAGAGTTCCTAAGGGATACCTAGGATGTTTTGACTTAATGTCCCACCGTGATCGCCATTATGTTAGTGAGCGGTGGGATAAATCCACAAGATAGCTCTCTTAAGGGCTGCTGAAATGTTTAGGGAAGTCTAAGTTTGTTTCTTACTCAGAGTCCCACCATGATCACCATTATGTTGGAGTCCCGTAATTTGGCATATTGGTAAACCAAATGGCAGGGCAACATCAAACCAATATTTGGAGTCCTAGGACCTAGCCTTCCTGGACTCAGAGAGGGCTCTCTCTATTATGCGAAGGATGTGAACTTGTTCGCTTTGTATGTTTTGATTTTAAGCTAGTTGTTAAGTATATTTTGGTTTGTTTTGGTTTTGAGGTAAAACTGATCAAGTAGGGCAACTAGAAAGAGAGTTTATCAAATCAACAGGGCTATGGGGTCAGATAAAGTAAAGTATGTCTAAATTATGGACAAGGTGTACTGCAGGGCCGATTTAGCAAGGTCAATGGATTCTTTAGGTGAGGTATGAGGTGAAATGAACATTAGGTTTGTGAAAAAATGAAGAAATCTTAATCATATATAGTTTGAAAGCAAATACTCATGAGGTAGGGAAAACCATTAATCTCTATGAACAATACTCAAACTGATAAACATGAAATATAAACATTCAGGTGAGACATGGGGGCATAAGATCTCCTAACTTTAGAAATTCACCTTCAACTGTTGAGAAAACATAAAAGATAAAAAATAACTTAATATATGAAGAGGGAACTCCTAAACATGATATGTCAAACTATCGGGAACTCTGAAACAATTTTGGTAAGCATGGACAAAGGGCAAGATCGAACGAGACCTCTTTGACTTAACCTAAGCAATCAGTATTTCATAGAAAGGTTTCAGCAATAGAGTTTTGAGAACTTAAAATAAGCAGGGCATACCTTGAATCAGATTTGATAGCTAACATAATGACCATTAATGAAACAAATGACAATTTCTTGGTGGACCTAAGGAGCAGTTAAGAGTTCCTTATAATGACCAAGAAGAAGAAAAACATCAAAGCTGTAATAAACAGGAGGTTTGAGGTGCTTCCATGAGCGTATCTCAACCTATACTTTTTTTATCTACAGCAAATAAGAAGCATGAAACATTCGAAAACAAGAAGACATAAACAAATCAGGAAAACATCACCATTCACCAAGAAATGGAATCCTGCACACTATGCTCCTCCACCATTAAGCCAAGCAAGACATTCATCCACTTCATAAAACCAGTATTTTCTTCAAGCTCATAAAACTATGTATTGCTCTTAACATGTCAAGTTATGCCTCTTTTTACAATGAATCCTCATGGTTTATATAAGCTAAGAGGAGAAAAAACTTACTAGAGTAGCTAGAAGGCCATTGGCCAAAGAAAAACATCTAAAACTAACCTTGAGGCCTTACAAGGTCCAAGGCACAAAATATCTCTTCAAAATATCCTTTTCAGACCAAAATAGCAAAAATATTGACTTTTAGGCTCTGAAATACATGGTAAAACTTTCCTAACACACATTTTCCTTGTCCTCACACAGGAATGCAAAAAAATGTCTCTTTTTTAGATGAATTTCTAGGCGCGCAGCACCAAAATAGGCCTTTTTGCAGCAAGGTTTTGGAGGCCTTCCTGATGTCGAAAAAGGCTCCGTGATGGCCTGTTGGAAATATATGGATGTCTAGTTTCCAAATATACTTTACTTCTCTCAATATGATCTCTGGAAGCTTCTCAAAAAGTGGAAAAGGTGCAGAAACCCAGGGGCGCAGTACCTGCTCAAAAACAGTGGCAGAAAGGTGAAAAAAAGGTTGTTTTTGGGCCTTTTGAGGGACCAAAACAGCTCCAAATGAGCTGAAAATTTATGAGCATACTCCCCTAGTGCCAATGAATCCAAAAATGTAAAATTTTCCTGCTGAAAATGCTTTGAGAAAAAGCGCAGTGTCCGGGGTGCTGCGCTCCTAGGCTTGAAAATTCACAAAAAACAAAAAGGTGTCCAATTTTGCCCAAATTTGGTGAGTGGATCCCTCAAGGGTCTTTAGAAACCTGTAGTGAATCTTGGGCAAAAATTCTAAGCCTAGCTTGGTCTTTTCCATATTTTCGCATCGGGCGCCTCCTTTGGGCAGCTACGAGCTTTTTCTTAGAAAACTGATTTAGCTTTTTGTAATGCTGAGTCATTTTTCTTTGTAAACCTAAATCCTTGTTTCGTGTTTCCAATTTGGCCTCTAAATGCAGGTTTTCACTTTCTAGCCATGATTCTTTGTCATTTTCAATTTCCAAGGCTAGGAGCTCAGTGAGAGGGAATTGTTGCATTCGGGTTGATTCTTCTTCTCTGTTTTTCTAATGCTCTCCTAAGACCCATAGTCTTAGGCCTCTTCCTAGCTGGCCCTTATTCTTCATCATCTTCTTCATATTCATCCATGTAATCTTCTAGCTTCACTTGTGATTTCTGAGCTTCTCTTTTGTACTTGAGTGCCTGGGCTTCATAAATGGCAAGTTGGCCACTCATTTGTGCATTTTTTGTTTGTAGGAAATGAATGATATGTTTTCATCTTTCCAATTCATTCACCAAATCTCTAACTTGTGCATCCCAATCTTGTAAAAGGGAATTGAGAATCCTTGTTTCATTGTCCTCATCACTATCAATGTGGATAAGTTCAAAATCCCTCTCTTTTTCATGGTTGCTTTCTTGTTCTTCCATTGCCTTCTTGCCTTTGTTCTTCATGGGCTTCTTACCCCTGTCTTTCTTTGGAAATCCATACTTGCCTTTCTTTGGCAGCTTACCTCTGCTCATTAATGCCCTGGTGACATTGCCTTTTACTGCTTGAGTGACTTTACCTCTCACTGTTTTGGTGATTTTACCTTTTACTTGCTTTGAGGAGGAGTGCATGGCCCCTTGCCTTTGGGAGGCAGCAAGCACATGCTCCTCACCTTTATGATGAGGGATGATGAGAGGTGTCACAAACTGGGCATGTTCAATTTGATCATGTACAACCCTAGGACTGTATTTTCCTTCAAGAATGTTTTCTGTGGGCATTTCTTGGTCACTTTGTTGTGGGAAACCCTCTGGATCAGAAATTTCAACATTTTTTTATGCTCTTATCACCAAGAGTACCTTCAAAAGGGGTATGTTCTGTTTCTGCATGGTGGGGGGCGCCTAGGTCTGATACCCTTTCATCTTCAGGACTGTCCATGATTTCACCCTTTTTACAGTTGTTTTGACTGTCTACATCATTAGGACTTTTGCCATCATTTCCTTGTGTATTTAAGACCACTCTGAAAAACTTTCTCTGGACTATCCTCATCAATTTCCTCTTTCTTGTGACTGTCTTCCTCTTGCTTCTTATCTTTATCTGTGCTGTTATTTTTGTTGTTTTGTCCTTAGCTGCCAGTGTCTTTGTTTTTTTTGTTGTGCTGCCCTTTGCTGCCTTCATTTTTTCAGTTGTTTTCATCATCTTCCCCTTGGCTATTTTCAGTTTCTCCATCACTGTTTGCAACATGATCAACACTATTCTCCTTAAGGCCTTCATCATCTTTTCCCTTGCTGTTTGCATCATCTTCTTCACTCTTATCTTTCTCACATTTCTCCTCACTTTGATTATCTTCTTCCTTAACAGTATTTTTAGAGCTGCTGATATTTTTACTACCCTCCTCTTGACTGCTTTCATCTTCTTCTTCTTTTTCCTCATCTTCATTATTTTCCTCTTCTTCAGATTGTCCCTTATTTTCATCAATTTCCTTTTTACTGTCCTCATCAATTTCCTCTTTTTTGTCTTCTTCAGTTTCCTCTGTGCTTTCTTCGGGATTAGCATTACTTTCTTTAAGGTCACTACTGTTTTCTTTAGGATCACTTCTGTTTGGAGAAGGTGTTGAAAGAATGTTTTCTTGGGAGAGTGATTCATGGGAGGAAGGTGAAACATAGTCAGTGGAGGGCGATGAAGGAGTATGAGGGAGATTTTGAGAAGAGGATGGCACATTTTTCAATGGGATGGAGGATGAAGAGGTAAAGTCATCATGGTTGATAACGACTTCCCAAGGAACGCCTTGTTGCTCCAGTTTGTGAGTTATAACGATTTTGACAAGAGAGTGATGGAATATGCTTGCCATCTGCTGAGCTGGAGGCTTCTTTTTCATGATGGTGTACATTTTTCAATGCTTTTGCATAGGAAATAAGGAAAATTCAATAGCTTAGTCCTGTTGAAGTGCATGAGGAGTCTAATATGGTAGGAGTAGATTCGAGAGAAGCGACCTTCACAAGTAAATTATTTCATGACAATCTTCATAAGGAGGGCATACCTGTCCAGTAGATGGGAAAAAGGAAAAATGGCTTTACACGCAGCTTGACAACTAGGATTTAGAAAAGGATAATAATGGATCAAGTCAATATGTGTTTGTTTAAACCATCTCTATCCTATGCAAGGGATCCTAGTGGCTTTAGAGACAGCTTTAGGGGTCAACTCAAAATTTAACCCTGCCAGATGAACATTATGCCCGTGAAGTCTTAAGGCAAATAACTCAGTCAATTTAGGACGCCTTTTGATTTCTTGTACTTTATTGCAGAACTCAAAACATCCTAATTCTTGGAAATAAGACAAGACAGAGGGTGAGGCAATTAGCTCTTTGGTGTCTGTCGGTTTGAATCTGTTGGGCTTGCCTCCTTTTTTGGCCTGTCTTCTTGGTCTTTGAGGCTCATCACTATCTTCTTGAGACATAATGACTACTTTTCCCTTTCTTTCAAAATTTTAAACAAAAATCCCTTTTGCAAATGAAGTGTAGAGGAAGAAGGCTTTTCAAGATATTTAGGACCTCTAAACAAGGCTAGATGCTCAACAGAGAATAGGTTACACTTTTATTGAAATGTTTTCCCTCAAATTGTTTTAGACACAATTTTAGCCTTAATTGACGCTTTCGTAGCTCAAAAACCTGATGGGGAGATGTAAAATAATGGAAAATACCTCTTAGAAACTCTTCCCTGTGATGAGAAACCAAATCTGGGTGAAAACAAGAAAATTCGGCCTTTTCTGTGTATTTCAGGGCGGTGTTGTGCTTTTTCCTTCAAGCGCGCAGCGTCTGCCTAGGTGGCCTCTGCACACAGTGTTGTGATGGGCACTATGCTGGGCACGCAGCACCCTTGGCCTGGGCGACCTCTGCACGTAGCATTTTCGATGGGAGGAATGGCGGGCACGTAGCTTTGTCGGGCCCGGGCGGCCTCTACACACAGCGTTTGCGACAACTGCAATGTTGGGCACGCAGCACCGTCGGGCCAGGTGGACCCTGCACGTGGTGTCGGGCGGTGGCCTGGGTGCTGTCGGGTGGCAGGGTCTACACACTGGATGGTCGAAAGAATGCGCAACACTGACTTTCAGGCGCACAGAATCCTGTTACAAAATACACAGGGCGCTCCGAGAATGGTTCTCCGCGGCTTTTAAAGCACTTCTTCTTTGCCAAAGGTTGAAAATGAGGGAAAAAGGCTATTGGGGCCTATTTATATTTCTCCTTTTGAAATGAGTAAGGATGAAAACCCCCTCTCTTATAGTCTAAAATTCACCTTTCCGTAGCTTTCTTTTGACTATTTTTTTTTAATGTGATAGCCTTTTGGAGCCAATCCCCTTTTGCTTCTAAACCACTGATTATTGTTCTGAGCAGTTGATTTGTTTGTGATGACATTTGTTTTTCATTTCATGGTGAATCAAAAAATATAATGCCTCCATACTCCTTTAAATAAGACTGTGACTGTCTTTTGGGTGACAGTTTTTTGACTAACAAACTCTAATTGTCACTTTTTAGTGCAAAAGGCACCTAGAGCCTTAAAAAATCAAATTTCTTCACCTTTTAAAACTTCAAAAACACTTATTTGATTTGAATGGTGTTTTGTATCATTTTCCTTATCTTCAGAATGATAATACCAGGAAATCTTTTACACCTTCTGTTGTTGATGAAAGAGGTTTTTATGCCTGTTTGCTTATCTTTCCCAATTTTTGAAAATGTCTGAGCAAACTTTCCACTGTGGGGTCAACAAACAGATTTTGTGTTTTCGAACAAAACATACCTGCTGTTCTTTTCTTTAGTGTGACTATCCTTTTGTGGCAGTCTTAGTCTTTTCCTTTGATGGCGACTCTAATTATTTTTGTATTGTTTGCAGGGGCATGGAAATAGGGCAGTTGTCCCTCTCTCATTCATGTCTTGAGGCACACAAACTATCTCAAGTGAATCTTTGCCAAAATGTACCATGTTGTTCACATATCACTGATTTTTTCTAAGTTTTTTCACAAAGACTGGAATCAGCAATATGTTACCTTTTATAGTGACATCAAAACCCCTTTAGTAGCCTCTAGATTGCTGTGTTTTTAGCCCTTATGGATGATGTTCTAAAATCTTCTAGGTATCCCTGACTTGTAGTGAAAAACTTGATTTTCCTGTGTTTTTAGCTTACTATACCTTTATCCAAACTACCAACTGATTTGACTGAAACTTCTCTTTGGTGCCTCTCTTTTTTCCTGTTTTGATTTAGACCAAACATTAAGACATCCCTGCAGAGATGTATTTGATAGGGTGACCTAGTCTTGGCATATTTTACTGTTGTTTCAGGAGGGGCCACCTTGGAGATTGTTTGAGCACCTTATTTTTAGAAAAATGACTATGTCAGCTCTGCTTCTCTTGATTTTACCATTTGAGCTCTGTTGAAACAGAAATTCATGAGACACAATGGTGCATGAATTAAGGAAGGCTAATAGACTCGTTGGAGAGGTTTTTAGGAAAGGGCTCTTGACTAATGGTTAAAAATAGAATTTTTTTTTTTTTTTAACTAGACACAGGGATTTTTTAGATATTTTACCTAAGCACCATCACCTATAAACCTAGACAATTTGTCATTACTGTGAAGGGTTTTCTAGAGATACTTTTGATACCAACAATGACTTGGGCAGTTAGGAGAGTAAGAGGGAAAAATTGGCTTAACTTGGCCAGACAAATTTGTGAAGTAAGAAGGCTTATGCATCAGATGTAGAATGCTATATACAGAAGTAAATATCATGGATAGAGTAAGGCCTGCCAATCCAGGATGGGGTCTTGACAGGATGACCAATCTGATTATGGCAGACAAGATAGGAGGGATAGTGGAAAATTTTCTCTAAGGAGATTTCTAGAAGACATAATGATTCTTTGAATTTGGTTTCTAGAAAACTTGGACAAAGCATATAGTCATCTAAACAAGTGAAAATTACTGATGACTAACAGTGGCTCCATTTGGGGAGGGCAGCTCCTTCTCGGGAGGTGTCCAGAATTGCAGATCTCTGGCTTGTGAAGACCACTGCCTCATCCATTGGGAAAAAATTTCTCCTTTTCATTTGTTACTTCCTTGAAATGGCGATTTGAAAATTTGAAAGCATGATTAGCTCAACTTCACCCTTACCTACCCAACCTACTTTGTCTAACATTTTTTCTTCTCCGGGTGCACTTGAACTGGCAAACCCATTGACATTTTATTTTGAAAGAGAAAACAAACTATCTACTTCTACACTTATATCTTCCAGGAGTTCAGATTAATCTAATGAACTCCTTTGATTCTCTACCTATACTATTCAACTGTCAAGGTTAAGCTATTTGACAGGATTTCATTCACTAGGAAAAAAACATGAAATTGAAAACATGACCAAATCAGGATTAGACAGTCTGATTTGTCATGGGCTTGTGGCATAAAAATAAGCTGCACGCAAAAGTTTATTTTTGGACAAAATGAGATTTATAAAAATTAGGGTTAAGATACATAGTTTTCTATTCATCCCTATTTTCCTCTTTGGTTTTGTTTTGAGCGTGTGGAACCAGTATTCTTTCTTTCCTAATCTACTTTCTTCGACAAGTCAAGCTTTCATAATTTGACGAGCATTCTTTTCACTAGCTTATCAACAATCAATTTAAAACATGTTCAGCTATGATTAGGCTAGATAACTGAACAAGACATTTATTTTTGCACTAGTAGCGGCATTTGGACTTTCGCACTTTCAATATGACTATTTTTTGGGTATGGGGCTGTACCACTTTTCAAATCTACCCTCTTTTCTATTTTTATGTGTCTTTTTGTGTTTTTCATTTTTTCTCAAAACAATCTAAAACTAAAAATATGCTCATAGAGCTGAGCTTATTTTGCATGCCTATCTATCCTAATCTAACCTATACATGATAGACATTTATTTGATGAACTCTCTTTTCCAATACAACCAGTCAAGTAGATGATTGCATGGGTGTTCTTGTTTCAGCTCTTTGAGGATGCTGACGAAATCAAAAGGCCACTTGCACCTCACTTGTGCTTGAACAGTAGTGCCTAAAATTCTCTTTAAACCTTGCATCAAACTGTTCTTGGCAGAAAACACTCCTCTTTTAGATTTCTCAAGGAAAACAACAAATGGATCTTGTAATGATACCTGATCTTGAGGACTTGACACATAAGCCTCATCCAGGACTACTCCTTCTTCCACTTAGCTCTGCTTGAGGCTCTTTTGGGAAAGAAACTCGTCCTCTTCCTCATGATCACCTGAACTATCAGACTCATCATATATTGCAGTGTAGTCCTTTTTCCAAGCTGATGTGTTCTTATTTAGTGGACTGGAATCTGTGTGAAGGTCATCGTGTTGATGAGCAGGGATACTCTTTGGCAATATATCCTCTTGGGAAGGTGACACAACTATCATGTGTTTATCAACTTCTATGCCTTCATCTGCAATTTGTAATTCAATGGAACTGGGTGGCTGCAAATCTGGAGTTAAGGATGTTTTCATGTCCCAAATGATTTCCTCAACCATTTCAAGGAAAGGCTTCTTATTGACAACTGGTTCAAGAAATTCATTAGCTTTCCCAACCTTATCATCAAAACTGAAAGACTGCTGATTTCCAATCACATGAAAACTATTTCTGATGGACTGAAGTGAAGTAAAGAAAAGAGTCAGAGACTCTTCACATACTTCTAAACTTTCAAGGCTTTCCTCATCAGTGTCATAGGTGACCTGTCTTAGCTGATTACTGCTTTCAATCTGATGATAGTGAACTTTATCTCACAAATAAACTGCTGATGGCCCTACAAGGTTAGATTATTTTTGGAGAACATCATCATCATCATCAGAATTATCGAAATTTGGAGAATCATCAACATAAATAATTTCACCAATCAAACATATTGGGTTACCAGTTTGTTCTTCTTTGAACTGATCTACAAGTTTACTTTATGATTTATGGTAGATGGCATTAGTAGGAGGAGGAACAAAAAAATTTTGTTCACATGAAGTTTTAGAGGCTGGTTGTGTGTTTATCATCTGATTTATTTCCTCTTCAGTTAAAGGAGGAGGCATTTTTATCTTCCCTTGGATAATACTACAACAATTCTCTTTCTCTTGTGAAGGTTGGTTTTGAGGCTGAATGTTTTCTTGAGCCTCACCTAGAAGAGATGGTGAACCGTCACTTGTGCCTTCAGAGAGATCCTATGGGTTTCCCTCTATTTCTGGATTGGGTTCTTCCTCAACTAATTCCTCTAGGCTGTCATGGTAGCTACCTTGAGAATGAAATGCATGGATTTCTTCTAATAAATCTTCATGATGTCAATTTCCTAAGTCTTCATTAATGTTTACAAGGTGTTGTATGAGGTATTCAGATTGATCATAGCAATTTTCAGCCAATGATAGAGATGGAAAATGCCCTATATAGTGTTTATAAAATCATTTGTGGAAATCCTTTAAAGAAAACAATATTCTAGGTTCTAGCCATTAATACCAATTTCTTGCCTTACCTTCTAATGTTGCCATAAACATTTTCATGAGGCAGTCCTCGTGCCATTCAACCTTTAACCTCCATATGTGTATATGAAATTTGATGAGGTGTAACAAGGGGTCATCAACTTTTTCATCTTGAAATATAGGTAGGTTTTTTATGCAATTTATTTCAGGCATTTTGTGTGGGAATCCAGGGATATGATCTCTACTCATCAAAGCATATCTCTTTTTTATCCTTGGATCCATCTTTGTTAATTAGAAAGGATCACTGTGTCTTTTCAACCAGTCTAGAGTTCTCTACCAGTGGAGTATTTTCGTCTATTAAGGGTTGTGAAGTCGCCAGGTGGAAGATTTGAACTTTTATGTCCATCATCAGCATGATTGGGATTGCTTAACACATTCCCAGGGGATTTTATAAGAACTAGTGGAGTAATAGGCCTACTGGAGGCTAGTGGAGTCGCTAGGTGGATGTTTTTAGTTGTTTTGAGGGTATATGTGTATGGTCCACTACCAATACTGACAAAAAAAAACTAATCTAAGGATTTTTTGGGGTTTTCTGAGTTTCTTTATGTAGCCCTAGGGTTTTTGAGAGTGTCCTACAACTGAGTCATCATTTTGCTAGAATGGTGAAACACCCAAATTCTACTCTTTTGACAATACTTTAGTCTTCTAAGTTTGACTGAGACTTTGAGAGTTCCTAAGTGATACCTAGGATGTTTTGACTCAATGTCCCACCGTGATCGCCATTATGTTAGTGAGCGGTGGGATAAATCCACAAGATAGCTCTCTTAAGTGCTGCTGAAATGTTTAGGGAAGTCTAAGTTTATTTCTTACTCAGAGTCCCACCGTGATCGCCATTATGTTGGAGTCCCGTAATTTGGTAGATTGGTAAACCAAATGGCAAGGCAACATCAGACCAATATTTGGAGTCCTAGGACCTAGCCTTCCTGGACTCAGAGAGGGCTCTCTCTATTATGCGAAGGATGTGAACTTGTTCGCTTTGTATGTTTTTATTTTAGGCTAGTTTTTAAGTATATTTTGGTTTGTTTTGGTTTTGAGGTAAAACTGATCAAGTAGGGCAACTAGAAAGAGATTTTATCAAATCAACAGGGCTATGGGGTCAGATAAAGTCAAGGATGTCTAAATGATGGACAAGGTGTACTGCAGGGCCAATTTAGCAAGGTCAATGGATCCTTTGGGTGAGGTATGAGGTGAAATGAACATTAAGTTTGTGAAAAAAACGAAGAAGTCTTAAACATATATAGTTTGAAAGAAAATAATCATAAGGTAGGGCAAACCATTAATCTATATGAACAATACTCAAACTGATAAACATGAAAGATAAACATTCAGGTGAGAAATACAGGCATAATATCTCCTAACTTTAGAAATTCACCTTCAGCTGTTGAGAAAACATATAAGATAAACAAATAACTTAATATATGAAGAGGGAACTCTTAAACATCAAATATCAAACTATCGGGAACTCTGAAACAAGTTTGGTAAGCATGGACAAAGGGCAATATCGAACGAGACCTCTTTGACTTAACCTAAGCAATCAGTATTTCATAGAAAGGTTTCAGCAGTAGAGTTTTGAGAACTTCAAATAAGCAGGGCATACCTTGAATCAGATTTGATAGCTAACATAATGACCATTAATGAAACAAATGAAAATTTATTGGTGGACCTAAGGAGCAGTTAAGAATTCCTTATAACGACCAAGAAGAGGAAAAACATCAAAGTTGTAATAAACAAGAGGTTTGAGGTGCTTCCATGAGCATATCTCAATCTATACTTTTCTGATCTGCAGCAAATAAGAAGCATCAAACATTCATGAAAACAAGAAGACATGAACAAATCAGGGAAACATCACCATTCACCAAGCTATGGAATCTTGCACACTATGCTCCTCCACCATCAAGCCAAGCAAGACATTTATCCACTTCATAAAACTAGTATTTTTTTCAAGCTCATAAAACTATGTATTTCTCTTAACATGTCAAGTTCTGCCTTTTTTTACAATGAATCCTTATGGTTTATATAAGCTAAGAGGAGAAAAAACTTACTAGAGTAGCTAGAAGACCATTGGCCAAAGCAAAATATCTAAAACTGCCCTTGAGGCCTTACAAGGTTTAAGGCACAAAATATCTCTTCAAAATATCCTTTTCAGACCAAAATATAAAAAATATTGACTTTTGGGCTCTGAAATACATGATAAAACTTTCCTAACGCACATTTTCCTTGTCCTCACACAGGAATGCAAAAAACTGTCTCTTTTTTAGTAGAATTTCCAGGCGCGCAACGCCAAAATAGGCCTTTTTGCAGCAAGGTTTTGGAGGCCTTCCCGATGTCGAAAAATGCTCTGTGATGGCCCGTTGGAAAGCTAAGGATGTCTAATTTCTAAATATACTTTATTTTTTCCAATATGATCTCTAGAAGCTTCTCAAAAAGTGGAAAAGGTCCATAAACCCAGGGGCACAGCACCTGCTCAAAAATAGTGGCAGAAAGGTGAAAAAAAGGTAGTTTTTCCGCCTTTTGAGGGACCAAAACAGCTCCAAATGAGCTGAAACTTTATGAGCATACTCCCCTAGTGATAATGAATCCAAAAATGTAAACTTTACCTGCTGAAAATGCTCTGAGAAAAAGGGCAGTGTTCGGGGTGCTGCACTCCTAGGCTTGAAAATTCACAAAAAACAAAAAGGTGTCCAATTTTGCCCAAATTTGGTGAGTGGATCCCTCAAGGGTCTTTAGAAACCTGTAGTGAATCTTGGACCAAAATTCTAAGCCTAGCTTGGTCTTTTCCATATTTTCGCGTTGGGCGCCTCCTTTGGGCAGATGCGAGCTTTTTCGTAGAAAACTGATTTAGCTTTTTGTAATGCTGAGTCATATTTCTTTGTAAGCCTAAATCCGTGTTTGATTTCTCCAATTTTGCCTATAAATGCAGGTTTTCCCTTTCTAGCCATGATTCTTTGTCATTTTCAATTTCCAAGGCTAGGAGCTCAGTGAGAGGGAATTGCTGCATTCGAGCTGATTCTTCTTCTCTCTGTTTTTCTAATGCTCTCCTAAGACCTATAGTCTTAGGCCTCTTCCTAGCTGGCCCTTCTTCTTCATCATATTCTTCATAGTCACCCATGTACTCTTCTAGCTACACTTGTGATTTTTGAGCCTCTCTTTTGTACTTGAGTGCCCGGGCTTCATAAATGGCACGTTGACCACTCATTTGTGAATTTTGTGTTTGTAGGAAATGAATGATATGTTTTGATCTTTCCAAAGCATTCACCAAATCTCTAACTTGTGCATCCCGATCTTGTAAAAGGGAATTGAGAATCCTTGTTTCATTGTCCTCATCACTATCAATGTGGATAAGTTCAAAATCCCTCTCTTTTTCATGGTTGCTTTCTTTTTCTTCCATTGCCTTCTTGCCTTTGTCCTTTATGGGATTCTTACCCCTGTCTTTCTTTGTCAATCCATACTTGCCTTTCTTTGGCAGTTTACCTCTGCTCCTTAATGCCCTGGTGACATTTCTTTTTACTGCTCGAGTGACTTTACCTCTCACTGTTTTGGTGATTTTACCTTTTACTTGCTTTGAGGAGGAGTGCATGGCCCCTTGCCTTTGGGAGGAAACAAGCACGTGCTTCTCACCTTTATAATGAGGGATGATGAGAGGTGTCACAAACTGGGCATGTTCAATTTGATCATGTACAACCCTAGGATTGTCTTTTCCTTCAAGAATGTTTTATGTGGGCATTTCTTTGTCACTTTGCTGTGGGAAACCGTCTGGATCAGCAATTTAAACATTTTTTATGCTCTTATCACCAACAGTACCTTCAAAATGGGTATGTTTTGTTTCTGCATGGTGGGGGGTGCCTAGGTCTGATACCCTTTCATCTTCAGGACTATCCATTTCTTCACCCTTTTTATAGTTGTTTTGACTGTCTACATCATTAGGACTTTTGCCATCATTTCCTTGTGTATTTAAGACCACTCTGAAAAACTATCTCTGGACTATCCTCATCAATTTGCTCTTTGTTGTGACTATCTTCCTCTTGCTTCTTGTCTTTATATGTGATGTTGTTTCTGCGGTTTTGTCCTTGACTGCCAGTGTCTTTGTTGTTTTTGTTGTGCTGCCCTTTGCTGCCTTCATTTTTTCAGTTTTTTTTGTCATCTTCCCCTTGGCTATTTTCATTTTCTCCATCACTGTTTGTAACATGATCAACACTATTCTCCTTAAGGCCTTCATCATCTTTTCCCTTGTTGTTTTTGTCATCCTCTTCACTCTTATCTTTCTCACATTTCTCCTCACTTTGATTATCTTCTTCCTTATCAGTGTTTTTAGAGCAGCTGATATTTTTACTGCCCTCCTCTTGACTGCTTTCATCTTCTTCATTGTTTTCATCATCTTCATTATTTTCCTCTTCTTCAGATTTTCCCTTATTTTCATCAATTTCCTTTTTACTGTCCACATCAGTTTCCTCTTTGTTGTCTTCTTCAGTTTCCTCTGTGCTTTCTTCAGGATTAGCATTACTTTCTTTAAGGTCACTATTGTTGTCTTTAGGATCACTTTTGTTTGGAGAAGGTGCTGGAAGAATGTTTGCTTGAGAGAATGATTCATGGGAGGAAGGTGAAACATAGTCAATGGAGGGTGATGAAGGAGTATGAGGGAGATTTTGAGAAGAGGATGGCACATTTTGCAATGGGATGGAGGATGAAGAGGTAAAGTCATCATGGTTGATAAATGCTTCCCAAGGAACGCCTTGTTGCTCTAGTTGGTGAGTTATAGTGATTTTGACAAGAGAGTGATGGAATATGCTTGCCATCTACTGAGCTGGAGGCTTCTTTTTCATGATGGTGGATATTTTTTCAATGCTTTTGCATAGGAAATAAGGCAAACTCAACAGCTTGGTCCTGGTGAAGTGCATGAGGACTCTAATATGGTAGGAGTAGATTCAGGAGAAGCGACCTTCACAGGTAAAGTATTTCATGACAATCTTCATAAGGAGGGCATACCTGTCCAGTAGATGGGAAAAAGGAAAAATGGCTTTACATGCAGCTTGACAACTAGGCTTTAGAAAAGTATGATAATGGATCAAGTCAAGATGTGTTTGTTTAAACCATCTCTCTCCTATGCAAGGGATCCTAGTGGCTTTAGAGACAGCTTTAGGGGTCAACTCAAAATTTAACCCTGCCAGATGAACATTATGCCCGTGAAGTCTTAAGGCAAATAACTCAGTCAATTTAGGATGGCTTTTGATTTCTTGTACTTTGTTGCGGAACTCAAAACATCCTAATTCTTGGAAATAGGACAAGATAGAGGGTGAGGCAATCATCTCTTTGGTGTCTATAGGTTCGAATCTGTTGGGCCTGCCTCCTTTTTCGGCCTGTCTTCTTGGTCTTTGAGGCTCATCACTATCTTCTTGAGACATAATGACTACTTTGCCCTTTCTTTCAAAATTTTAAACAAAAATCCCTTTTGCAAATGAAGTGTAGAGGAAGAATGCTTTTCAGGAAATTTAGGACCTCTAAACAAGGCTAGATGCTCAACAGAGAATAGGTTACACATTTATTCAATTTTTTTCCCTAAAACTGTTTTAGACACAATTTTAGCTTTAATTGATGCTTTCATAGCTCAAAAACCTGATGGGGAGATGTAAAATAATGGAAAATACCTCTTAGAAACTCTTCCCTGTGATGAGAAACCAAATCTGGGTGAAAACAAGAAAATTCGTCCTTTTCTGTGAGTTTCAGGGCGATGCTGCGCTTTTTCCTTCAAGCGCGCAGGGTCTGCCCGAGTGGCCTCTGCACGCAGTGTTGCGACGGGCACTGCGTTGGGTACACAGCACCCTCGGCCCGAGTGGCCTCTACACGCAGCGTTTGCAACGGGAGGAATGGCGGGCACGCAGCACTGTCGGGCCAAGGCATCCTCTGCACGCAGCGTTTGCGACGGCTGTAGTGTTGGGTGCGCAGCACCGTCGGGCCGGGTGGACTCTGCACGCGGTGTCGGGCGGTGGCCTGGGCACTGTCGGGTGGCAGGGTCTACACGCCGAACCGTCGACAGAACGTGTAGCACTAACTTTCAGGCACGCAGTGTCCCGTTAAAAAATACACTGGGCACACCTACAAGCGCGCAGCGCCAGTCTACAAGCATGCAGCGTCTCTGGTTTTCTGCCCGAGAATGGTTCTCCACGGCTTTTAAAGCACTTCTTCTTTGCCAAAGGTGGAAAATCAGGGAAAAAGGCCGTTGGGGCCTATTTATGTTTCTCCTTTTGAGATGAGTAAGGATGAAAACCCCCTCTCTTATAGTCTAAAATTCACCTTTCCGTAGCCTTATTTTGACTGTTTTTTTTTTAATGTGATAGCCTTTTGGAGCCAATCCCATTTTGCTTCTAAACCACTGATTATTGTTCTAAGCAGTTGATTTGTTTGTGATGACATTTGTTTTTCATTTCATGGTGAATCAAAAAATATAATGCCTCCATACTCCTTCAAATAAGACTATGACTTTCTTTTGGGTGACAGTTTTTTGACTAACAAACTCTGATTGTCACTTTTTAGTGCAAAAGGCACCTAGAGCCTTAAAACATAAAATTTATTCACCTTTTAAACTTTAAAAATAATTATTTGATTTGAATGGAGTTTTGTATCCTTTTCCTTATCTTCAGAATGATAATACCAGGAAATCTTTTACACCTTCTGTTGTTGATGAAAGAGGTGTTTATGCCTGTTTGCTTATCTCTCCCAAACAGATTTTGTGTTTTCGAACAAAACATACCTGTTGTTCTTTTCTTTAGTGTGACTGTCCTTTTGTAGCAGTCTTAGTCTTTTCCTTTGATGGTGCCTTTGATGATTTTTGTCTTGTTTGCAGGGGCATGGAAACAGGGCAGTTGTCCCTCTCTCATTCATGTCTTGAGGCACACAAACTATCTCAAGGGCATCTTTGCCAGAATGTACCATGTTGTTCACATATCACTGATTTTTTCTAAGTTTTTTCACAAAGACTGGAATCAACAGTATGTTACCTTTTATAGTGACATCAAAACCCCTGCAGTAGCCTCCAGATTGTTGTGTTTTTAGCTTACTGTACCTTTATCCAAACTGCCAACTGATTTGACTGAAACTTCTCTTTGGTGCCTCTCTTTTGCCCTGTTTTGATTTAGGCCAAACATTAAGACATCCCTGCAGAGATGTATTTGATAGGGTGACCTAGTCTTGACAGATTTTACTGTTGTTTCAGGAGGGGGCACCTTGGAGATTGTTTGAGCACCTTCTTTTTAGAAAAATGACTATGCAGCTCTGCTTCTCTTGATTTTACCATTTGAGCTCTGTTGAAATAGAAATGCATGAGACACGATGGTGCATGACTTAAGGAAGACTAATAGACTTGTTAGCAAGGTTTTTAGGAAAGGGCTCTTGACTAATGGTCAAAAACAGAGTTTTTTTTTTTTAACCAGACACAGGGCTTTTTTAGATATTTTACCTAAGCACCATCACCTATAAGCCTAGACACTTTGTCATTACTGTGAAGGGTTTTCTAGAGATACTTTTGATACCAGCAATGACTTGGGCAGTTAGAGGGAAAACTTGGATTAACTTGGCTAGAAAAATTTGTGAAGTAAGAAGGCTTATGCATCAGATGTAGAATTCTATATACATAAGTAAAGATCATGGATAGAGTAAGGCCTACCAGTCCAGGATGGGGTCTTGACAGGATGACCAATCTGATTGTGGCAGACAAGAGAGGAGGGATAGTGGAAAAATTTCTCTGAGGAGATTTCTAGAAGACATAATGATTCTTTGAATTTGGTTTCTAGAAAACCTGGACAAAGCATATAGTCATCTAAACAAGTGAAAATTACTGATGACTATAAGCTCCACTGAATAATTTTTCTTAATAAAATCAACAAGAAGAAGAGGAGGATTAAGATATAAATATTGTTGGGAAGACATCACATTCAACTTGTTTGACTTTAAGAGAATATGAAGATCAGTCTAGGATAAATCTATTTTCAGATGATCAAGAGGCTCATATTCATTTTCAAAATGAAAAAAATCAGCCTGAAAATCAGGCAAGAAATTATCCTTTGAGGTCAAAAGGGGTTGTCCAACAACCTCCACAAAAATAAGATGCTGAAAAAATTGATTCCAAGAAAAAACAAAGGTTGATGATGTTTCTTCATCACCTAAACTTGCCCCTATCATCAAAACAACTGTAGAAAATAAATATTTGACTCCACTCAATTTCAGTTTCAAATCAGAATTGAATAAAATCAAGATTCATGTCCCACTCCTAGAATTGTTAAAAAATCCAACCTACAAAGAGTCATTTAAAAGTCTGCTTCAACCATCCCTTTCTTCTGATTCTGTCAATATTGAAGATGAACATCCTATTACCTTTTTAGGCATCCATGTCCAAGATAAAAATGATGATAATTCTCCACCTTTTTATCTTTCACTCAACATTCATAACAAATTGTTTCATAAATTCCTATTAGATTCTAGGGCCTCTCACAATCTGATGCCTAAGAAAGTGATGGATGAATTAGCACTGGAAATCACTAAACAATACCATGACCTCTACACTTTTGACTCCAAAAGGGTCAAGTGTTTAGGACTGATCAAACACTTGGTAATTTCTCTTACACGGCTTCCTATGAAAATTCTAGTGATGCACATAGCGGTTGTTGATATACCATCAAGGTTTGGAATGCTTCTTTCCAAATCTTGGTCCAAAAAGATATTAGGCGCTTTGCAAATGGATATTACATATGCCACTATCCTAGTCTTTGGAGTAGAATTTAGGAAGTTGTATAGAGAAACACAGATGGATTATATCATAAGTGATCAGGAAAATCCCTCAAATCATCCTATATATGCTGAAGAGAAGGAGTTAGGATCATCTATTTTAAACCTTGCTGCTCATGACAACAATTTTCAGCCTGAAATTAATAAAAAACAGAAGCTACTCATCTTAAAAGAGCATAATTCAAAAGTAAGACAAATCTGGAAATTGTATTTTGATGGAGCCTCATCAAGAGAGGGATCAGGGGCTGGTATAGTTCTTATCTCTCTCACTCAGCAGGTAGTGACTTTATCATATCAATTACAGCTTTTCACTACTAATACTACTGTTGAATATGAAGCACTAATTTTTGGAATGAGGGCAACAAAGGATTTGGGAGCAAAGCAGTTGATTGTTTTTGGTGATTCAGATTTGGTGGTACAGTAGGTGAGAGATAAATATCAAGTAAAAAATTCAAAATTGAAGACTTATAGAAATGAATTTTGGAATTTGATTGAACATTATTTTTCATCATTCAATTTGAATTTTTTTTCCAGAGAAGAAAATGAAATGGTAGATTCATTGGCCATTGTTGCTAGTAATTTTAAGGTCCCTCTTGATGTCAAAGCTCCCTATGATATTCAAATTAAAAACAGACCTTCCATTCCTAAAAATATCAAATATTAGAAAGTGTTTGAATATGATAAAGAAATTCATAAATTCTTGGAATGTGTGGAGGAGTTTTCAGAGATTCAAATTGGCAATGAACAAGACACAACTGAAAGTCAGAATACCAAGTCATTCAAAAATATTTCGGCTGGAAAAGACATTATTGATCTGAAAACAAACTTAATTCCTAAAGGCTTGGTTCCTTTAGAAAGGTTGTTTGACAATAATGATCTCTTTTTAAGGCCTGATAGCAAGACGGATGGAGAAAGTACAGTTTATTACAGCATTAGTATTGACAATCAGCCTAGATATGTTAAAGTTTCTAAATTTCTTCCTGAAGAAACTAGAACTAAATATGTCAAGTTGTTGAAGCAGTATGCATATATTTTTGCTTGGTCTTACAGTGATCTAAAGACATAATACAGAAGCATAATGGAGCATAAATCAGAAGCAAAACCTGTGGCATAGAAGATAAGGAATATCAATCCTATGTTTCTCCCTATTATTGAAAAATAAATAAATAAATGTGGGAAGCTAACATAATTATGCCTTTAATATTTTCCAATTGAGTAGCTAATATAGTCCTGGTATGAAAGAAGAATGGATAAATTAGATTTTGTGTTTATTTTCGCAATTTAAACTGGTGTTCGCTGAAGGATAACTATCCTTTACCCAAAATGGATCATATTTTGTAGAAAGTCGTAGGTTCAAAGAGATTTCCAATGATATATGGCTTTTCAGGATTCCATCAAATTTCAATTGACAAGAAAGACAGGGAGAAAAAAACTTTTACTACACAATGGGAAACTTTTATGTACAATAAGATGCCTTTCAGTTTAATGAATGCAGGTGAAAGATTTCAGTGGGAAATGGACATTGCCTTTGCATGAGAAAAGGACAGATTTGTTGTCATTTATTTAGATGAAATTAGAGTCTTTTCAAAATCTGATCATGACCATTTAAAACATTTGCAGCAAGTGTTTAATAAGTGCAGAAAATTTGGTTTATCTTTAAATCTAAAGAAATCATGCTTTGTTGTTCAGGAAGGAAAATTTTTAGGGCATATAGTAATAGAAAATGGTATTTGCATTAACCCAGGGAGAGTTGAAGAAATTTAGAAAATCAGTTTACCTAGAAATGAGAGAGTTACAGTCATTCTTCGTTAAGATTAATTTTCTGAGGCGTTTTGTTCCAAATTTTGGAGAATTAATTAAGAATATAAATGTCTTGTTGAATAAAGATGCAGAGTTCAGGTGGCAAGATGAAGTAAAAAATTCTTTCTTAGAAATCAAATCTGCTTTGACTGAAGCTCTAGTATTAATCAGCCTTGATTTTGAGAAGGATTTTCTGATTTTTTCATATGCTTCTGAAGAAACTATTACAACATTTTTAATTCAAAAGAACAAGGAAGGTTTGGAGTAGCCAATTTATTTTTTCAGTCGTGCATTGAGGGATGTTGAGTTAAAATACATCTTGGTTGAAAAACAAGCATATACACTGGTGAAGGCTTTGAAGTCTTTTCGAATTTATGTGTTGCATTCTAATGTCCTTGCTTTTGTACCAAATATTACTTTCAAGGATGTATTGTTGCAGCCCGACACAGATGGTAGGAGGGGAATATGGTTGAAAAAGATTCTAGAATTTGACATTGAAATCATACCTACTAAGTTGATAAAAGGATAGGGTTTAGCTCGCTTGATGGTAGAATCAAATTGTAAAGCTATGAATATGAATGTGGAAAAAACTGAAGAAACAGATAAAGAAGGTACAACTGATTATCCTGACATTTTTATTCCAATTTGTACAAGGATATAGTGTATTTTTTGTTAAATTTTAGTTGTCCTCCAGAAATGGAAAAATAGAAGACTGGGGCTTTTAAATTGAAGGCTGTCAAGTATTTCATAATGGAGAATCATATTTATTGGAAAGACCCTATAGGAGCTTTGTTGAGATGTCTAGATGAAGCTAATTCCCAAGAAGTTATAGCATAAATACATGCAAGGGTATGTAGTGGACATTTGTATTGGAAAGCTACTGCAAATAAAATTTCAAGAGCTAGTTATTATTGGCCAACTCTTTTCTATGATGTTTTTGCTAAATTCATAGCTTGCATTGAATGTCAAAAGTTTTTTGGTAAGAAAAAGCTACTCCCACTACCTCTGATTCCCATTGCAATAGATTCTCCTTTCTAGCAGTGGGGGTTATACTTCATTGGTGAGATTCACCCGCCATCATCGGGACAACACAGGTGGATTATTACATCCACGGACTATTTCACCAAGTGGATTGAGGCCATTCCAACCAGAAATTCCACTGACACAGTAATAATTAAATATATGTTGAAAAATATTATGTCTAGATTTGGCTGCCCTCAAAAGTTGGTGACTAACAATGCAATGGCCAAGATGAACAGTTTTTGTCAGAAGTATAATATTTATTTGAATCATTCTACACCTTATTACCCCTAAGGTAATGGGTTAGCTAAGTCATCAAATAAGATTCTGGTGAGAATTATAAAAAAGATGATGATAGAAAACAAAATAAATTGGGATACTCTGCTAGTTCATGCTCTTTGGGCAAATAGGGTGAGTATTAAAAGATCAATTGAAGTTTCTCCCTTTCAACTTGTTTATCGTGCTAATGTTGTCATGCCATTATAGTTGGCCATGGCTGTCATGAAGTTTTTACAAGATAAAACTGATAGTTCAAATCCCATTCAAAGAAGGATGCTACAATTGATAGAAGCTCATCAAAGTTGGGAATCCTTGATGGAAAAAACAGAGAAGTAAAAAGCTAAAGTAAAAGTTGTCTTTGACAAAAGGGAAAAACAAAAAATATTCCAGGAAGGTGATTTGGTATTGCGCTGGGATGCAAGAAGAGAAGACCATGGGAAGCATGGTAAGTTTGATAATTTGTGGTTTGGGTCATTTAAAGTTTCTCAAGTTCTCGAAAATAATACATTTATTCTAAAACATTTAGATGATGATCAGTTAACTAGAGGTCCAGTCAATGGCCATTATCTCAAAAATTTCTTTGTCTGGTCAGTCATTCAGTCTCTCCATTGTAAATATCTGAAGTGTTGTTTTCAATAAGACTAAGTGCCCAATGGTGGTCATGTTTGTAAATAGATTTAGTTTCATTCAGTCAATACAAATCAGTTTCTGTCATTAGCTTCTAAAAACTTAAATGTCCTGAAAATCTAAGGCACTGAATCTACAATCCTTGAAGCCTCACAGGGAGGAATTCATCCCCAATAGGAGCCACTGTTAGCACTGTAATTTTTCAAAACATTTCAAAGTATGGTTGGCATTGTAAGTCGTATCTTTGATCCTCTCTTGTCTCCTAACCTATGGTGGAGAGCCCTGGAGGTTTAAATTGTATGAATCTTTATCACTTTTTAACAAAATCCAAAAAGAATTCTGAGTCCAATAATCTATTTATGTTACAAATTCATTACAGTAAAGTCTCTTTTAAATAGGTCTTTTTACTGCTTTCAGTGGTTAAGGTCATGAGTTCAACTCAAAAAAGAAAAAGTCTTATTCTTTCACTATGATTTCCTATCTGAGGTTAAAGACAGAATGTTAGAATCATGAATTATGTTAAGAATAACATAGGATTAGCTACTATTTACTTGAGAAGAAGCTATCGTCTTCAAAATTTATGGTTTCATAAGTAATACATGAATAGTTGTCTTTTTCAAAAAGGTAGCAATTACCTGCAAAGTTAGTACAAGGAGACATAGGAAACATTATTCAAATGAAACAAGCACTGCTTTTCGAATATTGACAGCATGTTAAAGCAAGGGGTGTTGCTCACCTAAAGGATGGTTATTTTTCATTAGAGGATGCATTAAAAGGGTGGTTATTTTTCTGCTAAGGTTATGCAAATATATTGCTACTAATTAAAGGGTATATGTGTTAAAGTGCAGTACGAGTAGAGATTATTAAGAAATGTTATGGAGTTTGGTGAAATGAGTTGGAAACAGGTTTAAATCATTTTTGTTTTCATTTCATTCCATCTCACTGAGTTTTAGGGCATGCATAACTCTGCCTCCATTCACTCTTGTGATAGCTACAATAAAAAAAAATTATTCTCCAGTTTAAAATAATTTGTTAACAATTGCCAGCAAGTAGGGTTTTGTGGAGGGTAGATGTTCCTTTTTTTACAGTTGTGCATTGGTGGTTAGGTTAACAACAAGCATGATGTGCAAAGGAGGTAATGTGAACCGTTCAGAGCCAGTTAACACTCATTTTGTTGATCATATGCTAATTCCAAGTTCAAAGCAGCAGGTTGGTACCAATTTTTAAGGAAATATTCAGGTGAGAATGTGGTCGTGGCTCAAGAATTTGTTGAGACATTTGATGGAGAAAAGGTTAGGGTTGCATCTCAGACCTTCGATATTATTGAAACCATCATTTCAAGGGCAACTCAAACCTCAGCAACATGTGATTCCTGGCGTAATAATAACAAAAATCTCCTTAAAGTTGATTCAAATGTTTATTTAAATATTGTGCATGAACATATTGGTTGGGCTCCTGCCATTCATATTTCACACTTTAAACTTGAGTGCAAGCATGTCATTGATACTGTACAATGTTACATAACCTGTGAGGGTAGGTTTTCAATTGTCCACAAATACCAGATGAGGTTTCTAGCCCATATCTCTAGCGCCAAACCTATGAATCTACCCTTTTCCCTTCACAGATCCCTGTTATCAATGTCTCGAAAGATACAGAAAACCCCAGGCTACTCTCTTCATAATATTTATCACAAAGGTTTGATTAAGATGATAGTAGTTTATCACTTGAGAAATAAAATAACTACATGGGAGAAATTTTTAGTAGATGAAGGATTTAGCAGTGTTTATACAAGAAGAAGGGTAGAAAGGCCCAGAAAGCTAAAAACTCAAGAACAAGAGTCAAACCCTACCACTACATCTACACCAAAAATACAACCAACAAATGAGGTCTACACTAGTAGTTCATCCAAGGAGCCACAAACCTTGAGGTCTTTTATGCAGGAGTGTAGAAACAAACTCAAACAAAGAGATACCCTGCTTGATAAAAACCTAGTGTCTAAAATAAAAGAGGAGGCACCTTCCTCTTCAAAGGGTAAATGCAGGAGAAGACTCATTATGACAGAGGGGCCTTCAGTGGAAGTCAGCCCTGAAGCCTTGACATCAGGCCCTGTTCTAGAGGCTAGAGAGGAGACTCAAAAAAACAACGCCATTTCATTCAAAGAGCCTACTCTTTCACAAGTCTTTTCCTCATTCATGAAGGTGAAAATCAAAGTTTCAAAGACTATCACAATGGAAGAACCTATCATAGCTCATCTTTTCTCATCTATTGGCTCTTTAGCCAAGAAGAGGAAGAATACTATAATTAATTCATATTCTTCTATTGATCAGGATAGCAGCGATACAGAGTTCACTAAGTCGGAGTTTTAAGAAGAGTTCTAAGAAGGACAATCAAGCATATTCATGCATGGTAGAAAGAGGCTATTATATATTCCAAACCCATACATTCAAAGGCCTCGCACCAGGCCCAAGAAAAAGCTCAAATTAACAAGTAAACTCATTTCCAACCCTGCTCTCAGTTATGAAATCATAAACATCGATGATAGCCCAAAGAATGAAACCGGGAAGAAAAAGACTCAATAGAAAAATCAAGCACAGAAGAGGACGTCAAACAAAAGGGTAACTAAAGCTTAGGCTATCAGGATGTTTGCTTCTATATTAGACCTCTAATGAATGAATATATATAACCTTGAAAACTTGAAGGAACATTTCATTTTTGGTTTATACTCAATATTTTCGGATATAGCTACCCTTTTCAAAAAAGGTAGCTATTATTTTCAGATTTTGTATATGGAGAAGAAAAGGCTACTTTTTGGTTCTGTTCTCACAAGAATGACACTAAATATGATGAAGTGAACGTAACCTCTGTGGTGATGAGGTTTTTCCAAGTGTCATATAATCAAGATATCTTCTAGTTGGGTATTGATTTCTGTTAGCTACTCCTATATTTTTGCAGATAAGTATACAGGTGTGCTTTTCAGTTGGTGGATTCCACTTTTTATGGAGGCAGTTTTTGACAAGCTACGAGGAGCACTCGGCCACCTATACTCAGCCACCTACAGCTCCATGATGCCATGTTTTGTCTTTATTTAAATTTCAATTTTATTTAAAAAAAAATTTATAAGCTCTACTATATGTAGAGAGTTGTAATAAAGTCTCAAAAAGTAGATTTGCAGTTTTATTAGAGGCTTTTTGCATAACTCCTTTTTTTATATATATTGTGTAATGCAAGGATAAAAGAGTTCGTTGGTTGTACATTTCATGGCATACTGTATTATATTTTGAATACATAATATATCAAAAGCACTCTTGAGGATTCACAACTAGTATGATGTGTGTATTGCTCATCTTCTTATGTGTCCATTATTCATTATTTCATTTCAGATTATAATTTACACAATTCTGCCTTATGTTATTATTAATATTGTGAACCTTCATACAATATTAGTTTGTTTTTAATTCTTGTTATCAAGCATTCCAAACTAAGTATTAATTGAAGATAGGTCTTGATCATCTCTTGAGGTTGAATTGGTTCTAGTTTCGTATTCTTGTAAGTCTTTTTAACAAGCATACATCAGCAATCTGCTTTTTTCAGTCTTGAGGTTTCAAAAATTCCTGATTGTTTTTTGTCATGTTAGTTGGAACATTTCTATGTAATGATATCCTTTAATATGGAGTGAGACTTTTATAATTATTTCTTAAAAATCTTTCTTTCACTATACATTACAGTTCTAGAATTTGTGTTATCATTTCTTCTTAACAGTAGACCTTTGTTTTACATATCTACTATTGTCTTTCATTTTCTAACCATAAATCTACAAACCTAATATTGCTACCACATTATACATTAGTGCCCTTATATGTGTGAGAGAATCATAGTTGTTCAAAGTCTCTTTCAGTGTGTGTGATACCCAACCACTTTCCAAAAAACTCAATCAAGTCATAAGAAAATCCCTTGAGCTTAAGATGTGTCTAGTCAGGCACTTGTCACAATCCAAGTGTTGATTCCAGCGCTAACTCCTATAATCCAGACACATATTCCATGATCCATCCTTCTTATGCTCCAATACTACTGGAGCAGAGAGAGAAATTTGACTAGGTTGAATTATAATATCCTCTAGCATTTTTGCAACCATACATTCAATTTCACTCTTTTGAGCATAAGGATATCTGTAAGGCCTAATGTTTGGAGGAACACTTCCTGGAATCAAATGAATAGTATGATAATGATCATGAATAGGTGGAAGTCCTTTGGGAGTTTCAAACACCCTTGAATGATTGTCCAATAATTTTTTGAGATCTTGAGAAATAGATGATTTCGATGTTTGAAACTATAGTGAGCTAATGGTGCAATTACGCTTCATTGTTATTTCTTTAGAAGATTTCTCATGCCATTAGAGTTGATTATATTTCCTAGTTTCCCTGTAATACCCCTTAATTCAAATTCCTTTCCTTCCCAAAAATATTTCAAGAAAAGTTCTTGAAAAATGAAAGTTATCAAACCAAAAGATTGTAACCATTGAACTCCTAGTACCACATCAGCACCACCCACTGGAATGAAAATGATTGGGCTATTCAATATATATTCCCCCATGGTTAGATTGATATTATGGAACTTTCTAGAGAAATTTATAGTTCCTCCATTTGCAGCCATCACTTGGCACTCTGGTGCGGGATATAGGAAGCAATTCAATTCCTTGGCTATATTATAATGAATAAAATTATGGGTACTACCTGAATCAATCAAGTACACTATTACCTTTTTCTTCTTGATATGTCTTTATATCTTGAGAGTTTGAGCAGTGGTAATTCCTGCCAATTAATTACAATATATGTTTGGATTCATATCTTCTTTATCTAAAGCTGGTTCCTAGTGTATATTCTCTTCTTTTGAATTTTCTTGTTTCTTTTCTTCCTCCTCTTCACAATCTAGGTAAAATAATTTCTTCTCAACACACTTATGACCTTTAGTTTATTTGCTATCACAACTGTAACAAAGCCCTTTTTCTCTTTTTTCTTCCAAATTTTGTGGTGTCAACCTTGTAGGTTGTGGAAGGCTAGGAGTAGCAACACTTCCATATTTCTAGTTGTGAGTGGTAGGCTTCCTTTTTTCCATAATTTTTCTTTTAATTTTTCTTGCCAACCTGAATGCCTTCTCCAATGTATCAGGTTCCCAAAGGTGAACCTCATGTTGGATGTTATCCTTTAAAGTCCCTATGAATACCTCAATCCTATGTTCCTCTGGAATATCTTGTACCCTTATATTCAATTTTTGGAAGCCCTCAATGTGCTTGCTCTGTGTATCCTCATAATGTGCTATCATTTCCTCTGTAAAAATTGACCAAGTAACAAGTGGTTTACGAGAAAAAATCCATCGATACCATACAAACTAATTTTGTTATAAATATAAAGTTTCAATGAATAATTTTTTTATGGGTTAAACATTATGGAGTTCAAAGTATTTCTCTATTTGTAGTATCCATGTTATTGGATCCTTGCCATCAAACTTCCTCATATTGATCTTTGAAATATGGTGGGTCTTCATTCCAACATTAGAGTCTATAAAATCATGACTAAATTTATTTTTCTCTCATCATGAGTTTCCTCTACTACCTTTTCACCATTAGTAATCACTTCTTATAGCGACTTTGTCAAACGTTCCTTCAAACCTTCCATGTATGCTTTTAGATCATTCTTCATGTCTTATATCTTGCCTTTCATTTTTTCATCGATCTTAGCTTCCATGTCATCCATATTAGCTTCCATTCCATTCTTAAAACCATCCATCTTAGCTTCCATGTCTTTCTTCAAACCATCCATATTAGCATCCATTTCATTTTCGGTTACTTTTTGCGAGAGTGAAATTTGTTGTACTTGGTCTTGTAATTTTGATATATCATGTTGCACTTCTTCCTCTTCATGCGTCATAGTAGAGCTTTATGAGGGCTTAATGGGTGTGGAATTATTTTTGGGAGGCATTATAGAACTCAATACTGATATCTATGCTTAAATATGCCCTTCGAATCACTTCAAATTGATTTTTCAAACAAAAGTTATGCATTTTTTTTTAAATGCACACCTTTTAGTTGCTTTTAGGAGCTCGAGCTTGAAACAATTGTAACTCTATAATTTCGGATCTCCAAGATCTGAAATTCAATCCTATCGTATCTCTCTGAGTCTTATTTCTAATGCCATAGGTCAGACCTAATTTGGATTCTTTAAGATAAATTTATGCACAATCTCCCACAATGACCTAATTATGGGCTGGTTCAGCAGAGTGAACTTGTACAGAGTGCTCTGTGACACAGTTTTGACCTTCGGCTCTAAAATCGATACACAAGGAACTAAAGTCGTTGAAATTCGGTCACGTTTTACATAATTCCAATATGATGTCTGAAATGAAATTTATGATGATTTTCCCTCGGCTACTTGATTGAGATGAAATTCTAGAGCCTCCAAAAACCCTAACTTCCTCAGATCATATCTCCAAAAATATAGCGAACCAAGATCTTAAATTTTTACACGATGTGCCTCAGGCTTTCGGCTCAAATGGGTTTTTGTTTTAACTTCTAAACCTTTATATAAAAAAGGTTATAACAAAAATTTCATGATGACCTGTTTGCAGCAGGAAAAACCTAGAATCCAAAGCTTTGTACCAAATGTTATGCAACCAGCTCACAAAATAGAAGAAAAGATAGATCAACGACTTAAAAATTATCCAATTCGAGGGGGTAATGCTCCTTTAAATTACATAAATGACAATTCTTAGATGACACAAATGAAAAAACATCCTTTCTATATATAGGAGTCCAATGGGTCACAATATAATCCTAGTTTTCAAGCTTCTGTGGTTATCGTTTATTGAAGAAATCTCTGGATTATCCACAGTGTTAAGAAATAATGGTTGACGTTTCGAATCCCAGGATCCATCTTCATGACATGATTTTTGAATGATGGATCCCCGTTGGGATTCGAAACGACGACCATTATTTCTTAACACAGTGGATAATGCAGAGATTTCTTCAATATAATCCTAGCCGACATAACAATAAAAATGTAAGGGAACAACAATAAAAATAGTGGGTTTCTATGGGGCATAATAATAACAATATGGGGACTACATGGGCACAAAAATAACAATAAGGAGGCTCCACTAACAATAACAATAAGGGGCTATACTAGAATTATAGGGACCTAACAAAGTACCCAAGGAATTTATACTTCAATATGCAATGATTGGTGACTTATCAAGATGTGTTCAAAAAACTAATCTCTAGGAACATTCACCCATTCATACATGAACATGCAATGATGAAATGCTTCAAAAGATCAAAATTTCCACAATTTCACATAGAATAAAAGTAAATTTCAGATAGTGAAAATAGCAGCAACATTCACATGACAAAAGTAAATAACAAGAAGAAACATGAAAAACATCACTGACATGTATAAAAAAGTATATCCAATCATCAACTCATGCCAATAATAAATCTCCAAGAACAAGAAGATAGAATCCAAACATCAAAATTCATCCATGAAACAAAACTCGTCCTCTAAAAGGGAATGTGAAATTCCTCAAGTAGCTACTAAACCTAAATCCAAGCGATGGTGAGAAAAATGAATCACCTCTCATAAATTTATACCATCTCTAAAGAGTTTGATTTTCCTATTTGGCATAATTAAGCCCAAAATAATAAAATATTGTGTAATAATAAAATTCCTTGCTGACAAGCCCACCAAGATAGGTCAATAACATAAAAAATATCCTCTTAATAAGGTAGAATGATCATTAAAATGATTTTTTGGGCCTTTGAGGAGGCGTAATGAATTCCAAACTGTTCCATGGTGAGAAAATGGACTCCAAAAATAGTGGAAAAGGGGTTGGCACCTTATTTTCCAAGTAACTCACTATGGTGCTCACAAGTGAGTGTGGGGGCAGAAGGACGTCCTCATGGGTCTCCAAGTGGATCGGAAATGCTTGTAGGCCATTTTTAAGGGACAAGATGATGACATAAGCCCTCCCTTTATCTCATGTAGTAAGACACATACTAATTTGGATCCTAGAAGATCTTCCAAGTGTATGTTGCGAGTAAGGAGTCAATTGGGCATGGTGAACCAGGTGCATCATCCTCGTTGAAAAGGTGGAAAACAAGCAATCAATGAGAAGTGTTGGGGATACATGAGGTACTCCCTACTATGGTGGAGGCCCATGGCTCTCAACTCTAACCCTATAAGTGACAATGTGGCCCTCAAGAGGGCTAGGACCCTATATAGGGAGACCAAGCCCCAAATGGAGACCCACCCGCAATATTTCATAATATCAAATGCGTCCCCTTTCCCTCCAATAAAAAAATCATCAGAATAATCAAGTAAACACGCTTACAAGTCATGGAACTAATGGGGCACTTCATGGTGGCATGCCCTTCCATAGTGGTCCTTAACATTTAAAAGTGTCTCCAATCTCAATAAGGGGGTTAATCAAGGTCCCTATTAGGTGTTTCAAACTTTAAAGGGGGTGACATGTCCATGGTAGATCCATTAGGTGGTAGGTGAAAAATGATATAGTGATGGAACATAGTGGCGATTAGGGGAATGGTCTAGGGAAATTTCCATGGTACAAGGATAGATATAATAAGGGAATCCCACACCTAGGTTTATGAGAGTAGGAGGGAGAAAATCGTCGTACATGAGTTACCCCAGCCTCTATTTTTCCACCTTTCTTCATATGAATTTTTCCTTTAATTGATTTTATTCATAAATACTCAGGGCTCCAAGGGATCAAAGCATGATGTGTAGGATGAAGTAGTAGGTACCCCCTTTTTAGGTGGGGAATTTCATTTTCCGCCAGGGGTTGGGACAATCATGGGTTGATTAATTATGGAGGGGGCTCATCTAGAGTCCATAGGAACCAGGGTGATGGACATAGATAAGGGGTAGAACTCATGTTTGGAATTTTCCCACATGATAATTATCTATGTCTCGACCTAATTTTGCATTTTGTGGTTCATTTCCTATTGAGAGTGGAAAAAATATGCTTTTTCTTTTCTTTTTAGTTGTGTTATCAATCCACCGGATCTCTAAGGCTAAGAAAGAGTCCAAACAGAGGTAACCACTAACCAATCTTTTCGCTTGGTAGCTAGCCCTACCAAACCAAAGAGGGCTCTCTCCACATTGTTGCAGCTGTTAGTGTCAGTATTTGCATCCTACCCCCAATGATCAAAAATCCTCTTTTCATTTCATATTAGGGTCTCATTCAGAAATATTTATCATTCCACTTGGTTTGTATTAAAAAAATTAGTCATAAATGATAGCCCTAGTCCAAAAACATCAATATTCCTTACTATTTGATTACTTACTAGCATACTTCATACCTTGCTAAATGTACATTAGTCATGAGATCTATGTCATCATGTCATCATTAAGTCGAGTCTTTCAAGGTCTCATTAGGTCTTTTAGGGTCAATCAAGGTTTTCATTAGGTCATTAGGGTTTCCAAGGTCCAAATAAAATTTCATTTCCATTGCATAAGACCAACAAGTAAAGGGTGATCCAACAACATCTCTTCACCATGTGAAGATTATTTGTAAAGAAGAAATTCTTGTTTCAACATGTAATTTTAGTTTTAAGATGTAATTTTTTATTTTTACTATGTAATTTTATGTCATTCAAAATGTAATAAGTTCATAATTCCCAAGCTACTAACTCAGAGTTCCAACATGCCAAAGCATCAAAATGTCAAATTAAAAGAGTTCTCAAAGTCACTAAATGATCAATTTGTCAAGGAAAAATTCAAATGCAAAGGGTATAGTTTCAAAGTGCAAATTGAATGTGAAAAGGAGAAAATGGGTCCCAAGGCCCAAAACATCAAATTCATGAAGTATAAAGACCACCAAGACATCAAAATCAAACTCATTTGCACTCCCAAAAGTCGAGCTTGCACTCCTGTAGCTCAAAAAATCAATTTCAGGGTCAAAATATTCAAAATTTGATGGCGTTACGCTTCAGGAGGGTGGCATCGCGCTTACTCCACAGGCGTTGCACTTTCAGCAGGCAGCGCTACACTTTTCTCCACGGGCGTTGCGCTTCTGGGCAAGGCGTTGCACTTTTTCCTAGATTTTCCAAGAAGCATAAATCCACCTCCAAATCTCTCAAAACCTTCAGCAAATGCTCGTTTCATCCTAAATAAATTAAGTAACACAAATTTGTCCCCTCCTTGATTCCCTAAATATCATTTTAATGGTGTTTTTCTTCTCATGAAAAATTAGCATTTTGTCTACTTGAAAACCCTAGTTTCAATTACTCATCCTAATTTGATGCCCTAATACCCTACATATCCTTCCCACATATCTAAAAACCATATCCATACCCCTACACTACCATTTCCTAGTCCCTAAATCCCTTTCCCCTAAAACCCTAAGTCCTAGGCTTCTAAATTTCCTAGGAAACCACTTCCTCAAACCTGTAATTTAATTATCATTTCCAACTCCCTTGACATTTCAACCTCATATCACCTCCAAAAATTCCATAACCCCTTCCCCCATCTCCCTAAATTTTCCTAGACTCATCCCTATTCCATAGACCTATCTCCACTCCCCATTCCCATCCAACTCATCCCTAGGGTTTCTTGGCCACCAAATCTTATGGAGGAAGACAAAGACTATATGGAAGAGGAGGATAGAGAACAGAGAAGGCCTCACAAAGGAGGAAGAATCCTAATGATGGAGCCCACTAACACAAATGAACTAATGGCCTCTCCTATGACTGTCAATTGTTCTGCGTATGTAGGTTGCTTTGATTTTTGCAACATGATTCAGATGATCCAACATAATCCCATGTTGAGAAGAGTTTTCATTTCAAACCTCAAAGACAATCAAGTGAACCTTGCAGGTGTGACCTTCACTGTATCTACATCTATCATTGTTGCTGCCACAGGGATTCCAAACATGGGTGAGAAGTGGTTTAAATCCAAATATTTTGAGGATCAGTATTATGAACCATTCATCAAACCAAGGTACAGAAATGAGAGGAAGAGGGTCTTCCCTTTCAGCTACCTTCTTGATAGGTATGCCCCCATGATGAAAATCATCATGAAGTACTTCTCTTGTGAAGGAAGGTTCTCTAGGCTCTACACATACCATATCAGACTGCTTATCCACTTCAAAAGAGTAATATTTCTCAATATCCCATACTATATATTCAGGAGCATACACAAAATGGAATTCATTTTACAAAAGAGAGACTATGACTAGCAGATGAACAACCTCTTCCACCACTCATTGACCAAAATCATTATACTCCATCACCTTGACCAATTGAACATCTCACGGGACACCTTCATTGCGAATGAAATCTTCACTGCTACATATGCTCCACATGTTGAAGATGTGCCTTCTTCATCTCATCTTGCTACATATATGCCTCCATCTCAGTCCACTTCACTTATTTCATCACCATCACCATCATCATCACCATTTCATGGTCAGATTGGGTCACCAAGCAGAGCTATGGTCAGCAAGCCTAAAAGGGCTGGATTGGGAATATTGGAAAATACATATCAGAGAGGGCATAAGCAGGTGTTTTCTCCACATATTATGGGAGGGACCTTGCCTTCTTCATTAGCAAAGTAGGTACAAAAGCGTAAACAAAAGTTGACATAAGTAGATGACCATGAGGAATCCATGCAAGAGGATGACGATCCTCATGATGAGGAAATAGATTTTGACTTTGTTGACTTGGATGAACAGCGAGATTATGAGGCCTCCAATTTGATTATCAAGGAGAAGGATTCCCAAATAAGGGAGCTTCAGACCAACTTGGAGAGATCTAAGTTTGTGATTTCATACTATGACCATGAAAATCAACAACTCAAAACCAAGCAGGCAATCATGGAGATGCGGCTTCTCAAGGAAAAAAGAGATGAAAACATGGAAAAGGCTTTTCTTGATGAGGCTTACGAGAGGTATGGTGAAACAAATGAAGAATAAGAACAAGCACCAAGAAAGAGACCTAGGACTAGAGGGCTGAAAAGAGCTCTAGAATAGAGAGGAAAAGGGAGGCTGAACTTTCCAATGAGCTCACTTCAAATGACCAGTTTTCCATCATGGTCAATGAGAATGGGGAGAATTCGCTTGACAGGGACAATGAGAATCTTGAGAATCTACTAGAGAAGGAAAATAAGGACAATTACATACTGAGGAAGATGGCCAAACACTACTCCAAGAGAAATCGGATTGCAAGGTCAAAGCTACAAAAGGCCAAATCAAGACTTGAAATCCTAACCAAGAAAAATGAAGGGGAAAAGCTTGATATCCTTGCCGAGGCATCAACCATTGCCTAACATACCTCACCAACCTCCCACAGAAGAAAGTTTGAATAAATTTGAGCAAGTTTGGAAATGTTCGGAAATTTTTTCATTTTTGGAAATTTTGCACAATCACACTGTCAAAAGTGCAATGCCCTAGGGGCTGCACTTTTTCTAGGGACCTCCAATGACAAAAATAAAGGCACCATTAGATTCATAAGGCAAAATATAGTCACCTTAGCAACTTTTCTAAGCTTTTTTGGGCCAACTGGTCAGTCAAAAAGTCAAAAAACATGTTTCTGCCCTGTTTTGGAGGCTGGCACTGCGCTTTTGACCAGTCTTGGGAGAATCCCATTTTGAAGGGTCAAATCAACACCATTTTGGAAAATAAGCCCATATATGGAAACTAGACAGGATATGATTTCCAATGAGCTATCCTGAGCTCAATCTAGACACATGTGACCTACTCAAAAGTGGAGCTAAACTTGGAGCTGCGCTTTTTACACTTGTGCTACGCTTTTTACAAATTTTCTGAGTTTCCTAATATTTGTAAATTTTCTCATTTTTTCTCAGTTTCACTTTGGAAAATGAAGTTTTACAAATGTAATTACTTGATGTAAATGTAATTTTGATTTTTTTACACTTACCTAGGGTAAATACGTTAGGTGAAAACTCTTAATGAATGTAATGAATCAGTTTCCAAGAAGTGAGGGATGAGTCAGTTTGACCTCCCTACACTCTAGGTATCAGTTCAGTTTTTGGTGGAAGAGATCCTTAGCTCATTGATTTGACCCCTGAGGTTTGGATAATTTTTTTTGAGGTCTATATATTGTACATTTTTACTCATTTCACAGGTTGGATGTTGTCGCGTTGATCAGAGACTCTAGTGTAATCAGTATTTGGCACGAAATTAATGAAAGAGTTGCAGCTATTTCTTTGGGATACCTATGGTATGAAAATTCAGCATATTTTCTTCTTATGTCACATATTTATGATTTTTTTGTCTTCATGATCCATTTCATGTCTATTATATGTTGGTTTTCAAGTTGGTGAGCAGAATACATCTCTCATGCTCTGTTTTGGGAAAATCTTCATAATTTGTTCATTTTCTTCAGTTTAGAAAGAATAAATGCTTTGCCTTGCTCTTTCTAGATCCTCATCAGTCTGATCCATCTCAACCAGAAACCATAAAGTGTTAGCCTTCCTACATACCTTGCCCCATTGAATATCTGCAACCCCAATATTATTTTCCCTGACCTAGCCTCTTTGAACTAATTCACCCATCCAACAAACCAATTCAAACAAACAAACCCCTGTACTCATACATAGCCTAAAACCTTAATTCATCCAACCCTCTTGGTTGTGATTTTGTGGAGAGAGCCCTCTCCTGTTTGGTAGGTATAGGTTCCAAGCTAAAATATTGGTCTGTGGTTACCTCTTTTTGGACTCTTTCTCAGCCTTAGAGATCCGGTGGAGTGATAACATATTGGCGCCGTTACCGGGGAATGAAAGATTTATTTTCCCTGGGTGCATGACAAGAATCATTGGAATTTGATCCCTTGGATGATAGGATTAAGTTTCAGAAAGGCTGACTGCAAAATTGCAATGCCAAGATTGTAGATATGGCTTCGAGAAGATACACCAGAGAAAATTCCAATCATGATCCAGCTGATCCAATTGAAGATCCAAAGAATCTTGTCAGGAAGCATATATATCAAGCTAAATATATTCAGTCATGTCCAACCCCATTAGTAATGTCTACTTCACTACCTACTAAAGTACTATCTCTTGAAGATTTACCATTTGATCTAAATTTTGAATTGTCATTGTTTAGATCTAAGTCTGAAACCTCTTTAGTCGACATGGTATTTGATCCTTTAAGACTCTCTGAGGTCCAGCCATTATCTGAGTTAGATATTAGTTCTCTAAAACTTGAAGAAAAAATTATTTTTGAAGAGACTAAACCTGAAACAGACCTTGATATCAAAGTCTGGGCCCAATTCTACCAACAAGAGTCAATACCTATCTCAACTCAACGTCAATCAATTGTTTATTTTTCATTTGCACCCTCAGCTCATCCATTATACCTACTACATCAGTACCTACAATTTTTGTTCCACTACCTATTCATCCAACCCATCATATTGTCAATCAAGCACTTCGCTCAGCAAGAATCATGGCCAGATTTTTCCCACTTATCTTATCTATTCAATTGAATGATTTACCTCAGGGTTATGTCCATAGACTCCCCCTGTTTGATATAAATTCTACCATAACTGCAAAACAACACATTGTCAAGGTCACTGACTTCATAGGCTTGGAGGAAGTAGATGTTGACAATGCCAAAATGAAAATTATAGCCCAGAGCTTATCTGGAGATGTCAAAGTTTGGTTTAGAGCCTTAACAACTAATTCCATTTCCACTCACCAGCTGGTTGATGCATTTATAGCCTGGTGGGACGTGAATAAAAACCATTTACAGTTGCTTTCTAGGTATGAGAACATAAAGAGAAATCCCAATGAATCATTCCAAGGTTTCAATACTCACTTCAATAGAACTTATAATGCAATTCTTGTTGATATCAAGCCTCCTCTAGGCTTAGCTCTCATACGTTATCCAGATGCATTTGATCCAGACATGGCTTACCAACTAAGGGAAAGAAGTCCCGCTACATTGGAAGATATGCAAAAGAATGCGATCAACGTTGAAGCAAATATGCTAATGAAAAGAGCTAGAACCATAGGTGATATAAAAGACACTATTAAAGATGAACCATCCACCTCATCTTCTGATGCCAAGATGGACACTTTGAAAAGGACTATTGAAAGGATGGTTGAAAGGATGTCCATCACTAAGAGACAACCTGAGGTTAGAAATCCTAACTTCAGAGGCCAACAACAACCTCAGTTAAGGATCAAGTAAAAATAAAAGCAGGCTCCTGAGAAATCAGCACAGCAATAGAAAATTAGGACACCCTTGCAGTAGAACTATGCTCAAGGAATAGAAGAAGAAGATGAAGACACAATTATTGAAGAAAATATTTTTTTCAAGGCTAATGATCTGCCTATGTTTTTTACGGAAGACGAAGAGTATTTTGAAAAGAAATATAAGCCTAAGGATAATGATTTCATCCTTTCCAATGATCATGAGTTGGAGACTGAATCAGATGATTATTAGTGGGGGTACTTGAATGCACCTAGTTCACAACAAAGGTAGTACTCTTTGAGGAGCAAAGAGGTGTCGGTTAATCCCATTCAGAAAATGGAATCTCAGCAAAAATATACTCAAACAAAAAAGAATCCTATGGGTAAATAGAGTAAAGGAAAAGAGCCTACAGTCTCAAATCAAAGCAAGGTAAATCAGCCATCCAAAACTTCAACAAGTAAGGAAAAGGACAGTCAGAAGAAAGAAGCTTCATCAAAGGACCATGCTGACAAATGAGACGTCGTCATTAAAGAGGTAGAAAAATCCACTCCTTTTAGCCTAGAAACTGAAATTTCAAAATTGAAAGTGTCTATTCCTTTGATTGAGCTTGTTAAGAATAACCATTATAAGCCTCATGTTGCCAAAATGCTTAAATTAGATCCTTTGTCCGACATGGTAAATGTCGATGATGATCAACCCGAACTTATTTTTCGTCCTGCTATTGATGGTTAGTTAGAAGATAGTGATTTTCCTCCATTATATTTGAGTCTAAGATTCCTCCAATGCATTTTACACAATTCCATGTCAGACTCCAGAGCCTCCCATAATCTAATGCCAAAATCCATTATGGAAAAGTTGGGTTTAGATATTACTCATCCCTACCATGACTTATACTCCTTCGATTAACATAGAGTTTGTTGTATTGGCCTTATTAAGGATTTTGTTGTCTCCCTAGAGCAGATTCCAGCAAATAATGTTTTAATGGACGTGGTGGTAGCTGACATACCTCCACAGTTTGGCATGATGTTGTCAAGATCTTGGGGGGGCGGGGGGGAATTGAGAGGCACATTGCAATTAGACTTTTCTTATGCAACTATCCCTGTTTTCAGACAATTGAGAAAATTGTACCATGAAACAAAGATGAAATATATGATCACAAGCAAAGAAAAGCCCAACAATCATCCGATAAATGTTGTACATACATATTTAGAGTCATTTTTTTTTAATGATAGCTTCTTAAATGATGTAGATAGCCAACTTGTAGAAGTAGAAGATGTTCCAGAGATTAATAATTGCATCATAAAAGTTATAGAAAAGGAAAAAGAGAATCCTCTGAGCTCATCAAAACATCCATCTAATGAGGCAGAGAAAAAATCAGAACAACCATTAGATAAAGAAAAAGAAAGTCCAGAAAATAAATAAGACACAATTCAGAAAGTTGAGACAAAATAGAAATCAGAGTTTCAACACTTGGAGGATGAAAATGGTCTATGGTCCATGGACTTTGATGGTGCCTTGGGGAAATACGGGGCATGCATTGGAATTTTGGTCTGCAACCCTTTTCATCAGCCTTGTAAAGTCCTACAAATGTTATATTATGCTCATACAAGTTAGCTTTTTGATTTCACTAAAAATTAGGCGGAGTATGAAGCACTGATTACTAGCTTAAAGATCTTGAAGAAACTGGGTGCAAAAATAAGTCCAATACGTGATGATTCAGAACTTGTGATCAAGCAAGTTAAAGTTGAATATCAAGCTAACCATCCTCACATGAGAGCATACAGGAATGTTGTATTAGATATTTTGAAAATGTATCTAGAGTATACACTTTCACTTGTGCCAAGGAGTCAAAATCTCATGGTGGATTCATTGGCTACAGCTGCAAGCAATTTTAAGATCACCATCTTTTCAAACAAGAAATTTGAGATTCATGTGAAACACCGGCCCATTGTTCCCGATAACTTGCGATATTGGCAAGTATTCTGGGATGATAAGCAGGTAAATAACTTTCTCCAAGATGAGGGTGAATTCGAGAATATTCCATAGATGAGATTTGTGACAAATATGACCAGGACATAGAAGCAACTCGGGTGGATGTACTACAACTGAAAAACAACAATATTCCAAAATGTCTCATACCTTTGGAAGAATTGTTTGACCAAGGTGACATACCAAGAAAGCCTACATTGGTGCCTACGGAAAAAGGTGTGGAGGACGTGAATATTGGGACAACGAAAAAACCAAATATGGTTAAACTTTCCAAGTCTTTATCTCCCGAGGTAAAGGCTGAATATGTTAATTTACTTTCTGAATTTTCTAATGTTTTCGCATGGGAATATGCAGATTTAAAGGTGTATAACAATATCATCATTCAACACACTATTCCGATTAAGTCCGATAAAAAGCCCTTTCAGAAAAAGTTGAGAAGGATCAACCCCATATTGCTGCCATCAATTGAAAAATAAGTGAAAATACTTTTCAAGTCCGGTATTATTATTCCTATTAGTTTTTCTGATTGGATTTCAAATTTGATCCCGGTAAGAAACAGGATTGGAGAGATCTGACTCTGCATAGATTTCAAGAACTTGAACAAAGTATCTCTGAAGGACAACTATCCACTTCCTAAAATGGACCATATCCTTCAAATAGTTGTTGGTTCTTCCCATATGTCATTATTGGATGGTTATTCAGGATATAACCAAATTCTAGTGCATGAGTATGATCAGGACAAGAAAACATTTACTAGACATTGGGGCATGTTCAAATATCCAAAGATGCCATTCGGTTTGAAAAATGCAGGGGCCACATTTCAGCGGGCCATGGACATAGAATTTTCCAATGAAAAATATGTTTTCTTGGTTGTTTATTTAGATAACTTGACAATGTTTTCACATTCTGATGATGAACATTTGCATCATTTAAGAATCGTTTTTTAGAGTTGCAGGAAGTTCGGAATCTCTCTCAACCCAAACAAAAGCCTTTTTTCCATGGAGGAGGAAAAACTTCTCGATCACATCATCTCTAAGGATGGGATCTAGATTGACCCTTCTTGTGTTCAAGAAATTTAGCAGATTGGTTTCCCTCGCAGCAAAAAGGAAATACAAGCATTCAATGGTAATATGAATTTATTACGTAGATTCATTCCTAATTTGGCTGACAATCTAAGAGAGTTGACAAATATGTTGAAAAAAGATAATGATGTGAAGTGGTTTGAAGATGCCCGGAAGTCCTTCAACTCGGTAAAGTTTTCCTTGACCACTGCCCATGTTCTAATAAGTCCTGATTATACTATTTATTTCATAATATTCTATTTTCTTCTGAGCACACTATGTCAGCAGTCTTGATGCATAAAAAGGATAAAACTGAGTTTCCAATTGCATTATTCAGTCGCAATATAAGAGATGCAGCCCTTTGGTACAAAATCATAGAGAAGCAGGCCTTGTCTTTGGTCAAAGAACTAAAATATTTTAGAGTTTACATATTACATTCACATAATCTTGCCTATGTGCCTAATGCAGTTGTAAAAGAAGTTCTCATGCAGACAGACCCAGAAGGTAGGAGAGGGAGATGGATAGCAGAATTACTAGAATATGACCTTGAGATCAAACCCACCAAGCTGATCAAAGGTTAGGGCTTAGCCAAGCTCATGGCTGAGTCAAACCTCCATGCTCTAGACATCAACCTAATTCTAGCCTTTTCCGACAATGAAGAAGAAATTAATCTCATTCAAGTATCTGATATCTTTGTGTCATCTCCACAATATTCTGATATTATTTATGCTTTACAACATCTAAACCCTCCTCCATGCATGTCTAAGAATCAAGGCAGATATTTGAAGCTCAAAGCTTCCAAGTATTTCATATTGGACAATGCACTTTACTGGAAGGATTCCAGAGGATTTTTGCTGAACTGTTTGGTCGAAGAAGAATATAAAGAAGTGATGAATGATTTCCACAAAGGAGATTATGGGGGCCACCTATATTGGAAGACCACAGACAATAAAATATTGAGAGCGGGATATTATTGGCAAACACTTTTTGCCGATGTCTACAAAATAGTAATGATTTGCCACGAATGTCAAGTTTTTCAGGGTAAAATAAAGCTTCTCCCATTACCTCTTCAACCTATTTCAATACATGCACCATTTTAGCAGTGGGGCCTAAATTTCATAGGTGACAACAAAAGTGGATATTGACAACCACAAATTACTTTACAAAGTGGATCGAAGCAATCCCAACCAAGCAAGCAACAGATTTTGTCATCATTCAGTTTTTAGAAAATAATATCTTGTCCCATTTTGGTTGTCCTACTAAGATTATCATAGCTAACGCGGCAGCATTCAAGTCTAAGAAGTTGACTGAGTTTTGTGATAGATATAACATCAAGTTTGGACACTCTACAACCTACTTCCCGCAAGGTAATGGATTGGTGGAGTCCTCTAATAAATCCTTGATCAGTATCATTAATAAAATGTTAGAGGCAAATAAAAAGAATTGGCATAAGAAGTTTATCAATGCATTGTGGGAAAACCGAGTGAGTAATAAGAAGTCTATTGGAATGTCTCCTTTTCAAGTTGTGTATGGTGTCGATATTGTGTTTCCTTCATCATTGGTAGTCCCGGTTATGAAATTTTTGCAAGAAGCATGGACTGAGGAAAATACATACAACGATGGATTTATCAAATGACCCACCTTCAGCGGACGAGAGATGAGGTATTTCAGAATGCCTCAAAACTCCATGATAAGATAAAGAAAATATATGACCGGAAAACAAAGGAAGACAACTTCAAGGTTGGATATGTAGTACTTCGTTGGGATTCCAGAAATGAGGATAAGGGTAAGCATGGAAAATTTTAGAATATATGGAAAGGGCCATATCAGATTTCAGCTTCTTGGGGACATAATGCTTATTTGCATGAAGAGATGAATGGACAAGAATGTTTATGAGGACCAGTCGATGGTAGGCTCCTTAAGCACTATCTTTTCTAAAGCACATTTCTCAAACATTTCCCATTTCATTATAAATATCAGCTTACATTTTCTGCAAGTGTGAAGTAGATATCACTAGAGTTCGGAGCCCGAAGTGAAGGCCATGGAGTTTCACTGATCTTCTGCTATTTTCAAAGTTTAGTTTTTCAGTCAAAGTAAGTGAGTATTGAGTCAATTTCCAATCAATTTCGAGTTTGTCTTGTGTCAGTCTATTTAATCTGAGTTATCAATTTTAAACCATGTTTATTAGTTTGATTTTTTGACCATATTGGTTCAATGGATAAGGCTTTCTGGTCTACGGTGTTCTTGACACCTCTTTCAGAGCTATCATCCACAATAAGGCCAATGTTAGTGTCAGTATTTGCATCCTACCATCAATGATCAAAAATCCTCTTTTCATTTCATATTAGGGTCTCATTCAGAAATTTTTATCATTACACTTGGTTTGTATTCAAAAATTTATTCACCCATGGTAGCCCTAGTCCAAAAACATCACTCTTCCTTATTATTTGATTACTTGCTGGCATACTGTCATACCTTGATAAATGTACATCAGTCATGAGGTCTAAGTCATCATGTCATCTTATCAGTCATGTCATCATGGAGTCCAGTATTTCAAGGTCTCATTAGGTCTTTTAGGGTCAATCAAGATTTTCAATAGGTCATTAGGGTTTCCAAGGTCCAAATAAAACTTCATTTCCATTGCATAAGACCAGCTATTAAAGGGTAATCCAATAACATCTCTTCACCATGTGAAGATGATTTTTAAAGAAGAAATTATTGTTTCAGCATGAAATTTTAGTTTTAAGATGTAATTTTTAATTTTTACTATGTAATTTTATGTCATTCAAAATGTAATAAGTTCATAATTCCCAAGCTACTAACTCAGAGTTCCAACATGCCAAAGCATCAAAATGTCAAATTCAAAGAGTTCTCAAAGTCACTAAATGATCAAATTTTCAAGGAAAAAGTCCAATGAAAAGGGTATAGTTTCAAAGTGTAAAGTGAATGTGAAAAGGAGAAAATGGGTCCCAAGGCCAAAAACATAAAATTCATGAAGTATAAAGACCACCAAGACATCAAAATCAAACTCATTTGCACTCCCAAAAGTCGAGCTTGCACTCCCTTAGCTAGAAAAATAGATTTCAGGGTCAAAATATTCAAAATTTGGTGGCGTTACGGTTCTAGAGGGTGGCACTGTGCTTACTCCACAGTCGATGCGCTTTCAGCTAGCAGCACTACACTTTTCTCCACGGGCGTTGCGCTTCTGTGCAAGGTGTCGCGCTTTTTCCCAACTTGCCCAAGAATCATAAAATCACCTCCAAATCTCTCAAAACCTTCAGAAAATGCTCATTTAATCCTAAATCAAGTAAGTAACACAAATTTATCCCCTCCTTGCTTCCCTAAATATCATTTTAATGGTGGTTTTCTTCTCATGAAAAATTATCATTTTTTCTAATTGAAAACCCTAGTTTCAATTCCTCATTCCTAATTTGATTCCTTGATACCCTACATTTCCTTCCCACATATCTAAAAACCCTATCCCTACCCCTACACTACCATTTCCTAGTTCCTAAATCCCTTTCCCATAAAACCCTAAGTGCTACGCTTCCAAATTTCCTAGGCAACCACTTCCTCAAACCTGTAATTTAATTATCATTTCCAACTCCCTTGACATTTCAACCTCCTATCACCTCCCAAAGCTAGATAACCCTTCCCCCATCTTCCTAAACTTTCCTAGACTCGTCCCTATTCCCTAGACGTATCTCCACTCCCCATTCATATCCACCTCATCCCTAGGGTTTCTTGGCCACCAAACACTATGGAGGAAGACAAAGACTATATGGAAGAGGAGGATAGAGAACAGAGAAGGCCTCACAAAGGAGGAAGAATCCTAAGGCTAGAGACCACTAACACAAATGAACTCATGGCCTATCCTATGATTTTCAATTATTTTGAGTATGTAGGTTTCCTTTATTTTTGCAACATGAATCAAAGGGTCCAACATCATCCTATGTTGAGTAGAGTTTTCATTTCAAACCTCAGAGACAATAAAGTGACCCTTGCAGGTTTGACATTCACTGTATCTACATCTATCATTGCTGCTGCCACAGGGATTCCAAACATGGGTGAGAAGTTGTTTAAATCCAAAGATTTGGAGAATCAGTATTATGAACCATTCATCAAACCAAGGTACAAAAATGAGAGGAAGAGGGTCTTCCCTTTCAGCTACCTTCTTGATAGGTATGCCCCCATGATGAAAATCATCATGAAGTAATTATCTTGTGAAGGAAGGTTATCTAGGCCCTAAACATACCATATCAAACTGCTTATCCACTTCACAAGAGTAATATTTCTCAATATCCCATACTATATATTCAGGAGCATAAAAAAATGGCATTCATTGTACAAAAGAGAGACTATGACCAGTAGATGAACAACCTCTTCCACCACTCATTGATCAAAATAATTGTACTCCATCACCTTGACTAGTTGAACATCTCATGGGACACCTTCATTGCCAATGACATCTTCACTGCTCCACATGTTTAATATGTGCCTTCTTCATCTCATATTGCTACATCTATGCCTCCATCTCAGTCCACTTCGCATATTTCATCACCATCACAATTTCATGGTCAGATCGGGTCACCAAGCAGAGCTATGGTCAGCAAGCCTAAAAGGGTTGGATTGGGCATATTGGAAAAGACATATCAGAGAGGGCATAGGTAGTTTTCTTCCCCACATATTGTGGGAGGGACCTTACATTATTCATCAACAAAGCAAGTACAGAAGGGCAAACAAAAGATGACAGAAGTACATGAGCATGAGGAAGCCATGCAAGAGGATGAGGATCCTCATGATGAGGAAAAATATTTTGACCTTGTTGAATTGGATGAGGAGTAGGATTATGAGGCCTCCAATTTGATTATAAAGGAGAAGGATGCCAAAATTAGGGAGATTTAGACCAACTTATAGAGATCTAAGTTTGTGATTTCATACTATGAGGAGGAAACTCAACAACTCAAAACCAAGCAGGCAATCATGGAGATGTAGCTTCTCAAGGAAAAAGAGAAGAAAACAAGGAAAAGGCTTTTCTCAATGAGGCTTATGAGAGGTGTGGTGAAAAAAATGAAGAAGAAGAAGAAGTGCCAAGAAAGAGACCTAGGACTAGAGGGCTGAAAAGAGCTCTAGAACTAGAGAGGAAAAAGGAGGTTTAACTTACCAATGAGCTCACTTTAAATGAGCAGTTTTCCATCATGGTCAATGAGCACCGGGGGCATTGGCTTGATAGGGCCAATTAAAATCTTGAGAATCTACTAGAGAAGGAAAATAAGGACAATCACATACTGAGGAAGATGGCCAAACACTACTCCAAGAGAAATCGGATTGCAAGGTCAAAGCTACAAAAGGCCAAATCAAGACTTGAAACCCTAACCAAGAAAAATGAAGGGGACAAGCTTGATATGCTTTCTGAGGCATCACTAATTGCCTAACATACTGCACCAGTTTCCCAGAGAAGAAATTTTGAATAAATTTGAGCAATTTTGGATTTTTTTGGAAATTTTGCATTTTTGGCAGTTTTGCATAGTCACGCTGTCAAAAGCGTAGCGCCCTAGGCGCTGCACTTTTTATAGGGACATCCAATGAAAAAAATAAAGGCACCGTTGCATTCAAAAGGTCAAATACAATCACCCTAGCAACTTTTCTAACCTTTTTTGGGCCAACTAGTCAGTCAAAATGTCAAAAACACACCTCAAAAAACATGTTTCTACCCTCTTTTGGAGGCTAGCGTTGCGCTTTTGACCATTATTGGGAGAATCAACTTTTGGAGGGCCAAATCAACACCATTTTTGAAACTTAACACATATATGGAAACTAGATAGGATAGGCTTTTCAATGAGCTATCTTAAACTGAATTTGGACATTTAGAACCCCCTCAAACATGGCGTTGAAGTTGGCGCTGCGCTTTTTAAAAAATTTCTGAGTTTCCTGATATTTGTAAATTTTCTCTATTTTTCTTAGTTTCACTTTGGAAAATGAATTTTTACCAATGTAATTGAATGATTTAAATGTAATTTTGATGTTTTTACACTTACCTAGGTTAAATACATTAGGTGAAAACTCTTGATGAGATGGAATGAATCAGTTTCCAAAAAGTTAGGGATGAGTCAATTTGACCTCCCTACACTCTAGGTATTAGTTTAGTTTTTGGTGGAACAACTCCTTAGCTCATGGATTCAACCCCTGAGGTTGGGAGAAGTTGTTTTGAGGTCTATATATTTTAATTTTTTACTCATTTCACAGGTTGGATATTGTTGCATTGATCAGAGACTCTAGTGTAATCAGTATTTGGCAGGAAATTAAAGAAAGAGTTACATCTATTTATTTGGGATACCCGTGGGATGGAAATTTAGCATAATTTCTTCTTATGTCATATATTTATGAATGTTTTGTCTTCATGATCCACTTCATCTCTATTATATGCTGGTTTTCAAGTTCATAAGAAGAATACATCTCTCATGTTCTGTTTTGGGAAAAACTTCATAATTTGTTCATGTTCTTCAATTTAGAAAGAATACATGCTTTTCCTTGCTCTGTCTAGCTCCTCATAAGCTTGATCCATCTCACCCTGAGACCCTAAATTTTTAGCATTCCTACCTACCTTGCACCATTTAATATATGCAACCCTAATATTATTTGCCTCGACCTATCCTCTTTGACCTAATTCACCCATCTGACAAACCAATTCAAACAAAAAAACCCCTGTACTCATAACTAGCCTAAAACCTTAATTCATCCAGCCCTCTTGGTTGTGATTTCGTGGAGAGAGCCCTCTCTGGTTTGGTAGCGCTAGCTACCAAGCTAAAATATTGGTGTGTGGTTACCTCTGTTTGGACTATTTCTTATCCTTATAGATCCGGTGGAGTGATAACAATAGCCAAGAGGGCTGGATTAATTAGGGTTTTAGGCTAGGTATGAGTACAGGGGTTTTTTTGTTTTGAATTGTTTTTTTTGGATGGGTGAATTAGGTCAAAGAGGCTAGGTCAGGGCAAATAAGATTAGGATTGCATTCCATTCAAAGGGGCAAGGTAGGTAGGAAGGCCAATACTTTAGGGTTTAAGGGTGAGATGGATCAGATTGATGAGGAGCTATAAAGAGCAAGGCAAAGCATGTATTCTTTCTAAACTGAAGAAAATGAACAAATTATGAAGATTTTCCCAAAACAGAGCATGAGAGATGTATTATGCCTATAAACTTGAAAAGAAGCATATAATAGTGATGAAATGGATCATGAATACAAAATATTCATACATATCTGACATAAGAAAAAACTATGCTAAATTTCCATACCACAGGTATCCCAAAGAAATAGCTGCAACTCTTTCATTAATTTCCTGCCAAATACTGATTACATTAGAGTATTTGATCAATGCAACAACATCCAACAATATCCCTCTTGTGAAATGAGTCAAGAAATGATAGATATATACATCAAACAAATTCTCCCAACCTAAGGGGTCGAATCCCTAAGTTGAGGATCTGTTCTACCAAAAACTGAACTGCATACCTAGAGTGTAGAGAGGTCAAATTGACTCATCCCTCACTTTTTGGAAACTGATTCATTACATCTCATCAAGAGTTTTACCTAATGTATTTACACACAGGTAACTTCAAAACATGATTATTACATTTACATCCTTGAATTACATTGGTAAAAACATCATTTTCCAAGGTGAAACTGAGAAAACTGAGAAAATTTGCAAATTTTAGGAAACACAAAAAATTGGTAACAAGAGCAGCGCCAGTGTAAAAAGTGCATTGCCAACTTCAACTCCATTTTTTAATGGGTTACCAGTGTCCAAATGGAGCTCAATATAGCACATTGGAAAGCCTATCCTATATAGTTTCCATTTCTATGCTTCGTTTCCAAAATGGTTTTGATTTGACCCTCCAAAACTTCATTCTCCCAAGACTGTTCAAAAGCGCAGCGCCAGGAAGCCAGAAGCGCAATACCTCTTTGTAAGCCACTTTTGGAGGCCTTCCCAAACTCCAAATTGAGCTCATGATATCTCATTGGAAATCCCTTCTAGACTAGTTTTCATTTGACTTATCAAGAAATTCATTTGGAAAATCCATCAGGGAGAACAGTTGATTTTACCAAGACTACTCCAGAAGTGCAACAACTCTCCTATAGAAAATGTATTTTTGACATTTCTCCCAAACCATAATAGCTGTGTAAAAACTGAAGGAGGGTTTTCTACCTTGGTATATTATTAACCAAAACCTCTTTAATGTTTGTAAAATTCATCTCCATTTTTCTAGAAATAGACTTTGAAGCAAAACTAGCCCTATGTGTAGCAAATGATTTGTCCCTTGGAGTGACTTCTTGAAAAATGATGGAGACATGATGTTTATGAGCTGTAATGGCCTCATACTTTCTAATATGACCTCCCTTATGTGGCCTTATCTCTTCCCTCTCTTATTCCTCCATGTAGTCTATGTTTTCCTCCTACATGGTATTTTACTCTAAAAACCCTAGGGATGAGGAAATGTGAGTGGGGATAGGTCCAGAGAGTGGGGAATGGGCTGGAAAAAATTAGGAAGATAGGGTAATGGGTTAGTAAACTTATGGAGGTGGTGGGGGGTTAAATTTTTTAGGGAATTGGGAGTAGTAATTTTATTACAGGTTTGATGGTAATGGGTGCCTAGGAAATAGATATGCCTAGGACTTAGGGTTTAGGGGAAAATGGAATTAGGGACAAAAATATAGTAATGTAGGGGTATGGATAGGGTTTAGGAATTGAATTTAGGGTTTATGGGCATCAAATTGGGAATGAGGAGATGGGATTAGGGTTTTCAACTAGACAAACTGCCAATTTTTCATGAAAACTAAACGCCATGAAAATGCTCTTGAAGAATGCAAGGAGGAGGAAAAGATGACTTACTTACTTGTTAAGACGTGGTAATAAACTTTTCTAGAGATTAGGAGCAATTTTCATGAGTTTTGGAGTTTTCTTAGAAAATTGGGCAAAAGCGTAGCGCCCTTCAGCAAAAAACGCAACGTTGTTGTCCCAAAGCGCAGCGCTTGTTCAAAAAGCACAACGCCACCCTCCAGAAATGCAGCACCACCCAAAAATTCAAACTTTGACCCTGCAAAAGTGTTTTTTGAGCTAAGGGATTGCAAGATCGATGGTTGCAATGGAAAATGAGCTTCTTCTTTGTCTTATGGTGGTCTTTATACTTGATGAATTTGATGTTTTGGGCGTTGGGACCCACTTTCTCTTTTCTTCTCTTTCACTTTACACTTTGAAACTATAACTTTTCTATTTTTGACTTATTTATTTACACATTGATCATTTGATGAGTTTAGAGAACACTAGGATTTGACATTTTGATGCTTTGATATGTGGAACCTTGAGTTCGGAAGCTTGGGAACCATGAACTTATTACATTTTGAATGACATAAAATTACATAGTGAAAATAAAAATTACATTTGAAATAAAAATTACATGTTGAAATAAGAATTTCTCTTTACAAATCATCTTCACTTGGTGAAGAAAAGTTATTTGGTCACTCCCTTACTTGTTGACATTATGCAATGGAAATGAAATTTTATCAGACCTTGAAAAACCCTAAAAATACCTAATGATAACCTTGACTGACCTAATTTCATGTTGACATGACTGATATGATGACATGATGACTTAGACCACATGGCTGATGTACATTCAACAAATTATGAAAACGAGCCAGCAAGTAATGGTAATTTAGGAAAAAGTGAAATTTTTTATTATAGGGCTACCATCAGTGAGTACATTTTGGAATGCAAACCTAGTGGAATGATAAAATTTCTGAATGAGACCCTAATATGATATGAAAAGAGGATTTTTGATCACTAATGGCAGGATGCAAATACTGACACTAACAAGCTGCATCATCCTCCGGGACATCATTCCAGGTGCAACCCAAGGTGTGGACAAGAGGAGGGAGATGCTAACCCTATGTGGGCCCAGTGGATACATGTGGACCTAGATGGGAAAAGAGACGAATGGGGATAAAATGAGTGGAAGAGAGTGATGTATATGGTTTCAAGAAGCGGGACCGTGCAACCCAAATCGACATTTCCCACGTAGTTCCAACCCTAAATCTAATGTCCATTAAAGGAGATCCCACAGAACTACGATATAAGTTTAACCATGAAATTGGGTAGTGGAAGTGTTTAGCAACACCATGCATGCTAGTGTCCTGGAACTATTATTTTTCCTTATTTCAAACATACAAACTTTCACTTGCATTTTTCTAACTCATGTTAACGCACCATATAATCAGTAAAGTGTTCTCTCAATTCTCCAATAGATCAAATAAAATTTCAAAAGAGTGTCCACTCATTGGTGTTTATAGGAATTATTCAAAGGATTCCTACATAACATAAGTTTCTCCTTATACAATGTTGGATAATTGGTTGGAAGGGAACAATATCTCAACTACTCATATGAATATGGATTGACTTGATGAAATTCTACCACTATTTTATCCACTAGTATCTAGAGATTTAACTTTGGATTTGAGAACACGTGATTTTTCAAAAGAGTGGATCAAAACATTCTAGGATCACATAGTTGACACATTTACCTTTTCTTGAACGAACTGTTTTTTCTTCATATACTAGATGTAGATTTGTTGATTTTGTGAACAATTTAGGAAATTGAAAACCAATTTTAATCATAGCGATGGTGGATCAAAGGTTGTACATAAACAAATTTTATCAAATATTATTAACTAAATAGATAAAAATGTATTTTATGGAATTATTTTTTAATACCTTGTCTAATTAAGTGATTTTTTAGTAGTCCATTTTCAATCCCTATATTTAGCTATCAATGTCAAAGACAATGATTTAGAAGGCTCCTCTATTAATAAATCAAAGTCTCAAAGATGAAGAGGGGGATTCTACTAATAATCAGATCATGTTGGTATCAGAGCATAATTTTATCTCATTTTAGCCAAGAATTAGCTATTGCTTCTATAGCTATTGGTTGTTGAATTTGTGCAAGCAGAATTTAACAATTTGACAAGTTTATGTGTGAAGGAGAAGGTCAAGATTGAGACTTCAGATTCTCAAATTGCAACAAAGAAGCTTTGTTTGCATTGCATGTGTGATGGCAGCTTCATTAAGTGATATTTCTAATCCATCTTCCTTAGCAAAACTCTTTGATAAAGAGATGTTTCAAAAACTCTACATCATGATTGATAGGATGCAAGAGAAGTATGAAGATAAGAGGAAGAACATTAAACTTCAAGAGCAATTGATTTCCATGAAGGAGGGGCAGAGGTCGAGGTTCAACCACGCGACCTCCCCCCAAAAACTCTCGCGATTTCAAAAATATTCCATGAATTCAGACCTTGTTTAGAATGGCACGTCATCTTCTATTTGAAGGGTTATGCAGATATGAGGGTGGAGGAACGGAGCGGGCCAACCCTCCTCCTCACGTGACCTTGTCATATGACCTTGGTTAAGCACCCAGTTAAGTACGGATTAGTGTGCACTTAATGCAAACTTAAGCACAGTTAAAGCCTTAATTAATCCATCACTTAATCTGGCAGTGTTTTTGGAAATGCCTCAAATTTAGCATAATTTCCATATTTGGTGGAGCTAACTGGCAGTTTTCGAGATTTAGAGGCAGAATCTAGGGGAAACCTTAATTAGGCTTATCTTAGTCAATTTTCGACCAATGTTTGCTCAAGGATAGTCATTCTTAGCATATTGGCATGCTTTGAATCCATTGGAACAACTTTTAGAGCAAATGGAGCTCATCTACAATTGTTTTTTGTCACTTGAATAATTTTGAAGCCGAGGGACACCAGGAGGGAAGGTCATGCCTAGATCAGCTGGAGGCCAAATGGAGTGCATGAATAGTCAATTTTTTATGTATTTGATTCTCTGAACACAATGGTACAATTTATAGAGGCGTTGGAGAACACCTAAAAGTTATTTTGTCACTTTGGAGATTAAACAAGCCCATGGCCACCGGGAATGGAGGTCAAGCCTAGAGGAGATGTGAACCAAATTCAGAGATTGAATAGTAATTTTTGGGGTATTTGAGTATTTTGAATCCAATGGAATAGTTAGAAAAACCATTGGAGCAATACAGTTGCTTTTAATCAGAAATTTTACTCATAATCCTAAGAGGGCCTAACTAGTTAAAGCAAGTCCATGGAGATGTAGCCCAGGAGGGGTGAACTCCATCATCATCCATTATTTTATGTGATTGTTGTGAGTTATTTTTATGCATTTCAGTTTTTTACATGAGTTTTAATTGATATGAATATGGGAAAATTTGTTATTGCTATGCAAGCTCCCTCATCATTATTAAAAATGTGTTTCAGAATCGGCTCACGTTAACCATTTGTGAAGGGGTTTATGTGTGTTGTTCCATGTGTCTTTGATGATAAAATTATGAGTTAATTAAATTTTAAAAACTCATGAACATCAAATGAAATACATTAATATAACTCAAAGCAATCACATAACACAATGGATGATGATGGAGTTCACCCCTCCTAGGTTATATCTCCATGGACATGCATTAACTAACAAGAACCTCTTGGGATTATGAGTCAAAAGTATGATTACAAGAATATGTGATGCTCCAATGGATTTTCTTATTGCTCCATTGGATCTAGAAGACATGAAAAACCGAAAAATGACTATCCAATCTCTGAATTTGGTTACCAACTCCTCTAGGCTTTACCTCCAACCTTGGTGGCCATGCGCTTGTTTAATCTCCAAAGTGAAAAACGAACTTTCATATGCATTGTAATGCTTCTATAAACTATACCACTGTGTTCATAGAATCAAATACATCAAAAATTGACCATTCATTCACTCCATTTGACCTTCAGCTGATCTGGGCATGGCCTTCCCTCCTGGTGGCCCTAGGTTTCAAAATTATTCCACTGATCAAAACACATGTAGATGAGCTCCATTGCCTCTGTAAGATGGTACAATGGATTCATAGCATGAAAATATATTAAGAATGACTATCCTTGAGCAAATATTGGTCGCAAATTGACCAAGATAGGCCTCATTAAAGTTTTCCCTAGATTTTGCCTCTAAATCTGGAAAACTGCAAATTAGCTCCACCAAATCTGGAAGTGGTGCTAAATTTGGGGAATATACTAAAAATCTGCCAACTTAATCTCATGATTAATTAATGGATAATTGTGTATTAACTATGGCTAATAGCACACTTAGCCGCAATTAGTTAGGCGCTTAACCAAGGTCATAAGGTGAGGTTCTATGAGGAGGAGGGTTGGCCCGCTCTGCTCCTCTACCCTCCGAAGTCCGCATATAGCTCAAATACGAATTTTGCGCTTGGCATTTCAAGTTTTGATGTTATGGCTTGTTGGAGAAGGCGCTTGGGTATAGTGGCGGAAGTCACGGGGTCTCACCCCTCACCACATGTTTTGGCAAATAAGTTTAAAATATTTTGAAAATACACGTCCACCGTTTAATGTTTGAATTACGCCATCAAAACCTTAGGTTAACGTAATTATAAGTCGCCTCCTCAATACACATTCATAAGCTCTTTAACATTGTAATATTACAACACCACCACATGTTTTGGCAAACAAGTTTAAAATCTTTTGAAAATATGCGTCCACGGTTTAAAGTTTGAATTGCGCCATTAAAACCTTAGGTTAACGTAATTATAAGTCGCCTCCTCAATACACATTCATAAGCTCTTTAACATTGTAATATTACAACACCGCCACAATAATGTAAATAGTTTAATACCATATACGTTGAAATGCCCACTAATGAAACTTAATGATATTAATGCTCCACCATTTGGATTGACCAAGGTTTAACATATGACACCATAATTCATTAAATCATTTAATGTGCCTCCAACTATACGTTTGAAATTAAAGGTATGCCATATTAAAATAAACTTTGAACTTTTGACTTTTGAGATTTTTTTAATTTAAATGTGGAATTTAAATACATATATATAAGGTTTAGGAATTAATATTAAATATTAATATATATAATAATTTAATATAATATATGATAATTAAATCTCATATATATATATATATATATATATATATATATATATATATATATATATATATAATCCAACTTTAATATATAATAAAAAATAATTTCCCACATATAAATATCATGAACCCACATTCAATCTTAGAGGACATTGGGCAATTTCTACCTTCACAAACCAAACTGGTGAATCCTGAAGTAAAACTTGTCACAGTCCCATTGGGAAAAACTGAAGAAGATTCTTTGCATGCTAACTGGACTTCCATGTCATCAGCGATACATGTTCTGCAATATTTAAAAAAAAAATTGCATGTTTTGAACGACGATCAACATACCATAACTTCTTCATCCGAACTCGGTTTTCAACGAAACGAGTTGCATTGGATTAATTGCGATGAGCCGGACGCTTTCGTTTTGGTTTGGTTCAATTCTAAGCACTTTCATTTTTGAGCTACTTTTTTCCCCTGATCTAGATTCTGATCACTCCTTCCCACTGACATGCTTTTGGACCCACAAAAGTTGGTTATTTCATGAGTGTTAAACACTCTTCTATTTCCCAAGTTCTATCATCCTGATTCTACTTGGAGAAATATTCATGACAACCACTTGGTCACTGCCATGTCTTGCCTTACATTACAAATGGCTTGGCTCTTCAACCATTTTTCTCCTTTTGTTGTTGACCCAATCCAACACTTGTTGGCTTCTTGCTGATATAACTCTTTTTGCTGTACCAAATCGATTCCTCGGTGCCTTCCCACTGAGAATCATGGTCCTCCTTTGCAATGAGTGAACTAAAACAAGTAGCTTCCAACATCAGTAAAAATAAGAAAAGAAATGACCATCTTTTACCTCCATGGTTCCAAATTCCACATCTGGAAGAATGCATTTGCCATCTCCTTCTCTTCTTGGCGTCAACACATATAATGGTCTACAATGGCTGCAAACTTTTTTTCTTGGCATCTTGTCACAACAAACACATCATGCAAGAAACAACTTGACGACATGTCCTCTTGTTCCTTCAAGGGAAAAAAATTCACATCATGTGAATATCGCCATGTACTCTCACATCTTAGTGTCAAAACTTATTGACCAAACACAAGTCAACAAAAAAAAATGCCTCTTCAAACAAATGAATCTCAACTCAAGGATAAGCATGCATAACAACCTGACGATTCTTTTCGCAAAACAAAAAGGATTTCACATCATGAAACACCTCGTCAACATCTCCTTTTCATCTTTGGAGACAAAAATTAACTCTCCAATTAAATATGACATGTATGCAACACACAATCGACCAACACATGTCAACACTCGTGCATGTGCAAATGATCAACACTCTCAAGTTGACAACATACATGTTAAAAAAATCAATCGACCAACACAAGTCAATTACAAATGCATGTTCAAGCATAATGAAATACAAAATTCCATTGTTTATACACAAACTCTCATGCATGTATACAATTCTTCCACTCTCTCACAAGTACAATCATAAGTACAAGAATTCCATTCATATTTACACGTACTTAAATCTGAAATGAACAAATTTTGTTGCAATAAAGTGAGTCAACATGCTCCACTTTCAATCACCTTGTTGACGTAAACATGCAACATGCATTCCATTGGCAAAGAAATACAACAACATCAAAAGACATGCAAAGCCTTAATGGGATAAGAAATCTAACCATCTCTTACCAAACCATTTCAATGGTGCTTCCTTCAGCTACACATCATCATCATCATGTGAATCATCTTGACCCACATCAATTATGGAATCTTCTTTTCCATTCTTGACATTCTCTTTCTCCACCTTCTTCAAATGCCGTGGATGACTTGCTGGAAACAAAGTCCAACACTTGTCTACAAGATGACCTTGCTTACGGAAATGAGTGCAAAACAATTTCCTCTTCTTTTCAACATGGTTTTCTTTGTCTTTGGATTTCTGCCTCCTTTGCTTCAAAATTTTCCAGTGCATCGTTGTCTTCTTCCAACACCTTGAAACATTATGGTTATCCAAACCACAAAAGGAACATGCAACTTTTCTCCAAATATTATGTGAGAATTTTCCATGTTTATTATAATCAAAGGCAACTTGATTAAAATCAGATTTATACCTTGAACATTCACCTTTGTCGGCTTATTGAGGAGGTGAATTTGATGAGGTAGTGGCTCTCTTTGGAATACCAACAATGCATTAAAAGAATTTAGAGCTTTCAATATCCTCTTGTTCGCCATTCTCATTAGTTGCATGCTTATGAGCACCTTCTTGCAAAGTGGGTGTAAAACTTTTGCATTCCTCATGAACACAATCTTCACAAGCTTGAGGTAATGAACATAAAATGAATGTCCTTCTTGGAACACCTTCATGTGCCTCCTTGGCTTTAGATATTTCTCCATCATGTTGTCCATAACCTAGACCCAAATACTTAGGCCTTTCCTCAACAACAATTGTCTCAACTATGCCTTGTACATGTTTTCCTAACCCTTTACCTTCATAGCCCATCTTCATCAATAATTTGGACCCTATTCTTCTAGTGTGTCTTTCAAAAGAACCTACACATTCATTTTGAGAGGAAATTGAAGATAAACTTGAATTGCATACTTCTTTTTCAAGCACATACTTGGCTAAGGCTAACTTGGCATCATGGAGTTGAGTCTCCGTCTCATGCATCCTTTCAAGGTTCCCATTTGCAATATGGAGCTGAGTCTCCATCTCATGCATATTTTCAAGGTTCTAATTTGCAATATGGAGCCGAGTCTCCATCTCATGCATCTTTTCAAGAAGCTCCTACTTCTCCTCCTTCATGGTAATCAACTGCTCTTGAATTTTATTACTCTCCCTCTTATCTTCATACTTCTCTTGCATCCTATCAATCATGATGTATATTTTTCGCAGCATCTCTTTATCAAAGAGTTTTTCTAAGAAAGATGGATTAGAAAGATCACTTAATGTAGCTGCCATCACACATGAAATGCAAACAAAGCTTCTTTGTTGTTAGAAAATTATATATATTAGAGAAATGGAACACATTAAGTATGCAGAAACACAAACATGGAAAACATATAAAACAAGAGAGACACAAATATACGTGGTTCACCCAATTTGGGCTACATCCACCCCGAACAACTAGTCCTTCCTTTATATCATCCAGCAAAATAAAGAGACATAACCTACCGCAGATCTGTTGTAATATCCTTGTTTCTCTCTCACAGCCGCCCTTTCAGTTTCTCACTCATAATACTCATACAATACACATCCGCAATACAATACCCTGATAAAACAGAGGGGTTTCCTTCTAGGGAAAAAAATCCTAAATTAAACATAACTTCTACCGTCAAATCATCCACCTAACGAACGACCCAGATTGGACTAGAAATTACAATATTTTACAACGTAATTTTACATATGTTTTTACAGGGGTGTTTCCCCTGAAACCCCCCGCCAAGAGGGGGCTCCATAAAGTTGCAGTCACCCACCCCCCCCCCCCCCCAAGACCCCCCAGGCAGCGTTTCAATGACGGGTGGAATTGTCGCCCCGTTAAGAACAGGTGTCCAATGCTTTGATACATATAAATAATATAATCAGGCTCCACACCCAACATTTGATGCAATTTGAGAATCTGAAGTCTCAATCTTGGCCTTCTCCTTCACACATAAACTTGGCAAACTGTTAAATTCTCCTTGCACAAATTCAACAACTAATAGCTATAGAAGCAATAACTATAGAATAATTATCTATCCTTGGCTAAAATGAGATAAAAAATTTCTCTGATACCAAATTGATTTGAATATGGGAAAACTTGTTATTGTTATGTAAGCTCCCTCATCAGTATTAAAAACGTGTTTAAGGATCGGCTCATGTTAACCATTTGTGAAGGGATTTATGTGTGTAGTTTCAAGTGTCTCTTATGATCAAATTATGAGTTAGATAAATTTTAAAAATTCATGAAAAACAAATGAAATGCAAAAATATAACTTACAGCAATCACATAACACAATAGATGATGATGGAGTTCACCCCTCCTAGGCTACATCTCCATGGACCTGCTTTAATTAGCTAGGCCCTCTTAGGATTATGAGTCAAAAGTCTAATTACAAGAATCTGTGATACTCCAATGGATTTTTTGATTGCTCCATTGGCTTTAGAAGACATGGAAACCCCCAAAATGACTATATCTGAATTTGGTTACCAGCTCTTCTAGGCTTGACCTCCAACCCCGGTGGCCATGGGCTTGTTTAATCTCCGAAGTGACACAATCACCTTCAAATGTGCTCCAATGCCTCTATAAATTATACCACTATGTTTATAGCATCAAATACATCAAAAATTAATTATTCATTCACTTCATTTGGCATTCAGATGATCTGGGCATGGCATTCCCTCTTGGTGGCCCTAGGTTTCAAAATTCTTCAAGTGACCAAAAACACCCGTAGATGAGCTCCATTGCCTCTGCGAGTTGTTCCAATGGATTCATAGCATGCCAATCTGCTAAGAATGACTATCCTTGAGCAAAACTTGGCCGAAAATTAACCAAGATAGGCCTCAATAAAGTTTTCCCTAGATTCTGCCTCTAAATCTGGAAAACTGCTAGTTAGCTCCACCAAATCTCGAAGTGGCACTAAATTTGGAGAATCTGCTAAAAATCCGCCAACTTAATCTCATTATTAATTAATGAATAACTATGGATTAACTATGGCCCAGTGCACACTTTTACCAAGGTTATATGGTAAGGTTCTATGAGGAGAAGGGTTGGCCCGCTCCGCTCCTCCACCCTCTGATGTCTGCGTACAACTCAAATACGAATTCTACGCTTTGCATTTCAAATTTTGATGTTGTGACCTATTAGTAAAGAAACTTGAGTGTAGTGAAAAGAGTCATGAGGTCAAACCCCAACCTCGCCTTTGAACAGACATCAAAACCTTAGATTAAACGTAATTATATGATGACTCCTCAGTGTGCTTTCATAAGCTCTTTAACCTTGTAATATTACAACACCACCACCATAATGTAATATGGTTTAATACCATATACGTTGAAATGCCCACTAATGAAACTTAATGATATTAATGCTCCATCATTTGAATTGACCAAGGTTTAACATATGCCACCATAATGCATTAAATCATTTAATATGCCTCCAACTATACGTTTGAAATTAAAGGTATGCCATATTAAAATAGACTTTGAATTTTGGGTTTTTTCATTATTATTTAAATGTGGAATTTATATATATATACATATATATATGTGGGGTTTTGAAATTAATATTAAATATTAATATATATAATAATTTAATATAATATATAATAATTAAATCATGTAAAATATAAATTATATATATAATATTTAATTCAATTTTAATATATAATAAAAAAATAAATTTTCACACATAAATATCATAAATTTATATTCAACTTTGGAGGATATTGAGCAATTTTTATCTTACAAATTAGATTGGCAAATCTCGCAGTGACACTTGTCACAGTCTTATTGGACAAAACTGAAGAAGATTCTTTGCATGCTAACTGGACTGCCATGTCATCAGTTGCATATGTTCTGCAATATTTTTTTTAAAATTTATATGTTCTGAACGACTATTAGCAAACCATAACTTCCTTATTTGAACTCGGTTTTCAATGAAACGATTTGCGTTAGATTCCTTGAGACGGGTCAGTCGCTTTCGTTTTGATTTGATGCAATTCTGAGCACTTTTATTTTTGAGCTCATTTTTGCCTCTAATTTAAATTCTGATAAGATGAAAAGGAAAATTCTACTAATAATCATAATAATCATAATACAAATTTAAATTGTCAATTATGAGTGAGGAAGAAAAAAAGATAATTTTATATAATCCGAATAATATTCTTCAAAACTTTAATATTGTAAAAAAAAAACAATGTCTTTAATTTGGAAATACACAACTATGTTATTCTCTATAACATGGTGATACGAGCAAAAAACCATATAAATGTTAATAAAGATTATCGGAACAAAGAAATCAATAAAGATTATCAGAACAAAAAAATCAATAGTTTCATGCATGCAAAAACATGAAAATGAAGAAATATAGTCTAATCAAGCATGAATTTGGAATATGACCCATTTACTCCAATACTTTTGATTGCAAACCCATCATTTACTCCAATACTTTTGATTGCAAACCCATCCACAGTAGATCATTGATAAGTAAGAAACATAGTGATTGTTTGTAAGTAATTTGGAATGTGTAAAAAATATATTATGTAATATATTACACACATACCTTCTTTATACAAATTCATACAATAATGAGCGGTTGATAATGGAATTAAATGATTATTTTTTATTAAAGAGGCATCCCAAAAGGAGAAATAAATATTTTAAAGTGATGACCACAATGATTTTAAATACAAGTAAAAAATTGTATAATCATGACCATATGGATTATATTTCTTAGAAGTGATATGAGAGTTTTATTAATGAAATTAAGTGGAACAAATTTAATAAAAAGTATATCACTTCAAATATATCTCTTAGAAGTGATATGAGAGTTTTACTAAAGAAAATTAAGTAAAATAAATTTATAATATATATATATATGTGTATATGTGTGCTCATGAATTTAGTAATATAATAAAATTAAATATTTTAAAAATTTACAAATATTATAGATGAATTTTGGAAATAATGAAATTAAATATTTTAAAAATTAATAAAAAAATTACCAACATTATGAGATGAATTTGGAAAATAATTTGATGCTTGAACTTTACATATAATGTCAACTCCTCTTTTCATTTTGGATTGAAATATTTGTGTAACAAACTTCAAATATCATATAATGAAAATAGGATTGAAATATTTTTGTAACAAAATTCAAATATCATATAATTATTTAAATAACAATTATTTATATTAATTGTATATTTTTCTATGTCAATTTATTATGAATAAATATTTTAAATTTAATGGTTTATTTATGTTGTTGGTTTATTTTTGTTATGTATTGATTATTTAGTAATAATTTATAATTTACTTTAATTACATATTCATAATATATAATTATTTTTTACTTGTAGTTATATCTATAGTCATGATTTTTTATTTTTTATTTTATTTTTTTTTCAATTTCAACTTCAAAGAAATTATAGGCATGGGAAGTTGAGGTGTTGTTGTATGGAATTAGAGTGCTTACTTGAAAAATAACAAACTACAAATAACCAAATATTTTGCATGACTATTACCATTGTTATGTATAAATGTAGTCTTTGATATTATTAATGTTGCACAAGAGCATTTTGACACAAATTTGTGGTTTGTTTATTTATCTTACACTCAAGTTTATTTAATAAGAAAAAAATAGCAACTTCTTCGTTAGTAATTTGAATGGTTGAAGCATTTAAAATTCTTGTTTAATTGAGCTTATCACAATGTATACATGTTTTTTATGCATGTGTTTGTTGAATATTATATATTTACAAAAAATTGTTGAAAGATGTTTTTATCCGATATTAATATAGATATGGAAAATCAAACATATTGTTTAGAGATGAAGTTGAATACCATTTAAAAGTCAAGGAAAGCTAATTAAAAAAATCCATAAATTGATCATTTGATGATTTAAATGAAAGAGAAAAATATAAAAACAATGTTGTGTTCATTGTTAACTCACCTAACGCCTCATCAAAACATGAATAATTGCTTAAAAACATTCAAATTTAGAAGAGATTAGTGAGGAGAAAAGCTTTATGATACAATGAAGAAGTATATTTTAATGATAATTGTAGTTATTTTAGTAATTGGTTTAACAGAAAGAAAAAAAAACAGTATGAATGAAACTATGTAAGTGATTATGTTTTTGAAAGAAATTATATCATATTTCTAATTATTAACTTAATAACTTAGCAATGTACAAAAATCAATATTACTCTGATTGCATGTGTTGTATTTTTTTGTTTGGAAATACATGATTATTAAATAAATAGTTGATTATTTTTTATATGTATGGATTATTTTTTATATGCCATTCATAGAAGATAATTACAAAAAAAAAACAATGTTAATAAATATAAACATTGAAATGACGACAAAGATTTATTTCATACACCTAGGGTTTAAATAATTATTTGAAAAATGCCTTAGTTTTTTTGAGGTTGGTTTATGGATGTCTCTCCAACAAAAACAAAGTGAAAGACATTTTATCATTTTTATTTCATAAAAATGGATTGCAAATGGAGTAATTTATGATTATATTATATAATTGTGACACCATAATTCAAAATGGTTATGTTGGTGATGAGAATCCATATGTACATATCAAACCTTTAAACATAGTTTAGGAGATATTGAAGGGCATTTATGATGCTAGAAACACAATATTTGTAAATGATTCAAAAGAAATAAAAGTTAAGCTTGTAATGATAAAGTGAACTATGAAATTACAAAAGGCTATACTTGTGATGATGTGAATAAAATATATTTGTGAGATCAATTATGGCTTTACTTACAAAATCTAAATAATTTTTTTTTTTTTGTAAGATCATGTCTTTTATATCGCTATAAAAAATATGTACATAGTTATCGTGAGATACTACTCTATCGCTTTGGAAACCATAACAGTATTAGAATTTCAAAAATTTATGATTTCATATCTCATAGGCTACCAGACCATATTTCAAAATGAAAAAAAAAAGAACAAGGAAATAAACTAAACCAAAAGATAATAGACCTGACAATGGTAGTGTCATTATATAAAATTTGCATGAAAAATTTGGCTCGTGTGATCATCATTCAGCTGAGGATTCCATCAACCTTAGTGGTTGTGGCTCACTTTCAATGTCCAAATAATAAAAGTCAAAATTTTCCAATTTCTTTCCAGAATTGAGACTTTCTTATTAAGCATGTCCACTGTCTCCACTAGTTTAACCCTGTAGATTATAATTTCTTTCTCATGAGAGTTTTGGTATGCTAGTATAGATTGATAGTTTGCATGTAGGAGGAAAAAGGAGATCTATAAGAGTTTCCCACATCAGGAACCTAATCCATGCTATCTTGATAAATATCCCTATTAAGAATGAATATTCTAGATTGTCTAACTTTATCTTCAACATCAAAAATCGCTCTCTAGATCGCTTCAAGGATGATATCCCTATATCTAGCCATGGTAGCATGAGGTGCAACTTGAGCACAGGTTTGGCTGATAAAGGAGGGGAATGAATCGGTGGTAGCAGTGGGGCTAGGATGGCCTACCATACTTTCATACTGAGTGGTGGAGAGATGATGTCTAGCCATGACATGAGAGGCATAGAGAGGGAGGAAAAAGAGTGGAATACACAAAGAGAGAGGGAAAGGTTGATTCCAGAGAAAAGGCTAAGAATATAGACAAGGGAGAAACAAAGATTGCATCAGTAGCATGAACAATAGAGATAGAAGGCCAATAGAGATAAGAGAGTTAGAGAAAACATAGGTTTGTGAAAACAAGGTAGAGAGAAACAATCGAGGGGAAGGGAAAGGATTTCAAGAGAAGAACTCAAATGGGGGATAGTAAATATAAACCACCTAGAACTAATAACTCAAGAAGTCATGATGTTCCAAAAGAACCTTGTAACTATGTGGAGCCCCTTGAATTGTGAAAATATCCCTCATTCTAAATTGTAAAAAATTGTTCAACACAATAAATTTTAATTTAATTAAATAATTCTATAATAATTTATTGATAAATATAATTAAAAATATTTGATACTTGAATAATATATTTTAGACATTTTATAGATAACACATAATTGTAATGTAAATTAGATTTTGAATTCCAAACGTGGTCTCTGTTACTTTTCTAATAGTGTATCTAATTACTAGGTGTATAACCTTAAAAATCTTTTTATAAGAAATATTGAATACATGTAAATATTTTTTTGTAAGATAAATTATATTAGTTATAAATTTATGAAATTATAACTAAAGTATGCATATGTTCTTCCAATCTCTAATGTAGGACGCTAGACCACAAGAAAAAATTTACCTCCGAATGGAAAACATAGATAACTGAGCAATAAATACATAAACATAAAACATTCATATACAAGGCTAGTGGCCTATCCAACCATAAACATATATTTATAAAAAAATAAAGACATAAAACTAAACCATCATAGAATCAAGGTAGAGGTTCTAAATTTAAGCCAACTATTGGGATAGGCTCCATTGGTTTTGTTGAGGGCCTAACAGTGACTAGAGGAATACCAAGATGCTTCTTAATTCACTCAAACGTGTGGTCCATTATGTCCAGTATGCAGTCTAATTTTGCCGCGACAAACATCCTCCAAAGTTTTACCTACACTTGAATTTTGGAGCCTACTGTGGATCTTGCGACCATTCGTTCCATGGTCACTTCTTGATCGATCGAAGTTACTTTATAACACATGCTCAGTTCAAAACAAGTGCATGAGTGCAAAGCATAGCATAGTCCATCAAGATAGTGCATGTATAATGTTCAAACCATGTCGACAGTTAGTGTGCACTGTTATTGGCATTCCCTCATTTTGGTTGTGTCTATACTTCCATTTTGGTGAGTTTTTCAAATTGTTGCTTTTACGCACCTTCTCTTTCGCGAGTGTTGTTTTCATTGTTTCTACTATCGATTTTTATTTCCTATTTTTCTAATGTCATTTTCATGTTATCTTCTCTCTGGCATGTGTCTCTTTCACTGTCGTTCGAGTATCGCAAGTGTCGTTCATACTTTCCTCTTCATATAGTAAATGTCATCTTTTAGCATGTGGAGTGTCGCATAATGCACGAAAGCTAGTTTTGGTGTGTTTCAAGGGTTAATATCTGTGTTAATGAGTTTTGTGTACCATGTAAACATGTATCACACTCATTTCCAAAGTTTCAAGCAATTTCGCACAAGTGTCGTCATGGTCGTCTCAAAGTGTATCTTTGGTGTCACGCTTGTCGTAAGTTGTCGCACTGAGGGAAGTATGTTGCTCATGTTTTTTGGATGATCTATGTTGTGTTGTCAAATTTTCTAAGTGTCTGATCACAATAAAGTCTTGTCATTGTTCACATCAGTTACAGAGATCCCACACTTAGATAAATTTGGAAAACTTCCCGACCGGACAACCTAGCCTCATCCATCCCTTCTGAAATATGCATTGCGTAGTCTCAACCCTCAAGCCTCAACCTTTATTCTTAGCACTATGAAATACACATTTCCTACCTTCACTGACTGTGCACTACGCAATCATAGTGCTCAAGCTAGACCCCTGAGCTCCAAAAATATGTAATCCATCTCTCCATCTAGTCCTGAACTATGCATTTCGTAGTCTTGGTCCTCAAGCCTAGCTCTTGAGCTCTTGAACTGCATAATTTTGTAATCACCTGGCCTCCTCTGACTTCCATAACTATGCAGTGGGAAAAATCAATTCTCAAGCCCTCAGCTTGGATCCCTAAGCTCCCCAACTGCACAATATTTTTTCTCATTCCAACCTTGAATTGCGCATTGTGCAATATCAAGGCCCAGTCTAGGACCTTGACTGCCTGAGTCCATCAATGACATAGTCCCTCTGCCCAAGCCTCCAAAACTTAGTATTGAGTATTCTCAAGGTTCAAGCCTCTAGCCTAAGTGCTTGAGTCCCTCAATTGAAAAATCCCTTAACCTTGCTCATCCTGAACTACACATTGTGCGGTATCAAGCCATATTCTTGTTGGGCCTTAAAACTGTCATTTAATTCCATTACATTTTCACTAATATTTCCATATTATCACCTTCACTCCACCTCCATTTCATTACATTTACCTTACCATTACCACTATTGGGTTACATTATGTTTTTCCAAATTTTATTAATTCCTAGTATTTTTAAGTGAATTTATGGTTAAAAATTAGAAAATAATATGCACATACTTATACCTAACAAGTGGAATGAGTTTGTTGCTATGTGTAGGTCAAAAATAAGCTTCCATAAGACTCTTATGTGGCCTCCTAAGGCCAAATTCGAATTTGGATGGAGAAGATCATGGGATCATAAGGATATGTGTCTCATTTCCTATTTGTATTGTAACTCTAAGAAGACATGTGCCTTATTACTTCCTATTTGGATTGTAACTCTAGAGATATAGGGAGAGATTCAGGGACTCTCATTAATGAGATAGCTTCTCATATTTTGTATAAATAAGGGAATCCTTCTTCTATCAAATCATGTGTAAAATTGGAGTTATGCTCAAGGTTTGAATACAGAATTAGATTGTGGCACATTACTCATGAATGTTCCTTCATTTTGACTTGGTTTTGCTTACATATGGAGCATCTCGATTTACCATCTCTCATACTTTTAGATTAGCTACCTAAAATGTGTGAGATTTACTTACTATTATAGATTAAATTTTATTTGCTTTCTTAGTATTAGTTTTAGAATAACTGTGTAATATTTGCTTTTCTAAAAACATTTCAATAGGATATATTTATCTATTTTCCAATTGGATTAAGTTTGAGGCTATAGAGCTCATAGTTATTTAGTTTCATTTCATGTTCTGTTATTTAATTTCTTAGATCAAACTATCAATTCATTGTATAATTGAATGTTCCTAAAAGATCAGGCTAAGAAGGTGACTTATCATACTTCCAAGTTGGGCGATTAAATGTTCAACCTATACAATCATTGAGCTTTAATTTTACATGCTTTTACATTGCTTTTTAGATCCTCATTCAATTGTAATATTGGGTGTTCTTAAATATCATTTGAAGAAGGTGATTTTATCATATTTCTAAACTGAATACTTGAATACCTAACTTATGCAATTATTGATTTTTCCCTTTGCATGCTTTAATTGCTTTCCTAGATTTAAAGACTAAAGTATAATTGGTTGCTTATACATCATCTCAAGAGGGTGATTCTATCACACTCTCATATTGGATGCTGGAGTGATTGAACGTACCTTAGTTGTTTTCCTTTACATGCTTTGAATTCTTTCTTAGATTAAAATTTCAATTCCTGCGAATGTGATTGTGTGTGCTATACTTTGTTTTGAATTTGTTTTCTTTCTTTTCGTTACTTGGTTTCATAGGTTAGTTGAATTTCATTTTCATTATTTGATTTTATATATTAGATGAATTGGTTTTCGTTATTTTGTAGTTATATTGATCTAAAATAAAAGAAAATTTCTAGCACATACAGTGCATGCATGCTTCACAAGTTTATGAAACCCCCGGGTTGACAAATTAAATGACAGACAATTAATTTTCCCCAATAATTCCCAAAACTTTGCCTCTATAATTATGCAATCCTTGAGTGGGTCACTCAACCAATCACCAGTTCCAACCCTAAAAAGTGATTTCATGAAGCATCTTAGGCTATGGTTTTATCAAATTGATTTCATCTTGTCATGAGTGCAGTGCAGTGACAAGTATTCTATTATGTCACGACAGGATGATGATGAAGCAGATGGATAAGGACACCATGCTATAATATACCTAAGAATATGAGGAGATAAGATGATCACCGGGAAATAAAATGGATGAAAATTTGATTATAACAGAAGAAGGAAGATCAAGACCACAAGATCACATTGAAGACTCATTATCTTCAAGTTATAAGGAGGAGAAAGAAGAAGAACATGCACCATATTTTCAAGAAGACACAAAGAAAGCAGTAGAAAAAAGTAACTTGAAATTGCCATGTCATCAGTGTCATGAGCCATCACACATCATTTGTGGATTATGTAAATTCAATATTTGAGAAATGTAGTGTAAAGTGAAACTCGAAGAGTCATTCATGTAATATGAAAAGTCAAGTAGGAAGTTGAAAATTCATGAGAAGTAAAACAATCATGAGGGTAGTCCAAGAGTCACAGGGGAGGTGAATGGTCACCCCATTGGTTACATATACACCCTCATTACTCATGAAAAGGAATTTTCACCTTGGTTCCTCTCGCAAGGAATTAGAGAGACAAGCTATTTATTTTGGGGAGTAAGGAGTGGCTCCAATGCTCTGCTATTGGAGCCAATGGTGTTTCTTGTATACATGTGTTTTGGGACTTTTACTTAATATCATAAGTTTGATATCCATCACGTTCTTCATGCATGGATTATGATATTTGTGAGACTATTATGTGAATTTTTGTAATTCATATTTGTTTTCACCTATGCTAAAGTAGTTGAACTATTTTAGTTATTTTAGTGCTTATCATATTGAGAATCTGTTGTAATGGTTGCTATGACTGTCACATCTTTGTGGACTATTCAGTTGGATTTTAGATAGATATCTCTTCTTTATATTGGTTGCAAGGATTTTCTCATATTTGGGGACTATTTCGCTCGATGTTTGATGAATCCTTCTTATTTTTGTGTGTCTCTACTAGGGTGGTACTACTACCTCTCTCTTAGAGGCTCAGTTTTCTTCCCCTCGGGAGTAGAACTTGGATACAACCACAAATGAACACTCACCAAGCACACTTACATACTTTGCAAAGGAAAATATGCATTCCTCTCCCTTGCTGATAGTTAGAGCCAAGGAAAGCCTTTAAGAAAATGGTGACCAGCTCGTATTCCAGATGGGGCTCCTATCCAAAACAGTGTGAGGTCTAATTGGGACCACATATTGGGGAGACCCCTTGAATGTTGGAAGGTCCAAAGTTGTCAAAATTTCTCTCGCGAGAAGGAGGGCCAGATGATAGGTTGTTCCTAATCCTAAATGGTTCTTCCCAAAATCATAATCCTAAGATGTTTCTCTAAATATCTTAATCTTACCATCCTTGTGGAAGTTTTCCATAACCTGTCCCAATTTAAGTTTGATGGTGAGGGTGAATTAACTCTTCGCGAACATATGTTTCAAGTTTTTTTCTTTTTCCTTTCTAATGGAATACATTGCAAGGATGTCATGGCTAGATTGCTCACCCTCACATTTAAAGGTCGTGTTAAGAAGTGGTATCATACATTACTTGATTCTTCTATCCACTCATTAAACCAACTTGCAAAGGATCTTCATAAAGCATTTGATGGGTATGATTACTGGGATGTTCGTCAAAGAATTAATCAACTAAGAATGAAGCCTAGTGAATCTATTAAGGATTCATCTCATCGATTCCTTCACCTTTGTTATGAATTTCCGGGAGAAGACATGGATTGGGATTTCTTTAAACAAAATTTTAAGCATTTGGCTCACATCTCTTTGCATGGTGAATTTGAACACCCTGATCTAATTTTAGAGGAGGAACCTACTACTTTTTTTCCTTGTCCTCCTCCTTTTCCAATTCTGATGAGGGTGTCTCCTTGTGATGATAATAAAGTTGGGAGATTTGCTAATCAAATTCCTAATCTAGCTTCTAATTTCCCTTTCGCTTTTCATGATTCATATCTAATTAAATAAACCTTGGAATAGCTCATGGAGCCTAACGTGAAGGATAATCCTTTCATTCCACAACATAACATTAACACTCTTAATATCAATTTTGAATCTGGCTCCATTGAAAGTGTTACCTATTTAAGGGAAATTTGTCATCCTCTATAATCTACATGTCATGACTCTTCACATCATGATATGCTTGATCAATTTGTTCCACCAACTAGCTATTCATGCTCTATTGATTTTCGAGTTGTTGATTCAAATTGTGATCAGATACAAGGAAGTCACATTACACTAGTAGAGGAGGAGGACAATGAAGATAATTTTAATCTCTCTTCCCTTTTTTTAAATTATCCATGTCAAGATGATGTGCTTCCATTCTTGGGTGATTTTCAATATTCTAATCTTGGTAGTGGATCAAATGCAATCAATTCTCTGAATCAATCTGTAACCTTGGGAAAAAAACATTCTGATGATGATGAATTGTTTAATGTATGCGATCACGAACGTCTAGGTGAAAAGGTTGATATTTCGGTTTCTCATTAATATTTTAATTTAGATCTAGAATTTGATTCAAACAAAGAATATGTTCCTATCAAAACTTCCTCTTCATCTCACTATCCCCTATGCTCTACTTTTGTAATACATCTACTTGGAATGAAGATGCTTCATGCTTTTCAAGTTCTCCATTTGATGAGTTAACTTTCCAATTGACACAAGGTAGCGAAGTTATCCATGACATAAAAGGAAATAATAGAATCATTGAGTATTATTTCCATCCATCATCATCTCATATTTTTCATGAAGGAAACACTTCAAATCAGCTTGCTAATGAAATTTATATATCTCCATATTCACTACAAGGAAAAGACCCTCTAGTGGATGTTTTTGAGGAACCCCTTATAAAAATACCCCATACATCCGTTTCTAGCAGAGGTTCCTAGAGGAGGTTGGTGGGCAGAGGGTTTTGCGGATGTTTTCCGCTCGGTGCACTTATCATCCAAAACTACACCAGTGCGCTCAACAATAGAAAGCACCAGTGCGGACAAAACATTGGCACACTGGACACTGTGCGCTCCATACACACCTGCCCGATGCGTCGTATTACTGTAGAGAACCGGTGCTTTACAACTATTCTACACCGGTGCATCATAAAACACCACGCCAAAACAAAAACCGCCCAGTGCAGTATTAAATAACCTCACCGGTGCATCATAAAACACCGCGCCAAAACAGAAACAGCCCGATGCCATCGTAAAACACAGCACCGGTGCGCCTATAAAACCCCGCACACCGGAACAGGGTTAACTAAAAAAAATCACAGCCAAAAAACTACATTTTTCACTTTCCTCAGTGCTCCAGAGCTCTCAAGCACTGGTGCAATTTATCCTTGTCTGAGCCGCCCTGACATCGATGCTCCCATTGCACCCATTGCATGCACTGTTGTTGTGCATTGCCCACCAATCTCTAGTTTTCATTTTGCAAAATCATGGGAAAATTTTCTTTTGCAAATTCTACAGCCAACATGCCTCCTCGACGGTGAAATGTACAAGTATTTTTCTTGTTTTTCCATATTTAAGATTTTTAGTGGATTAAAATTTCAAATAACCTTAAAATTAACCATTTAAAAGAAAAAAAAAATTGTCACGCGGTGCACACAAGCCGTTCGGCTCGCACTGGTAAGCAGTGCTACCTGTAAAATTTACAGGACACACCGCAACCAGTGCTAACGGTATCTGCATTGTTTCCGGGTAGTACCAAAAGGCACACCACATTATTTTAAAATTTAAAAAAAAAAGAGCAGTGAGGTCTTTTAGCCAGACGCACCGTTGACCATGTGGAATAGTGGCAACGTAGTGCATTGACAGAAATATCCGCCCCGGTGTTTGTTAGCGCACAACATTCGACATTTTAACAGGGTCAACGGTGTGTCCTGGTAAAATACCACACTGTTGACTATGTAATTACTCAGGAAGTCGGTGCGCTGACACTAATATACGTGCCAGGGCTTAGATTTTATTCAGCGCACTACACTCCTAACACCATACATAGTCAATGGTGCTTTGAAAATTTTTAGGTGCATCGTATATGGTGCGTTTAATTTCATCTAGGGCACCGTCCCCGGTGCGTGACAAACAAACAATGCACCAACACTAGTGCATGACTGTTTTTTGTGGCGCACCGATTGGTTTGCTTTTTTTCCAAAAAAAATTGTATATGTATATTCCTAAATACACGTCTCATTTAATAAAAAAAAATTATTTAATATTTCAATCATTCATAGAGAAGAGGGGGAACAACAACAACAACAAGCGGAGAAGTATGACATGGTTCACCTATGGGAGGCATGAGAGAGGGAGAGAGATGTGTACCCTCGCCCTACTACAACAGCTACCTAGGGGCTCCTAAGGCAGGCAGGCCTCCTCAAGTTCTGTGAGGAGGCTACTTCCCTAAAGGCCCATGGTGTGTTTTTGAGACATCTTATCTGCAGGTGGAATGCCCACCGACAGGCTTTCCAGGTTGGTCCTAACCAGTGGTACACACCCACTGAGGAGGATATATATTTCATTACAGGGCTATCGAGGAGAGGGGTGTATTTTCCCTCGTTCCCAGAGGTTCCAACTGGTTGTGTAGCAGGGAGTCAGTTAGTGTACTCCCAGAGATACATTGGAGCATCAGTACTGTCTCCTACCGATTTTCAGGTCGCTAGAGGTCAGTTACATATTGGTGCATTTGGTAGCGAGGAGGTGCAGTGCCTCTCACTTCTCATTTCGACCATTTCACATAACACCAGTGATGGGCAACGCATTAGTTGCTCGCTTCTATACTATGTTGATTCTTTAGTACAGGAGCCACGACTTGTCAGGTGGTCTGCCATTTTTTGTGGCAGTTCTGTACAGCCTTAGATAGATGTTGTGCTCATGCACAAGGGGGGGTCAAATTCCCTTTTTCTTCAGAGCTTTTTTGTTTATTTTTTGAGAGGTTTCCAGAGACGAGGCCTACTTTTGTTCGACAGCCTTGTAGGCTGATGGTCGAGGCACGAATGCACATGTGGGGGTAGATGATGCCCAAGAGGGGCGAGACTATGTTTCCAGCAAGGATATCGCATGATGCACTGGAGTTGCTAGCCAGTGTTGACGAGCTGCATCCCTTCATTATGGTCACATATCCTTATGTTGTATTGGATTGGCAAGGGCATGCCAACATCCTCTTCACAGATGATGAGCCGCCAGATGATAGAGGTAATATTACTGTTTTATTTAAATTTATTCTAACATGTTCTTTAACTTTTTTTTCTTAAATTATGTAATGAAATTGTCTAATTATTATTGTGTACTTGTATATATTTTGCAGACATTGGCTCATTTTATAGTGACGATGTGCCAGCACCACCACATGATCCAAGTGTGGATCCTGATGACGATGAGGGCATGCCAGATGCCGAGGATCATCAGGAGGTCAGCCGTGCAGAGAGACCTGCTCCTGTTGGTGCGCCGGTACCGCATTTTGCTAGGCGCAGTCGACTTGATACTAGATACATGATGGAGTTGGGCAACCAACTCACTGCATTTATGGTTGAGGCAGGCATCAAGCCCGCTCATTACATAGACATACAGGTCAATGGTAGGCTATTAAAGATGTGGAGAGGCATGCCGCATGACATGTACAGCCTGATGCGACATGTCATAGGAGCTGCGACCTTAGTTACATGGCTAAGGAGGATTGTTGCAGGTTATAGGCATGGTCAAGATGCATCACATGATCAACAGTCCGCGAGCAGCGACTCATCATCTCATGGTCATTCACCTCACGCCATGCCAGATGAGTGGCCTCCATTATCATCTAGCAGTAGTCATCATGGAGATGAGGTTGGACCATCGACCACATCCAGTCAGCAGTCTGCAGCATCCATCAGTACTCATGATCATGAGCAGGCTGGGCCATCGACCGTCGAGGCTGCACCATTGATTGAGCAGGCCTCGACTAGTACTACTATTGATGTTGTACCACCAACCAATATATATATATAGATATGGTCCATGTATTTTATGTTCATGTTGGAGTTGTACTTAATTTACATGTTGGTGATCATCATGATGTGTATATTGTTAGGTCATGTTAAATATGTTCATTTAATGAGCAGCTTGTAGATAGATGTGTATGTGATAGAATGAGTTATTTGACATGAGATGTATATTTTATGCTTGTGTTGTGATGATGTTATACAATGCTAATTGTGTTTTGTTAGATGATCATGATCATGCTGATGTTAGCTAATTTGAATGTGTCTTTTAGTCGAATATGATGTTTGTACGATGGTTATCATGATTGTGATGTTTATTAATTAGTTTAATATTAAATGACCATGATATTTATTAAATATTATGTCGTGATTGTAATTGAAATTTAAATTTTAATTGTATGTAAAATTGTAAAATTGTATTTGTATTTCTAATTGTAATTTTAACTGTAATTGTATGTAAAATTTTAATTTTAATTGTAATATTTAATTTATTGTGAAATGATTGTAATTGTAATTTTAATTGTAATTGTATATATGACAAATTGTAAAATTGTAATTGTAATTGTAATTGTATGTAAAATTCTAAAATTGTAATTGTATTTGTAACTATAATTTTAATTGTAATTGTATGTAAAATATTTGTAAAATTGTAATTGTAATTGTAAATGTAATTCTAATTCTAATTCTAATTATATGTAAATATTTGTAAAAAATTAATTGTATTACTATGAAATGATTGTAATGGTAATTGTATGTAAAATTAAAATTCTAATTCTAATTGTATGTGAAATTGTAAAATTGTAATTGCAATTCTAATTCTAATTCTAATTCTAATTGTATGTAAAATATTTGTAAAATCTTAATTGTATTAATGTGAAATGATTTTATTAAAAATTTTAAATTTGTAAATTTGTAAAAAATTGTAAAATAATAAATCTAGAATAAAATGAATTTTTGTAACATAATAAAGTTTAGAAAATAATGCAAATAAATTCATGTACTTTAGAATTATCATTATTTTATTATGATCTTACATACCCAAAAAAAATAACTTTATACAATACGCCATTTCTAGCAGAGATTCCTGATTTTTCGTCCGGTGCATTTATCATCATAACACGCACCGATGCATCTTAGTACTAAGATGCACCGGTGCATCATAAAACACCGCGCCAAAACATAAACCTTGATCTTATGAAACCGCACCGGTGCGCCTATAAAACCCTGCGCACAGGAACAGGGTTATTCCGTAAAGTGCAGTATTGGAGCAGCAAAGGGTTCGAATCGCGGGCAAGAATTTTTCTGAGGAGACGAGGGTTTGAAAAGACAGAAAGATAGACAAAGACGCTTGCAGGGATGTAGACGGCTACAGAGCTCGACATAATACAAAAGGAGAAAATATTTATGAAAAATTTGAGAAGGGCAGTCAAGAAATCTCAGTTGAGACCGACAAAGAGCATTTGGTTGAGGCCGGAAATAGGGTTAAGAGGTCCCATGATGGAGAAAGGGAGAGAAAATTTGATGGCAGAGAAATACCTATCAACGCTCTGGCGACTAGCAAGGTGAAGCGGTCCTTCGAAAGAAAGGAGTCATATTCGCTAAGGGATGTCAGAGAGAGATCAATTGAGTCTATTGAACAGGCTAAGAGATCACATGAAGGTAACGATTCTCATTCTTACAAGGATGGCAGGGAAATATTGGACAATAGAGAAATATCAATTGAGGCAATCAATAAAGCCAAGAGGCATCATGCAGGGAAGGATTCTCATTCCCTTAAGGACAACAAAGAAAGATGAATTTACATTTTTAATCGGGCTGGTAGGTCCCATGAAGGGAAATATTCTCCAAAATGCATTTAAGAGCAGTTGGGAGTATTGTCCGAGCTTTGATTGGCTTACATAAACTTTTACCGGCAAATATGACGTCGCATAAAATCACACCTTAGGCTTTCAATTAAACCTGAATGGCATCTCTAACTTGTCTGAGTTGTGGTCCCGTGGATAACGAGGAATATCACATGGAAGGTACCCAAAAATCCAAATTTTTGAAAGTATAGGTGAATTAGCACTTATCACAAAACGAAATTCCAAACAAAATGCGAACGGGATACACTTAAGGATTCCCTGGTTCCATTTGTTATTGAAAATGATGCTCTCTTTGGATGAAACCTATAAAAAGTTTGCTTTTATTATAAATGGAAATCCAATGACCATTTCTATGGGAAGAAAAGCATAGATACCTGCAGCTACCATAAATTTTCCACCTCCAAATCGGTTTCCCATTGGAAAAGCTAATGTAATAGCCCATTTTGCAATGTCTTTCCTCTTCTCAACACTATACTCATTCTCAACACTATACTCATTTTCTACGGGAAACCATTGCCTCCAGATGTAATAATTGCATCATCTAGTCAAAAATCGGTCTTCTTCTGCTAACAAATGCAGAATGAAGGACTCGTTGTCATTGCTCCCAGAACATTCAAGGTCAGTTTCTCGTAAAACAAAGATTGTATAAATTTTGTTAAGATCAAGATAGAAAGCACAAAGGAGAAAAGAGGAAATTGGATCTTGCCAAAATGGAGGAGGAACTTACAAATGAGCAAGCAGATCATGGGGCAAATTTTCTTGTTGCAGGTTATGGAAAGGTTCAAGTTTTTTTTTTTCCTGAAAGAAGAAGAGGTGTAGTTTTGAAAAGAAATGGCCCAAATATTTTCACAGCAAAATGTACATTTCCAACATGTCTAATTTTGGTGTACACACGTAAAATTAATTTCGGTGCCTCAACCGCAAATCAGTGCTAATGTATAGATAATTGCATCGGTGCATTCTAGTTACTACGCACCGGTGCGTTTTAGATACTACGCACTGGTGTCGTGTTATCAATGGATGCACCGATGAGGTGCTATTAAGTGACGCACCAGCGACGAATAAACGCAAATAAAAAAATCACACCTTTATTTTCTTTAAGTGAAAAAAGCGGAAAATTGAAAAATTGGCGACAAAATATTTTCAAAAATATAATTTCATAAAACAATTCTTTAAATACTAAACACTTTTCATTATTTCACTATTTTTGCTAAAATTTTCAGCCATAGATTTGTAGGAGACATACTTGGAGCAAGAGAGCACGAGAGCACTATGGAGCAGCGAAATAGGTTCGGACAGAAGTATTCAGACAATAAGAATCCAAACCTCTAGTGATTCAAAACCTGTAGCATAGAATTTCAAATGATCCCGTGATTAAATTTGATTATTTTTTTACTTTTTCTGCAGTTTTATCCATTTTTACCCTAAACCCTTCATTTTTTTTTATTTCTGCCCTTTCTTCTCCCTGTTTGTGTGATTTCCGAATTAGGGCTTTTCATTTTAGATTGACATGACTTGCATAGTTGGATCCCAATCCATGTCGCCCCTTGCATGAATTTTTGAAAAAAATGAATTTTTTGTATCACTGCAACCTGCATAGTCGAGCACACCGGTGCATTGTATTATACAGCGCACTACGCAAGTACTGTGTAATAAAAAATTTAAATTCTTTTTTTTTTAAATCATTGCGCCATATATAAAATAGCAGACCGGTGCGCTATGTTATGAGGATATAACCGTACGGTCTATTAAAATTTTGTGCGGTGCGTTTATAATACCCCCACACACTGTATGGTCTATTATATTGTTTGTGCGGTGCATTTACAATACCCCCACGCACCGACTTCGGTGCGTACAACATGAAAGGCGCACCGGTTTCTTGAGATTTATTTTTTACCTGAAAAGTTGACAATTTATTTATAAATATATTAATGAATGATATGGTACAAGTTTCAGATTGATAAAGAAATGACCGACAAGAGATCAAGTAACAAAAATACTGATAACACATCAAGAAAAGAAAAAAAGGCAAGTTCTTTGTAAATTCTTTACAAAATTTGTTATTTTTAACTATATGTATTGTTTACTGATTATCATCCAGAGCCACAAAATGATGAAGCTCGATAAGATTATTTCTGATCTAGGACCAAAAGAGCTTAAAATCTTGATGGGAAAATTTCAAAAGGATGAATTAGGTGAACGAAAAAATACTGTCAGTCCAATATGAGTTTCTTTTTTTAATTTTAATTAATAATATGCTTAAAATTATTAGATAACATGTGTCAAATAGTCTATTAATTCACATTTTTTTAATGTTCTATAGGGACTAACAACTCAGAAAAGGAATGATGTTCTAAGAAAAGAAAAAAAATAGAACATGCAAATGAAAATGAATTGCTCCTTAGCTCATCTGGAGTGGTGTTGGAGGTTAACGAAAGGGGGGGAAATTTTTACAAAAGTTTGAGGGATCTAGTGGAATGAATGTATAGACGTTCTTTCCACTTACAATACAAAAACCAATCCAATGATTCCAAGAACCAAATTTTATCTAAACTACAGGAAACGTTTCTAGAGAATTGGTCAATGAGACATGTCAGACTTTTAATAGCAAAAATGTACAACAACAAAAAAGAAGGAATGAAAAAGTAATATTCCTTTAAATGTTTGTCTAGAATTATTTATAAATATCACTTTTGTTATATTTACTTTTCATATATCAATATAAAAATTAAATATTTTATTGTCATGTTACATTTTCAAGAATGTTATGAAAATCTCAAAAGATGAACGAGTTGATATCAGAAATATGCCAATAGGAATGTCCAAAAAGGTGTACAAGGAGATGGTCAAAGAAATGGACAAAATTTCATCGCAAGAGGAGCCATCTCAACAACAACGTGCTTCAAATGTAATATGTAATCATTGAATTTTTCGATTATTAGGTACAATAAATAAATAATTTAACATCAAATATTAATTTTCAAGAATTTTCTTGTAGAAAAGATAAGAAAATGGAACCCATTTAGCACATAAAACAAGACGACAAGGAAAAAAAGGGTTGATATCTAAGTTTGTGAATAATTGTTACTTCCTTATAACAACTTAACTAGATTTCATTTTTGTATTTTTATGTTGTTTTACAAAAATCATCATTGAATGTCTTCAAACAGATGCTAACATACAAAGAAGATCCATCAGACGAATTGATTTAAATTGGGTTAAATATGGGTTGTGAGTATATGTTGGCATATCAAAAATTAATTGTGGCATTTGTAAGCATCTATCGATCTTGTTTTACTTAGCTCTGTCTATAATTAATAGAACAAAAAAATATTTTATATTAAATATATGATTTGTTATGGGGTATAAAACTTGTAGGAAACAAAGTATGGAACTGCGCCAACATATGAAATTTTGAAAGATAGCATGGTACATAGTTTTGAAAGAATGTGTATGGTTTATGAGTCAATTGTTGCTATGGTACGTCATTTTTCTTTTCAATTTACATTAAATATTTCAATTTTCATTATTCTCACCAATGTATATACACTCATTTCATTTTATTTTTATGTTTGTATATGGAAGGTGAAGAAGAAGAAAACAATCAACACCATGAACAAAACACTCCTGAAAATAACCCAAGTCATAGAAGTAGCTCTAGCAGTGACAGCAGTTCAAGCGAAGAATGATGATCACTACGTTTGAACCGTAAATATGTTCAAATTGATCCATCTTTGAACTGAAAATCTCATGTCATAAATGGTCCATCTGACCATAATGTTAGTTGTCATTCGTTTTATCATTTTCCCACCAATATATTTGATGACAATTGTTGCACATTGATTAATATTTATGGTTTATCTCACCATTCAGATACCTGTCAAGAAGGTGAGGCACTTCAGCCTTCACTGATGGTTATGCCAGGCCCTCACTATCTTGAAAAGCATTCTGAATATGATCAGATTCATTTTCCCTTACAATATTCTCATCATGAGCCCCTGCTCTTAATTGTAAATTCATCTTTTCAAAGATTTCAGGATTCTCAAGAGGATTGTTTTGAGTTTCTTGATCCAATCATTGAATGGTTGGAGCAATATTACCTGTAAATGTTCATTATAAATAACAATTTTTATCATTTTTTCATGTTTTCTAAGGAGTACAATGCAGAAGAAAGATACACATGCAATAATCCCCCAAGTTTTATCTTCTTACAGTTTTTAGAAAAAAGGTAAGAGCGTGAAATGGTTAGAAGTAGTGGTTATGACATATATTTTTGTTGACATGCAAGACCTTCAATTTGTTGTGCAAAATATTCAAGCCTTTATCTTTTATGTTGCACATTTTTTTGTCTTATTTTTAATCGATCATATCTTTACTATTTTAGGTTGGGAACAACTACGGTGGCTACATTCCGAATTTCATTATACATGACCCTGACCTTCAAGCTGGTTAAGTTAAGAGTAGGTCTAGTTGCATAGTAGTTTACCTGCACATTCATCCTGCATTCATTTGTTATATTTTTTCTTGTTTTTTATGATTTTGGATTCACATCATGTTTTGGTTTAGCACTCTTTTGAATTTTCCTTTGGTTTCATTTCCTTGTTGTGTGTTGTCTTTTCTTTCGTTTTGTAAGACCTTGCATGAAGATGCTATATTAGCTCAAAAGGAAATGTGGACAAATAGAAGAGGATTTGTGAACTACAACATTTGGCTAAATCTATTTCCTTCTTACTTGTCTTGGTTACACCTTTTGGTCGATGATATTCCGATAGAAAATACAATCCTTGGGTAAGGAAGACCTTGTGTCGAACCATGATCTCCATGTTACACAGTAATTTGCCACCATGCTCATTTTCCCATCCCTGATACTGAAGTTCCTCGTGAAAAATCCTATACAATGTTTCCACCATCAACAAATATGTTAACATATCCCCTAAAGATCCAAAGAAAACTTCCTTGGAAGATTACTAAAGAAACTTGGCCAAATTCCTCGTTTCCTCGGTCAACGCTTTTCCTGGTGCCATGCTCATGTTGATCTCATATTCACAGTTCTGGCTTAGCACTGTCAACACCCTTATTTCTTGGAAAACTGCGTTAATCCCTTTCTGGCAATGTTTCCTCAATTGGAGGAGAAGCTTTGACCTCTAGAAGCTCAAGGGAAACGATTTGGTTGTTAAACACTGGTGATAACGTCAATCTCTCTAATTTTAGAGCTTTGATCTCATCCATGGGGATTCATCCCTTAGAAAGTGGGCCTTCCACCTCCTTTCATGGCCTCCAAACCTCTTCTTCCTTCTTATAAATTGACATCCATCATTCCCACAACTTTAGAGCTTGGTTTGTCATTGTCAGACTCGTCTGAACTCTCATTCCCTTGCATCCTAGCATTGTGATAACGCCTAAGTGTTCAGGAGAAGGAATGCTTTAGAGCTTCGGTGAAGGACTCATATTTTCACCAAATGTTGTCTCCAACATCAAGGTTAGGTTGTAAGCTCTTATTTATATTTATCAATAATAACATCTCATGTTTTCTTTCTATATTTTTCAAAAAAATTATGCAAATATTCGGGTACACCTTCATCTGCTAGATAGCTAATGTTTACGAATATTATGTATTGTATTACATTTTTTTTTGCCTCTTGATCATCTGTAGGTATTCACGTTCCATCAGTAGTAGGGAGCGGGCCTAAAAGGTTCATGGATCAAGGTCATCATCAACAGACTCAAGCGTAGCATTGCGAAAAAGGTACTTCTATCTATTTTCTTGTCGCATTGTAAATGTTAGTTAATAGAGCTTTGCGTTAGAAATAATCCTGTGTTGCTAGAACCACTCTAGGGTTAGGGAGATCACTTCTGTCCAAAGATGGGATTTATCTTAACAACAGAACTGGAGACTCTGTTAGGGAGCTTATCCTCTTAGTCTTCCTTCCCTGAATTAATCCTCGGTTACTTTCACCGATTTCTGAAATCTAAACCTGTTTAGGCCTATGTTAGTCTGTGTAAGGATTGATAGTCACTTCATTGTGTCAGGTCTGATGTTTGTGTGAGACTCTTTTTTATTTTTTCTTTTTTTCTAGTGACCAATGCACTTTCTATTTTCATAGTAGCGCTGGCAGTGCTATTATTTATAGTATAGTCACGTTGATTTTCCTTTCAGCACCTTTTTTCTTATCACAGAAATGTTGATATCAGACCTAGGAAAATTTAGAGTTTCCCCTCGATTTTCCAGTGTGTCATGGCCCCTGAAAGAATTCTGTAGGATCTCAGTGACCTCCTTGCTATGTGTTTGAAATACTTGTTTTCTCTAAGCAAGTCTTTTCGTCTCTTTTATTTATTTGTAAGTTGGGAAATTTTTCACCATTTCAAACACCCCTTTGTCACATTTTTCTTGACTTGATTCGAAGTGATTTGTTGTATGCCCTGGTCATCAGTACATCTCTGATCATACCTTCGGTTTAGTGTCAAACATAGGATCACAAATTGTTTGATACAAGTCTAGAAGAGTGTGTTCTTTGTCTAAATTCAAAAGAAATTGAAAGTTATTTTCATTTTAGTTTTGATTTAGATTATCTTTATCATTTTAAGAAGAGTGAAAAGCATTTCATTCATGTATTCTTTAAAGTGATATTTTTTTTGTTCGATTGAAAGAAAAGTGAAAGGAATTTTATTTATTATTTCGTTCATTTGTTTTTCTTTTGATTGCATTTCAAAGTGAGAAACAAAAAAAAAAACGTGCATCCTATCGAAAAGAAAAGTATTTTCATTCTTCAATAAGTTGCATTTATTTGGGAAAAGTGAATTCGATTGAAGATAATTTTATTTCGTAGCTTTGAGATAGTTTGGGGGGAATTATTGTTGTTGTATTGATTGCACTTTTTCTTGTATCTCTTCCCTAAATAGTTTATGCTTCATCGAAATGGAAAATTTTATTTTTTGCATTTAATCTGCACTTTAAGGATTTAGGTGACATCATTTTGAGCCTTGAAATTGAAACTTTAATCAACATCAGCTTAAAATGAACTCAATTTTCCTTAAGGAGCATTGGGAATAGTGAAAATATGTAGTGGTATAGGATAGAGACATGTTCCGGCGTCATAAAATGCAAGAGTTGTCGCTAACGGTCTATGTTACAGCCCAGGGGTGATATCTCGTCCCACGTATGGAAGTATATTGATGTATGATAAGGATATTTGGGGCACTCTCATCGAATGGTTACGCATTAGACAAAACTACTATGGACTGGACTCCCACATACTATCGTGTATATTTGGGGAGACACCACTAGGTTGCAAGCCTACCATAGGTAACCGATTCGGCCGCCTTGTAAATGTGATACACCGAACACAACATTCGGGGAGATTGGTTGTCGTATGTTAATTCCTTGGTTATTTTTTCTATCATTTATCACCAAAGTGTATATTGAAATTCACGGATACTTGGTAAACCTTTATGTCTAGCACACCATTTTTATTTATTTTTTTAAATTCTAAAAGTAACTTCCCACAAAAAACATCTTACCCGTGCAGTTCTCCAGCCTTATTTTTTCTTCGTAAATTGTGAATTTTTCACCTCTTCCTTCTTTGATCTTGCTTCAAAAGGTAATCGTGGTTGAATCATCAAATTCACCTCTTCCCTCTAACAGATCTCAAGAACCTCCTCCCGAGGTCCCTCGGTTTCTGGTTGGGCCCCTTGAAGCGCAACGTGTTGAACTCGGGATTTTCATCAGTGTTCAACCCATATTATCTCAACCACCACTTGACGATTCTCCTTGGACGACATCGGAATACTCTGAGTCAGAAAGCCCTGAAGCATCTGCACAATTCTCGGCCTTTCCTGGAAATATTCTCTTTCATCCGATTTTGGTCTCACCTCAACAAAGTTATAGCAGTTTTGATCAACTTGAAATCTCCTTTCGTGATTCTCTAGTAGAATATCGCTCTATTGTCTATCGATTATTTCCTAACGAAATGGCATCCAATGTTGATTATTAGTGTCAGTCTTTGCATCCTTCCTCCAGTGATCAAACATGCTCTTACAAAGTGATTTTAAGGTGTCAAGGTCAAATTTTGTTATTTCAGTGAGTCTTCAAGCAAAATTTGGTCACTAAGTATTAGGTCTAGGGTTTGTTTTCACTCCTTTCAAAGTTGTCCGAATGTCGGTCCATGTCACCATTTAGCTGAGTGAACCATCATTCAGAGGGTTTTCATCATCATGTCAAGTTCCACTGGGTCATTTTACACCTTGTTCATGCTTCAGTTGTGCCTAGGTAAGATTCATTTCCCTCTCCTAGGGTTTTGGAGGTAATTTCTCTTGGATGGTCAAATCATCAACAAAACTTGTATCCTAATGTTCATACACCTTCCCCTATCCTTAATGTACCTTATTAAACACTTACCATCACTGAGATCCCCCAAATTCCTCATTTTCGCACAAACCCTAGTTTCTTGCTACAACTTGACAATTTTCTAGGCTAGGCCTGTGTTTTTCCCTTTTGTACCCCTTCCCCTCACTCAATCTTTGAAATTACACTTTCCCCTACTTCCTAAAATCCCTCCCTACTTCCCAAAATTTTCTCAAGAATTTATAAGCCCCTTATCCCCTTCATTTCACTTCATTTCGACAAATCCCTTGTTCCACACATTGAGATAGGTTTTACTCCAATGATGTTTATGAGCCAGAAAAGATGAATTTGGAAACAATGAGAGAGGTTTTTGTCCAAAATAGGCCAAGGAAGAAAAACCTCCTTCAATTTTTACACAGGTGTCATGGTCTTAGATAAATGTCAAAAATACAGCTGCCTCAGGAGAATTGATGCACCTCTGAAGTGACCTTGGGAAAATCAAGCTTTCTCCTAGCTTGGTTGGAAAAATGACTTGGTTGATGAGTAAAATGATAACTAGACACAAATATATTTCCAATGAGCTATCATGAGCTCAATTTTGGGTTGAGGAAGACCTTCAAAAGTTCACTGCAACAGCACTCTGCCTTTAGGCAGCCTCATTTTTCACATTTTGACCAGTCTTGGGATATTTGATTTTTGACAGGGAAAATGAACTCCAAATTGAAAAATTCTAGTTGGGTTAGAAATTAGACTCAATAATATTTCCAACGAGCTATCCTCCACCCAATTTGGACATCGAGAATGTCTCCAAAAGTCTCTCGCAAAAAGGCACGACGCATTGGGTTTGTGGCACGACGCATAGAGCTGCAAGCCATTTTCACCACAAATTCATTCAAATTCTCAATTTGCTTGGTTTCTTCCAGTCCAAAGTAAGTCAAAAACTCTTCAAATTCCAATGAAAGTGTGTCTTAAGATGTTTATGATGATTTAGTAAAAAATTTCAAACCCTACTTCCTTGCAATTGTTGCTCAAGACATGATTGCTTAGGGTTTGTAAATTTGATTTTGTGGCCATCATTCCCTCACCTTTTTTCTCCCTCATTTCTTTTCTAGTTTCATTAACCCATTTTACTATCCCCTTAATCCCACTCCCCTCATACATTTTCCCCTTAATCCCCTTCTCCACATATAATTTCCCAAACCCTACACTCCCTAAACCCTACTCACATCCCTAAACTCTGTTCACACATACATTTTTATACTCTCTTCCATACACTCTACCCATTTCATTCCTCTACCATATTTTCATTTTTATCCACAAAACCATTCATGTACAACCCCATTTTTCAAAACCAAAGGAAAACAATGGAAAGAGACAGTGATCATGGGTATGAGCAAGAGATTGAACATGACCGGGAATATTGGCTTGAGAGAACAAAATTTCACTTGGGAAAGGATGCTAGAGAAGGCCAACAATGATAAAACTATGTTGAGGCACATGGCATACCATTACTTGGCGAAAAACAAAAGTTGTAAGGCAAGAATCAGGATTTTGAAGGCCAAGTTGAAGAAGGCATCGAGGAGGTGAAAAGAGCATGATAGACTTCAGATCTTGGCTGAGGCTTCCTTGGCCCAACATAGCACTTAATGGAGGACAATCAGCCCAAATTTCAAAAAAATTGGGACACTTTTTGCAATTTTGAAATTTTTGGCCTAAAAAACAGACTTTTCTGCTCTATTCGTTGTGCCACTTGGCGCTCGCTTTTGATGGAGACCTCCTTTTGGTGAAAACTCAGCATTTTTGGATTTTTCATGGAAAAATATGCATGCCTACCAATGGCCAAGAAATTTTGACAGGTTTTGGGCTTCCAAAAAGGTCAAAAACACCTCAAAAATGACCTTTCTGCCCCTTTTTTGACACACAGGAAGCAGTCTTGGGAGAACTCAGTTTTGGAGGGGAAAATGGAGGCCAAATTCAAAAATTCCACTTGTGTTGGAAATCAGACATGCAGACCTTTCCAACAAGCCCACTTGTAGCAAATTTTGACACCAGGAAGGCCTCCAAAATCAGCTGCAAACAGGCGCGACGCATTGGAGGATTTTGCTCATTTTTTACCCAGAAACTCTGTTTTTCGCCTAGTTTTTTTTCACAGTTTGACTTTTTGCTTCTAATTGTCAAACTCATGATGTAATTAAATGTAACATGATGGATTTTGATGTAATTTTTCTAAATTTTCACTCATAGAGGTAGATTCATCCATCAAAAGGTAATTTGCAACTGAATGAATCAGTTTCCTAGTTTTTAGAGGCAAGCTGTTCCACTTCCTACTTTCTAGTTCTCAGTTTAGATTTTGTTGGAACAGCTCCTAAACTTATGAGCTCGACCCCTAGAGGCTGGGATGAGTTATTTTTTGTCTATATCTTGTGGTTTTTCGGTCATTAGCACAAGTTGGACTTTTGGGAATGCTTTGAGCATTATTGTACATTCATCTCTGCAGTTTGGTAAAGGAATAGACCAGGGTTTGCAGCACTCTATGGGATTCAAGTGGAATTTTGCTTTGATAGTGTGTTTCTCTCAGTAAATGTAAGTCTACTAGTGTTTTATGTATACCGTTTTCTCTCTTATTTCTTCTTAACTTAAACAAACAAGGATAAAGGTAGAATTCATTAAAATTTGCAGTGCTCTACCTAGGGTTTGTTTAAATTTCTATGTTTTCAGCTATTTGAAGAGGATCCCTAAATTTTTCTTGCCCTCTTCAACTCCTCACCTGTCTCAACTCTCCATTTCTTTAAAATTGAAGTGTCAAACCGATTGCCTACCTTGCCCCATTCAGATCTCTGCAAAACTAAGCCTTATTCCCCAGACCTAAATTTGCCTTTCCTTTTGAGCCAATGAAATATCATTAAATTCAATCAAGACTCTTTTGCATACATACCTAGCCTAAAATCAGTCTTCATTCAAGTCATCTCAAACCTCATTAATCATTTTTTTGCGAGATTGACAAGGAGAGAGCCCTCTCCCGATATGGTAGGGCTAGCTACCAGGTTAAGCGTGGTTTTATGTTACCCTAGATTTTGCCTTTCTCAGCCTGAGGTAGATTTAGGCCATAACACTGATGATGTTCCATTCATGAGCGCTCCTGAAGGCACTCTTCAGGAAACCACTGGCACTTATATCTCGGAAGCTACTTCATCTATGTTTCCCTCTGAAAGTGAGTTGTTTGGTTCCACACCTCACAATTCAGGTAGTGGGACTGAAATACCTTCCAGTCAAGTTGCGTCCATGCTCCCACACAGTTGTACCTATTTTAGAAACCTAATTTCTGGATCTTCCAGTGGTACACCTTTATTCCTGGATCTTTCCTAGTCGACGGGTATTCCTCCATCTTCCAGTCCATTATTTTTTAATGTGGTTGTCGTGTCTCAACCTGTTGTTCAACCTATGGTCACTATTGTTCAAATGAAAGTTTCAATGGGATCCTATATCCCCTATTCTCCATCTATGATTACTGCAATCCCACCACTGATTGGACAATCCATAGTTTCATCCATTCCTAGGGGGAAATCTAACCCTCTTTATGTGCCTCCACTTTTGGGTGGGGGAAACCAAGTTCTGGATCTATTCCTAGGGTAGGACAGCCTCACGTTCAGTAATCCCAGGTTGAGAAGCACCTTCAGTAACCGAACATATCGTATTTGTATGTTCATTAACCTAACATCCCTTATGTTCAACAGCCAAACGTACAATATCAGTATGTTCCTCGACCGAACATGTCGTAGTAGTACGTCCAACAGCCCCAACCTTCGGTGAGTGATGTTGTGACTAATCCTTAGTTTGGTTCTTACACCCAAGCTAGTCTGAATCTCCTTCTGGTTCAATTTTTTCCTCTCCCTAATCATCCTGGTACTCGATACCATCCATTTCCTCAAGGTTAGTACCAACAACCCTTGTTCGGGCCTCAACCTCGTGCTCAATATCAGCAGATTCCTTAGTACCAGCAAGCCCAATCAATACCTTAGGCTAGACCCTACGTTTAGCAGGGACCGCAAATTGGACCACATGTTCAGTAGGGGCCTTACCCTAGATCTTATGTCTAGCAAGGTCCCTACTAGCAATATCTGCAATAAGGCCCTTACCAACCATGGGGGTAGTATGCGTATCTGGAAAAAAATATGCCCTATTGGGGGAAGAATTTGTATCAACCAGGTTGGAACCCCATACATTTTTCACCTCATCATCCACCTTGCCTTTCGTGGCTATGTTGGAATTGTCAAATGTCTCAAAGCTCACAAATGTCCCCATCCAGCATTAGTTGCATTGCCTGGTAATTCTGACTAAAATTCCAGGTGATTGTCCAAAGTTCGAAGGAAAATTTGGGGAAGACCCTCAAACCCATGTTATGGTGTACCACTTGTGGTGCTCTTCTAATTCTTGGGTTGATGATTCTATTCATATTCTTCTTTCCCATCGTATTTTGACCGATACTACGACCAAGTGGTATGTTGAGCTCCCTTGAAGAATTTTCTTCGATTTCAATTCCTTGGCTATGGCTTTCCTCACTCATTTCCAGCTACTTGTTCAGTATGAAACAAGCACCCACCTTCTCACTTCATTGAAGCAATCAACAGCTGCGCATATTTCAGATCAAATTCATGAATGGTGGCGTCATTTTCACCTCATCAAATTTGAGATCCCTAATCAGTTGTTGAATGAATGGTTTACGAAATCATTCGTTCCCAGGATTGCTAAATATCTTGCCATTGGTGGGTGTGTCACGGAAGAGGAGGTCATTGCTAGAGATCAATACCTCAATTTGGTTTATTCCTACTCAAGGACTCTCTATGAGTCATTGCCTAATGTGTCATGACCATTGATGTAGAAATATACAAACAATATGTACATCAATGGATTCAATCCAATCATGCAATCTACTAAAGAAAGATACTGAATCCTTATATAAATCAATTACGGAAAATAAACACGATCGTCAATCACAACAAGTAAAGAAAGAAAAAAATCAAACCACAACACAAATATTTTCCCAAGGAAAGCATGCTGCTCAAAACCCCTCTATCTTCTATTGTATATTCACCAAGGAATCATGAAACAATTACAATGCACTCTTCTCACAAGAGTCCCCTACACTCTCACAACTATCTCACACTAATCCAGACAAAATCGGGCCAACACTTAGCCAATTACCAACCTGTCTTCAGTATTCCTTGCTCATGCAATTCATGTGGAATGAAATCCCTATTCTTTAGGAATTTCAACATTCTAAAACTGCGCAAACATCATGAGAAATCCTATGGTGTTTTAACTACATCTAGGCAGTTTGCTAAAATTACAACTGATAGTTAACTTCCCTTTAACCTTTGTCTCAACTGGGTCTTCATCATAACTAACATGCATGCAGCTATTAATAGTAAATCATCAGTCACTTGGCAAATCACTGCATGTGAATTAAATATGATTTAATTCACTTTACCTCTCACTAGTGCAACAATCAGTTACAGCTAGTTAAACTGACTTTAACTCAATAAATTGATTTAATTGATTTATCATGCATTAAAATAATGCACTAACTGCAACTTCGACTCTAAAACAAATATAATCACTCTACATGCCTCGCCAACCACCCTCAACTCGAATTTCATGGGCTAACTGAGTCTATCATACTCAATTAACTATTACAATTGATTTTTATTGTCCAATTTATTTAAGGGAAAATTAAATTAGACACATTTCCAATTTATTAAATAAATTGGCTTGCACACTAAAGTATCGCTAGTACTCATCACTACATGACCTGTGGTCCCACATTAGTGTGTGTGCTGTCATGTTGTTTCTGGATGCCAATTTCATTGTTTCTTGTTGCAAATTTCAACACTCCCTCTCAACAAGAAAGGAATCAATCTATCCCGATCTGGTACCTTTGGAATGTTCTTGCATGTGCACATGCAACTCTTGCATGCAACACTTCTCTAGTGTTGTTCACACATTCAACACTTCTCTAGTGTTGTTTGCACATGAAACTCTTGCATGCAACACTTCTGAAGTTGAATAGCCTCCAAACAACTGAATCAGTATAATGCATATGTCATCAGAGTCTTCTGACTGCTGCTAGCTACTACACATGTCTATTGGAATCTCTGCGTTATTGACATTTTCATCCATGCACTCTGCACTGCTGCCAACTTTGAACTGTGCTCCAATATCCGACACCCGTCACGCTAATTTTTGTCTTCCTGACATCTGACTACATCAATCTAACTAATCCTTTCTGCTATTGTTGTACTGTGGGCTCCTTGTAGCCAGGTCCGATCCATGAGACACACCATCTCAATGAATCCTGCACAAATTTCTTCTTGGAATTAATTTTGTACATTGCCCGACCTCACACCTAGAGGTATAGCTGCATGTACTCCCTCTACCCATCTGGCTCGAAATTTCCTCCTCGTGGAGGTCTCTTCTTGAGTGGACTCTTCCACTCAATCTCCTCTCTGCTTCTCCAATTGTGGTTGCTCCAAAACCTTCTGAGACTGCTTCTGAGGTTGCATGTTGAGAGGCTCTCTCTCAACCATCAAGTCACTAACCTTTTCTTTTCTCCTCAAAGCTCTTCATGCATATTGTGCCTCAAGTGCATGTAGGTTATTGACTCGTGCACATTGTAATTGTCCTGCCATCGCAAAAATTTCTAAAAAAAAGAGTTGATTTTAAATCGACGATATCTCCCTCATTCGAGCTCTGATTCAACTGATTTTTTTCAATTTGGGTATTTTTTCGCAAGGAATCCAAATATGCTATTTTTTTTTTGAAAATTTTGCATCAAAATTTTCAGATATTCTCTGGAAACTCGCGCGCCCAAATAATTCCTACTCTGATACCATGTAGAAATTATACAAACACTATGTATATAAATGGATTCATTCTGATCATGTAATCTACTAAAGCAAGATATTGAATCCTTCTACAAATCAATTGTGGAAAATAAACACGATCACCGATCACAACAAGTAAAGAAAGAATCAAATGAAACAACAACATATATATTTTCCCCGGAAAAGCTTTCTGCTCAAAACCCCTATATCTTCTATTGTATATTCACCAAGGAATCATGAAACAATTACAATGCACTCTTCTCACAACTGTCTCACACTAATACAAACAAAATCGGACCAATACTTAGCCAATTCTTAGCCTGTCTTTAGCCTGCCTTTCTCACACAATTCATGTGGAATGCAATCCCTATTCTTTAGGAATTTTAGCCTTCCAAAACTGTGCAAACATCATGGACAATCATATGGTGTTTTAACTACATTTGGGCAGTTTTCTAAAAATACAACTGATAGTTAAATTCCCTTTAACCTCTATCTCAACTGGGTCTTCATCAGAACTGACATATATGCAGCTATTAATAGTAAATCATCAATCACTTGAAAAATCACTACACGTGAATTAAATCTCATTTAATTCACTTAACCTCTCACTAGTGCAACAATCAATTACAACTAGTTAAACTGACTTTAACTCAATAAATTGAGTTACTGATTTCTCATGCATTAAACTAATGCACTAACTGCAACTTGGACTCTAAAACAAATAGAATCACTCGACATGCCTCACCAAACACCCTCAACTCAAATTTCATGACCTAACTGAGTCTATCACACTTAGTTAACTATTACAAGTGATTATGAGATAAGATTACAATTTATTGTCCAATTTATTTAAGGAAAAATTAAATTAGACACATTTCCAATTTATTAAATAAATTGGCTTGCACACTAATGTATCGCTAGGACCCATCACTACATGACCTGTGTTCCCACACTAGTGTGTGTGTTGTCATGTTGTTTCTGGATGCCAATTTCATTGTTTCTTGTTGCAAATTTCAACATTTTTTCGGTCTCGCATCATCTCAGTCTCTTGTTACGACTCTGGTGGATGGTGTTATTGGGACAATGGCTCATACTGATAGTAGTGCACCTAAAAATTCTTCGAAGTCTAAACCCATTGTTCCTGCTGCACCCCCCACTCCTTCTAGTAACTAGAAGAATCCTAGTGAAACCTCAGAGGTAAATGTTGTTCAATCTACTACAGCAGATAAATCCTCGAAAGGTAATAAAAAGTGTAACAGCAAATCTAAATCCAAAAACCCTAAACATGATTCAAAAAAGTCATATTTTGATGATTCTTCAACACGTAAGCCTAAATATCCGTGTATGGTATGTGATGACGATCATTACACCAAGTATTGTCCTCAGCATGCCGAGGTTGCCTGTCTTCTAAAGGGCGCACCCGAGACTCCGATTGTTTTGAAAGAACCTTTCCCTTCTCAACAGACACAAGTGGTAGATCAAGCTCAATCGTATGGAAGCTCTCAGGTTTTCATGGCTGGAACAGAATCTACTGCCATTCCCATGATAACAAAAGTCTACCCTAATCCATCCAATGCTCCTTGTGGAATCGGAAGTTACAAATCACCCTTCCTCTATGCCCCCCCTACCTCTGGTCCTCTCCAGATTGAGAGACCGAGTAGTGACTCCATCATCAGACCACCCCCAAGATGTGTTCTTTGGAAATTGTCCTATAATCTAAATGGGAGAGCTACACAACACTACAATATTGTAGAATATCTAGCTCAAATGCCTTCGGCGATGTCGAATTTTGAGGTCCTTCAGTTGTGCCCATTAAAATGGAAGTCACTACTCTCCGCTATTGGAGGGATTGATCCCACACATTATAATTTAATTAATTTTGATCTCGATAATTTCGTTCATTGCCTCTCGTCTCAGGTAGATTTTCTGATTCAAGTTACCATCATGGGAAATAATATTCATCAGACTATCATTGATGAAGGCACTTCAACCTGCATCATGTTTTTCGCCTGCCGGAAAGCCATCAACTCTTCCCCATTGAGTTAGTCCCTGAATACCTTAGAAGCTTTCGACAATAGAGGTTCCCAGTCGTACGATATTCTTAAGGCATTGCTCATCCTGTTGGAGGGGAAAAATGTAACCATAGAAGTTGAAGTGGTAGACGCCAACTTGAACTATAATCTCCTTCTTGGACGTAGCTGGACGAATGCTATGGTGTTTGTGGTCTCCACTCTTTTTCATGTCCTTTGTTTCCCTCATCAAGGGAAGATAGTAAATGTCGATCAGTTAGCTTTCTTCCCCTCTGATTCTTCAGCAGGAAACATTTCGTATGTTGGGAAGACTGATACTCCTTATGAGAACATCGAGCCAAGTATATTCAAAAACTCGTCCCTTATGGGAGTTTTTCCACTCCCACCTCTGAATGTCACCTCCATCAATATGATTTCTTTTGGTCACGATCCATGGATTGTTCCCAATCCTGACTAGCTCGAGAGTTTTGGTGACGATATGCCTCTAAGCCTGGTTGAGAAAATGTATCAAAGTATTCTCACGGCTTTTGAGGCTACATCCAGAACCAACGATCATTTGGTTTACTCTATGGAAATTTATGTGCAGTCTCCCTAGTTTGGTTCTTGGGAATATGATGATCCCTTGAATGAGATTTTCCCCACCAATGACAGTATCGTGGAGGTCATGTCTCTCGAAGAAACTCTGTTGGATGATGGACATCATCGTTCCTTGTTTATCCCAATCCCAGGTGGCATCTTCGCCTGTTTGGAATCCCATGCTTTGCCATTACTGACTGACCCACTTTAGAATCTGACCTTGATTCATGAAGTGTTGTCCGAAGGGAACATGGGAAATATCACTGTGACCATTCCGTTCGACATCTTTGTGATTGTCGAGAATGTCTTTTTCGGGTTTCTTTTTCTCCCCATGAGCTCAAGATTTACATTTCTTTCCTAAAAAAGCATGACCCCCCACTCGCTTTTACCCTATTCTTACCATTTGATCACTTCCCCTTGGGGGTATTATTTCCATGCTTTGTAAGCCTTACTCGGCTAGGGGGCATGGGAACTTCATTTTTGTTGTGAATCTTCACACAAAATTGGCCGAGGTAATGCCTACATGCAGTATCAATGATAAAACCATGGGTCTATTTCTATTAATCATGAAAAAATTCCATCATCTAAGTTCATTCTTGAACTCTATCTGAAAAAATATTATGCTTAATCATAAGTGTGATACTTTGTACATTAGTGTGCTTTGAGTTGATTTTTGGTTTGATTTTTTTCCTTGCAGACATGTTTCCTCTGCTCACCTTTTGTTCCACTTGGTTTGCAAATGTCTTTGAATCATTTTATTGGTTTTGTTGATGGCGCTTGTTGTAGCACATGGAACCTGTCTTTTGCAACATGGGTGCTCTTTTCCGCTAATGGCGAGTTGATTAATTTACAAGGTATTTGTTTTGGTCGATCAACTAACAATATTTCCAAATATAATGCGGTGATCGAACTATTATCGGATGCCATTGATCTTAGGATTATAGATTTTTTTGTTAAGTTAGACTCACAACTCGTTGTGTTACAATTAATGGTCATTAATCTATGCGAAATCCTCAAATTTTGCGTATGTATTTGCATGTTAGATTATTTCAAATACATTTTGATTTTAGATATAAATTTGCGCAATATGTAAAAATAAAGACATCATCATGATACACAAGTAGCCGTAGAAACATGTTATATGTGTGTGTGTGTGTGCGTGTGTGTGTGTGTAGGTATGTTAAGTGTGTTTGTAATATTCCTAATTTAGCTTTTAGCTAATTAGAATATTAAATTTTTTCTTCCTTAATTAATAGATGAATAAGAGGGTAGAGGCACCCATAAATCCCTTTAATAGGAATAAAACCACTTCTTAATGTGAATTTGGACCAATGCATCTATATGGGGTCAAGATTAATAAACCACTTCATGGTGTGAGTGTGGGTGTTGGTTTGAGGGGCCTTAACCCAGGTTCAGATTTAAGGTTTACCAACAAACCCCTGTAGTACTAGCCCTTTCGGCAATGGTCTGCTTGTGCAGTTCAAGGTCTCACCCGAAGTAGAATGGGAGGGTGCTGGAACCAGGTTTCCGCACCCTAAGAGAGAGAAATTTAATTAAAGTGGGTACCTTCAGATCTAACAAGCTTGCCCTAAAGAAGCCCTAACATAGAAACCCTTAACAATATACTTGACGGAATAACCCGTGCAAAGCTCATAAACCATATGATAGCAAGTTAACAGAAGCAAGGCGACAAAACATAACCAGATCTATGCATTCATTCCTTTCTAAAGCATCGCATCCACATGCGCATCAATTAACTATCAGTATTTAGTACACCGACATAACTTAGGAATCAACATACAACGCAACCATTAATAGAACTCAGATATTTAGATGCCAACAAAAAGGTCTTCTCATTAACACTCCAGATTATACTTACAGACTCTTTACCAGCCCATGCACACAACCAGCTGGGTCCACACACAACAGGACTTAGGGTCTCCGCGCATACAGCCAGCAGGAGCCCTTACCCAGAAAAATCCGCTCAATAAGTATCACAGATCCAACATTCGTATCTAGACTTAATCCAAACTTACTTCTAGACTCGATCTATCCATCTATTTATACTATATTAGCCTGCGCTACTCTATGGTCTGCAAACCACGGTTTGTGAACCCTTGGTCTACCCTTTGACCCATTACAATTCATTAGGGGGCTTTGACCCACCCCAAAACCCCTGTGCCAGACTAACTATTACAAAATATTACAAAAATATATGAAAATTGTTGTTCAGGGACCCCGCTCCAATAGGCCCCCAACGCAATCTTGTGACTCGTCCCGAGTCACAGCAGCAGTGGGGTATTCATCTTGGCTTGGAGCTGCTCGAAGGTAGTGGAAAATAGTTGCAAGACACCTTCACTCTACACTGCTACGTTCTGTGCAATATCGACCAACTTTTGAGAAGTCGATCCTTTAGTTGGCGCAGTGACACTGTCCAAAGTCTCGTTCAGATGTTTGACTGCCACATCTAAGTCCTATGAAAAATTCAGCACTTCAACCGCCCAGGGTTTCAGATGATCGTTGAGGACCTTCTTCTTATGGAGGAGCTCCTTGATTTCACCCCTTAGGGCATGACTGGTGCGAAGACGTGCTAGGCGCTGGGCGCTGGGCTACAATGAGGGTGGGCATGGTAGCTTCCATTTTCTCAAAGTCCTATTATTTTTTGCGCAGCCCTTGGTTAAATTGCTAGAGGAGACGATCACGTTGCACATTGGACCATATTCCCATGGCGGTGTCTAGCAACTCAAAGCCCTTGGCGATATGTGCTAAAATACTTCCTCTTGCTTCCTTTACCAGCATGGCTCGCTTGGCTCGCACCTCCAACGGGGTTTCCAGCTGCAGCTTGGTCTGTAGTGCAACAATATGTTGCTCCAGGCCTGCTTTAACAATTTTCACTTCTGTCTTGGATGCCTTCAACGTAGCCACCAAGCCCTCAATCTTGGCTTGCGGCATAGCAGAGGCAGGAATTACTTCCAGCATGTCTCCACATAACCAGTCTATCAAGTGCTCTAACTTTTCTTGTTGTGCTACTATCGCGAGCTATGTTGTCGGCGCTTGGGCGGATTCAGCAGCCTTTGTGGAAATTTTTTGTTCGGCCTCACTTAGTTGTTATTACGCCCACATTTCCCTATTCTGGATTTCGTCGGAGATTAACAAGTGGAGAGCGTGTAGCTGCCCACTTGTTATTTTCGCAATGTAGAGGCCGACCTTGGAACATGCACGGACTTGCTCGCACGGGGTTGGTGGTTCTACTATCAATGCCGCACCTGGGAAGGGGAAAATCCTGCTCTCAGTGGCTATGATGATGGTTGTGGTTGGCAGGCTCGATTGAATTAGCCTCACCTGGTTCACACTCGCTTGAAGGGTACCTGCTTTCAGCTGGAGCACCTGCAACCTGAACTCCAAAGCCTCCACCGTGGCCTTTTTTTGATCTTCCAGAGCATTCTAGCGATCCTTAGAGGTAGTATCAATGACATCTGGAATATTTTCCAGATCCTCCTCTGTCAATGTAACTTTTTCTTCTCCCTCAGTCATGTCGGCCTTGCGCTTCTTCCAATGCCCTTTGGGAGGCTTGCCGGTGCGCTTCCTTCTGCGTGGGGGATCCGTGCCCTCCCCACCAACTCCTCCAGTCTCCACATTATGTTGAGGCTCTTGCTCTGCCCCCCATGGTGGCATCCTTGGGGGCTTCCTTGGTAGTTTTTGTAATATCCACAAAAGGGAATATTCAACAATACCTGTTAGAATAACACATTTTTCAGAAGTATGTGCATTGAAATGAATTTACAGCTCATGGATCCCTTAGATTTGGAGATATAACATCTAAATCCAAGAGGAGAGAAAAAAAAAATCAAACTGGGTGAGATAAACAAACCTCTTACACTTAGTATGGTTGGAAAACACCCAAGAATGGGGTTGCAGCAATATGCAACAATACTACAGGAAAATAAAGCATTTTTACTGAGCAACAGCAGGAGGCCAATAAGAAGGCTCAAAATTCATATATACATCAATAAATTAGATCCATAATGAGGCCCATACAATTTATAACAGGATACAGAAGACAAGAATAGAAGAAATTCCTCAAAAAGAGAGGCTGCAACACATGTATTGACTGCAAAGTGGCTTGACAACATTATTTTAAGGAGCTGCAGCAGTTGTGTATTACACTCTAGATATAGAGCAGATATGTGTATAAAATATTAGACCTATATAAGATCTGTACAGTAGAAGAGCTCCTTTACAAATTCCCCTTGGGGTTTTGAGCAAAACATGAAACACAAAGAGTAGATCTGAGATCTAAAGTTGCAGATTTGCAGTAATATTCAGAAATTTCTGAAGATAAATACAATAGTGAGCAGATAAGATCTGAACAGAACATGGATCAGATGTATAATCCATGGATCACCATAATGAAGGGCAGAACCCCAACACTAGAGATCTCTCCCCCAAATGTGTGTCAAAACACCCTGCAACTGTACACTTGCAAATAACGCAGTCCTGGAAGGTAAACTAAGTTGTAGGCTCTAGCACTGGTTTGGCATGATGCCAATATCTAAAAATGCAGCTCCAAAGATCTAATACTCTCTTGTCAAGGGGATAGAAGGATTTCCCACTGAAAAGAGGCACTAGATTGGCCTAGATCCAAGTAGATCTAGCCTCCACTTGCTGCAACTTACAAGGACAACCAAACCCTCAACACGATCTGTGTTGTAGTTGGAAGATGAGCTTGGAAAAATGCCTGATAGTGGACCAGATTAGCAAGACTCTTTCAAGATCTACTCAATGGAAGAGGTGGGATTCTCGATCAGGAACACCCTAGTGCTAAATAGCACTATTCTCAGCTAAACAGCAAGAGAATGATATATGTATAAACAGACAATACATTCATAAATATGCATAATCAACAACCTTCTTATGATGTCCTCCTCTTCCTTTTATAAGATGAAAGTCCTGCCAAACCCTAAACCATCTCAATGATTTAGCTCCTTTCACATGTGTATCCTCCAACTAAAACTACGTTGTGCATCTAGGAGATTCACTATATCTAGAAAGCGTTGTTGATTTAGTCCTGGTTGACTTGGTTAAATGATCCAGCCTATTTCACACCTAAGTGTGCTTATGTAAATAGCCCATATTTAGCTTTGTTCACATGTGGCATTGATTTATTTTGCTAATTTAGAGTTTTATTAATCCTTCTTTACAATTTTATTCATGAAACAGAAAAATGAAACAAAATTGTATATTCCCACTAGCTTGGGCTAATTGGGAATATTACAGTTGTTTTGTCAATGGAGCGCACCTCAGTCTCCTTCATTGTGCTCAGTGGAACAATATCCTTCGACGTTGCATCTTTTCCAGATGTGCCTGCTGTGACTGGAGCAGAGGATTTGAAGCCAAGTTTCCATGCAGGCGTCCATGTGGCAACGACTTGATTGACCTCCGCCTTAGTGACCATATATGGGAGGTTGTACCACACCAGATATTTTCCGGCCTTGATTTTCACATTGTGCATGGTGACATGAAAGTCAGCAATGCACTTGTACTTTTCATACACCACAGGTGACAAGTGCGGCCTGGAATGTATCGCCGCTGCCAACACACCATCAAAGAGCACCCAAAAGACCTTGTTCACTTTGATGTGATGCGAATCCTTGGAGTCCCATGGGTTTGCATAATGTTCTCCTTCACATACATTGGGCTCGACCTCAGGGAGCACCGCATCATCGGGCATCTCCCGCACGACTAGGGAAATCAACAACAATAACCAGGAGTAGCAGAAGGGCTTTCCCTGGTCCTGTGCCTTGTGCACGTTGTCTAAAAACTCTTCACATAGGTACTACGACCAGTTGTAGCAGACCCCTTTGTCACACTGTCATGCCAACTCAATGACATAGGTAGGGACGGCTGATGCCCTGCACTTGCGCATCATTTTACATGCAAGCAATAGAGTGCCCATGCGCACTCCCGGGTCAATGATGGTCTCTAGTAGGAATCCTCACTTGTCACGGTCCACCTTGTATTTTTCCTGAACTTCATCCGCCACCTTCTGCTCGTATTTCTTTCTGAATCCCTTCATGGGACGGGGCCCCTTCATGGGCAGGCCGGCGATCCTATGAATCAGCGTGACATCAATTAGGATGTGACCTTGGATCCACAAACATCCATCATGGATTAGCGCAAGTAGCTGCTGCATGACCAAGCTGGTGATAACATATCGCCCGAAGTAGGGGATGCACAGAAAATTCAAAATTACTCTTAGGCCTCCAACCTGCACGCCCACTGCATTGGTTCCACCTTTAGTACATCGTCATACAATACTCGTTCAAGGTACAATTCTGGGGGCAGATCTGGGAATATGTCTTCATTTTCTAAGTCATGGTCATTAAACTTAATGGATGGAATGTTTCCAAACAAGTTCCCAATAAAAGGGACCTCCTATGGGACCAGTGGCATTTGGAGATATTTTTGAACAACATTTACATTTTTGGGGGTGCGCACCGTCGGCTTCCTTGACTTAACATATGCTGGTAGCCATGAGAATGGAGCCACCAGCAGAGCTTCTTCCTGGGCTGTCATAGGGTGTTTAAGGGGATTAGGCGAGCACTCCTGGGGCACCTTCCTAGGGGAGTGCATAGTCCTGGGGGAGGTGCATGGCTTCGTCAAAGCCCACTTCATGGCTTTCCCCTTCCCCTTATCCTTACCTTTTTCTTTCCCTTTTTCCTTCCCCTTTCCCTTTCCTTTGGATGGTGTGGACATGACCTCTTCCACATCAGGCGTTACTCTGAACACATCATCAGATCCAATCTCAGCGGAAGCTGTAATGGGCGACGACTTGGCGGGGTTAGAGGCAATCATCCTTGCTCGAAATATGAATTCGGGATTGTTGCTATCAGAAGGGGTAGCTCGCCCAGACATACAGATGGTGTGGTTACAAAACACACATAATTCGCAGCAAAACATAGGGCATAATATATTCAGAGAGAAAAGCAACCGATTATGACTTGCACCCCTTCTTTTATAGGCCACCATGAGTAAAAATGGGCGAAATATCATTAAATGTGACTTACCATCGAGGAAACAGTAAAAAAAACTCCAATATCGCTGCATTAATTGCCAAATTCCCACTCCATCCAACAGTAAAATTACTTTTTCACCTAGTTTTACTGTTCCAACGACTAGTTTTTCTAGCTACACAATACCCCTACGCCTCCATCGCACCCTCCCTCACCTCCTTATCTGCACACTAATGTTGCGCTCTCGTCGCACCTGCCTACTCCTTCACTTCCGAGTGCTTGTGGCATTCTTAATGCAAATACTCTGGCCATATAGTCATTTGGTAGGTGTTGGGTCATCCCTGCAAGGTTTCAGACAACTTCCATTAACATACCCGGTGAGGTAGTCTTCGCACAACGTGGCGAACCACACCACACCACCATATGTAATCTCTTTTACTATATATGGACCCAACCAGTGCTTATGGAACTTCCTTGGGTGGCGCACAAAATGACTGTCATAAAGCAGCACCAATTCTTCTTCCTTGAACACCTTCTGTCGGATGTGCCGATCATGCCAAGCTTTTTCTCGAGCCTTCTGAACCTGCTGGTGAAAATTAGCAATAAACAAATCTTCTTCCAAGGCAACCAGTTGTGCCAAGAATTCCTCCATGATGTTAGGTTCCGCCATGTTTGTAAGAACTGCAATGCGTAGGTTGCAGGGAAAATTTTAAGGATGGAAATTTATCTTAAAGATTAGAAACCTTGGCGAATCTTACTAATCCATAATATACAAACTAGAAAATGCTTGGCGATATTTTAGTAAAAATATTCTAACTTCTAATGATTTTATATAGTCTCTATAAAATTTTGGCGATTTTTAAGGTAAAATATTTTTTTCTTATAAAATTTAAGTGAATCATTTTTAGAAAAAAATGGGAATTGGCGAATCTTTTTTTCGAAAAAACATGGAAAATTAGCCCATCTGCGAATATTAGCCCCTAAAATTTTCCCTGGTAGGTTGGGGACAATATATTCCATGGGCATGATGGCCTCCTTTCCATAGACCATCCTGAAAGAAGTCTTCCCGATAAGTTTCTTGCATGTATTCCTATAGGACCATAGCACTGAAGGGATGTGCACATCCCAATCACTTCGATCGGAATTACAGAACTTAGTTAGCACATTATCCAAAATTTTGTTGAATTCCTCTACACCATTAGCTTGTGGGTGGTATGGGGTACTTTTCGCATGGTGGATCTGAAATTCCTTTGTTAAAGCTTCAATAGTTTCATTAACAAAATGCATACCTCGATCAATCATCAGGATCTTAGGATAGCAAAATCTAGTCAGAATATGCTCAAAGATGAAGTGCGCAGCGGTATTTGTAGTACAATCCTTCACAGCCTTTGCCTCTTCCCACCTTGTTACATAATCAGTGGCAGTAATAATGTATCATGCACCAGTCTTCTTTCCCGGGGGATTGATTGGTCCTAAAAATTATATAGCCCATTTTTCGAACACCTGCAAAGCCATATGTGGTTATAGGTGCATTTCATATCTACGCTAAGGTTTCCCTATCTGTTGGCATGCATCACAGGCTCCGCAGTACACATGTGCATCGCTATGAAATGTGGGCCACCACAACCCGACCCTCAGCACCTTCTGCATAGTGGCTTTCCCTGCATAGTGGCCTCCTGCCACCCCTTCATGGCCTATAATCATTAAAAGACATCATACCTTTTTTCTTTGGAATTAAAGCTAATAAGGTTGAATTTAGAGCCCCATAAATCCTGCTCGAGATTCTTTCTTCTTCTACCATCTTTGTAATATCCTTTATAAATACCTCTTAGAAATGAAGAAAAAAATCTGGGGTCCAGCCATCCAGACTCGAACTCTTGTCCACCACGAAATATTTTAGTACTATCATCACTTCCTTAGGGATTACTCTTTCCTTTAGTCGATCCAGGTCCCATTCCTGAAACATCTTGGGGAAATCCGCAAGAAAATCTAACTGCTTCGTTATCACCGAGTGCCCCTCTAGCTTATACAACTCCATAAAATATTTTACTACTTCTTTTTGTATATCCTCCGTGGAGAAGTGAGGAGTCCCATTCACATCCACCTGCCATATTGCATTTGCCTTTTTTCTGCCTGTAGCATATGCATGGAATAATTTAGTGTTTTTTCTCCAGTATTTAGCCACATGGCTCGACTTTTGAGTCTCCATGACTGCTCTTCAATCAGAAATATCTTTATTTTTTCTGTCTCTAAAATTTTTAGTTTTTTCTAGAAATCCGGACCTTTTTGCCCTCCTCCACTTCTAAGAAAATTTTTGACATGGCTACACTGATTTCCCTTATTTTTTCCACCATCTGTCTCTTTTGTCTTTTTTCCCATTCTCGCACAGTCTTCTTTAGGGCATGTAATTTATTAGACAGATGCTCCATTGCTATCATATTAGCACTGCGAATATGACTTTTCATGTAATCAATTACCAAAACATTAAATTTGGCGTTCTCCAACCAAACCCTGTTGAACTTAAAAGGATTTCCACCCATACGTTTTTCAAAATTCCATTCGAAGGAAATCGGTCTATGATCTAATATGGTGAGGTATTCCACCTTAGCATTGATGTGTCCCATCAGAGACAGGAAGCTTGACTGTACCAGGAACCTGTCAATCCACTTGCCAATGTACTCATGACCCTCTCTGCCATTGAACCAAGTTGGACAATTCTTTTCCAAATTCATATCACATAGGTGTGCATCACAAAATAAGCCCTTGAGAAAACCCGAGAGTGGGTCAATTCTACCCCTGTCCCCCCATATATCCTCCATATTTAGGGTGCAGTTTAAATCGCTTGCTATAATGGATTTTTCCAAAAGGAGGAAACCACAAGTATCTAACTTTTTCCAGAAATTTAGCCTATCAGTGTAAGGAGAATATAAGTTGATAAGATGTACTCTGTGACTGAAACCTTTAAAGAAATCAATGAGGAAAATCCCCCCCAAAAAAATATAAGCCTTCAGGTTTGCCCATCTAGGATCCCATAAGACTACCAAACCGCCAGATCATCCCTCGACATCTTTCGCAACCAAATGCCACTCTGTGAACATGGCATGAAAGTAGGAGAGATAATGATAAGCAGTATGCATATTCTCTTGGATAAAAATAAAAGAAGGATTTAAGTGCTTCAAAAAATTCCACAAAGAAACAAATTTTCACCGCCCCCCCAGACCACGCAAATTCAAGGAGATGAGATTCATATGGGATTTGCAGGGGTAGGGGTCAACGCTCTAAGGACCCTGTCAATGGCATGGGATCCCGAGACATCTCGAAAATTCCCACTGAGAATTTCAAAGTAAAAAATTGAAACAAGCTTTTTCTTCCTCTTAGGCCTACCTTTTCCCTTTCAGATGGTGACGTTCGATAAGGAAGATGGACTAATGATAATAAGCGGTGATGATGGTTTACCAGTGTCAACCTGTAGAGGGGAAAGTTGGGCATCAGGATCCACTAGTAAAAGTCCCAAATCACTCTTGATTGAGTTACGAGGGGAGAGAGGAGCCTCCACATTCGCAAAGGATCCAGGAGGACTTGTCGACGGAGAACTAAGGGGGGACGAGGAGGACGGCGGAAAGGGGCCATGTATAATTCGAGAGGTAGTATCCCGGGACAAATCAGGAAGGGGAAGTATGGTCCGGTCAAGAAGCAGCATGTGCATCAGACCAAATTTAGAATGACAAATAAAATCCCCAACGCCATATAATTTTCAGATAGAATCGGAAAATCCCAACCCGAATAGACAAAAGCTTTAACCGACCCATCCAAGACACTATCTCTATTGACGGAAACCCTACCCACCAAAATATTATCAGAGTTACCCGATAGATCCTGACCCAGATCAAAATATTTTTCCGGCCCATCCAAAATGATATCACTATCGACAGAGGAGATGGGAAGAGAAATCTTCGACTTCCCCAGTAAAACAGTCGACTAAATCATCTCGTTCAATGGATAGGTAGGTGGCGCTCCCTGATCTCCAACATCAGCCTTAGCGCGACCAAGGTGGCAATTTTTGTCTGCAAATTCATGTTTATACCAGTGACATTTGCACATAAAATGGCTTGTGGCACGACAGAGGTGACATCGGAAAGGAATATTTCAGTATTCCAAAGTCTCTCTGTACACCACCTCATCCCATTTAAGGTCCACATGGGCTGGTAGACCCCCAGCGAAAGGAAACTCGACTAACAACCATGTTTCTCTCTTATCATACACACCAAAACATTTTGGATCCACGAACCAGCATTTCCCTAAACTGTTTCCAATTTCCATTAACACCTGAATGGACCAGACTTGTAGGGGTAATCCTGGTAGATTTACCCAAAATAGATGGTTTTTGGGTGCATTCTTAATAGGGTGGAATCCCACATCCCACCAGTGGAGGGCTAAGAAGAAACAGCCATTCACCCAATTTCTCCTTAGAAGCTCACACACATCTTCCTCCTTAATAAAATGAAAATAGTACCACCTGCTCTGTAATTTACTAACCCGTGGAAGATATCCTAAGAGTTGTTGTGAAGCTTCCATCAGCCACTTAAGCATATTAATAGTATTGTGCTTTTCTAAATTCCATCGACCCACCAAAGCGCGGTTCGTCAAGCTCTCTGCTCTCTCCAACATTACGTCACTCCCAAACATGGAAAATTTTAGGGGCAAATTTTAGCCCAAAGGCGAATTTTAAGGGATTTTGAATTTTAATAGGGCGAATTTTTTATATAAAACCCATTTTCTATAGTTTTATAAAATTAGCCCAATAATTATTTTAAAAATAATTAATTATTATATATTAGCCCACCAAAAAAAATGAGCATAAAACTGAAACAATTGAATTCACCCTCGATTTTCTTTGTTGGAGCGGATTTCAATGGCATTCGCCTAGATTTACAGGGTTGAAAGCAGGGGTTGGAGCGATTCGCCCCATTTTTTCACTTGTTCGCTGGGGTGGTTGGGCCTTGCAAGGGGCGTGGAAGTTGAATGTTGGTCCTTTGATGTGCATAGGCTCGCCAATCTTCTTGCTGGTTGAGCGAGGGTAATGGCTTACTGAGAACATCAAATCCTCCATTATTGGGAAATGGCCCTTGGTTACTTCCTAAATCAACTAAAAATCCATGATCCATGACCTGCTAATATGTCCACAAATAATAACAGCAACTTCCTGTTTCGTGGAGGAGCGGCGCCTTTCAATATCCTCTTATCTTCGAAAGAGTTCCTCTCTGTTCATGGGAAGACACCACGTACAATTTCTTCTTGTATGCGATAAATCCTTACCGGCGTGCCAGCAGATGAAGAGCGAGTCTATGGTCTAGTGAGAGTTTTGGGTTTTTCACTTATGTTTGGTTTGGTTGGTGGGCACTTTGAGTAGTTTGCACAGTTGGTAGCACCTGCATTTCAAAAATGGCAACAACAGATAAAAATTTATCCATGGGCGAGGAAGAACTGAAGAAGAACAAGGGAGTCCAAGACACCAATGAGAACGATTATGACAATGCGGAAAAGTAATCGAACATCAAGGAGGAGGAAGAAGAAGAAGAATCATCATCATCAAGTAGCGAGGAGGAAGAGGAGGAAGATCAGGTCGAGTTGGCCCTTCGAAAACTAGCATTAGAAAGCAAAAACAAAAAGAAAGAATTGACCAATGCAGAGATGTTTGATTTTCTAGAGGATCCAGAGAACTGGACTGAAGAAGACCTGCAAGAGATTTGGGCAGACGCCCACCCAGAACTAATTGATGACATTGGATGGGACCCTCATGTTGTAAGTTGGAGTGATTGGGATCAGATACAGGACCTGAGAGAAAAGGGGGAAAAAGTGACCACCGAACCATTTTATGTCCCATACCGGAAATACTACCCCCCCATCCTTAAGAATCATATTGACATAAATAGCCCAATGTCAGTGGTGGAGGAACTGGAGCGACTGGAAGAATTCATCAAATGGGTCAGCTACGTTTTCAAAGACGGAAGCACGTAAGTCCCAGTCTCAACAAATGTATTGCATTGGATGGTTTTCGCTCATTTTCTTAATTTTGTCTCTCTGTACAGTGTTTTGGGCTTTAGAAAAAATAATATCATTTTCTATGTGGGGTTCTGACTAATCCAGTGTACCTCTATCACGTTTGAACAGTAGGGATAGGAAGTATTTGTTATGTGTTTATTTTAAGTTGAAAACATACGGATAGGGAGCATTTGTTATTCGTTTATTTTAGTTTTTTTGAGCCTCTAGAAGGGACCTGTGTGTTGAACAGAGTTTTTCTTTGTGCACAATGTGAACTATGAATCAGAATGCACTGAGTACAATGAAACATTCTCCAAAGTAATTTGGCCTGTTATTGTTCCCGTTTTCTTTTCATTTTTCCCCATTTAAACTTTTCCTGTGTCCTGCTTTATTGTCTCCATGGGGAGCTCCGAATGCTCCCCAAACCTTGGCAAGAGCGTGGTTGTCTAATAATAAACATGGAGTTACATGTAAGTCTCGAGCTTCCCCAGCTAAAACTAAAACAAATTGTGTCTTTCCTATCATGACCGATTCCTTTTATATTCCTTCTTTACTTTGCCTCTGTCATTCATTTTGTAGAAAATCCACAAAAATTTTTAACTGCTAATATGAACAATCTGAAACTAATTTATTTTCATGTAGATACAGAATTTCTTTACTTATTTTGTAGTGGAATAGGAACAGAAATAAACACACAATCACAATAATCAAGGCACAAAATTTTCTAAGGAACCTAACTTGGAAAACCCTCTACTTGTTTAAGAATTTTATTGAAGAAATTTGAGCAATAGATATCTTACAAATACAACTTATTTTAAGAGAGAATACAATCTGATTCCCTCTGCTTGTACTAAGCTGAACCTATCTGCAAGACCCCTGATCTACTTGCCTTCTTCAATACTCGTACAAGCTCCTCTTGTACGTCCTTTCTCTCACAAGATCCACACATAAACCTCTGCAGCCTTCTCACAAACCCGTGAGCTCTATTGTCTTGTCTCACCAACTCGTATTCACAAGACAATGTCTTCATTACTCCTTATAAGCACTTCGATTAGGCTATTACTGGCAAGTTCTATTTGAGGAAAGTCGAACTGTTGATTGACTAGTTAACAAAAGCTCACTGGTTGTGTTAACTTCTCCTTCCTATAATTTAGGAGCTTAACTCAATCAACTCGACCTTTACCCAAAATAACTCACACTAGAAGACAATAAACTCGGCCTTACACTAATTAGCACTAGTCAACTTCTTCTTGCACTCCTAAATTTTAGGAATTTGCCCTAAATTTTAGGAACTCGTCCTATTTTTTAGGAATTAGCTCCTAACTCATAGGAACTCGTGCATGGTCAAGGTGAAACTCGTCGTGGTTCCTTTGATTAAGGCACAAGTCAATGAACCCTTTCTCGCTAACATTTTCAATGCTTCCTCTTAGCGAGGAACGTGTTCTTGGAAGAACCTCGTCCACCTGGATCTGTCTCCAACACTACCATGTTCTCTGTTGCTGCAACTGCTCCCTCTAAACTAGAATGCTTCCCTGCTTTCTTCTGCGAAATCTGCTTTGAAGATCTGTTCTTTCCCACCATGCTCTGCGAGTCCATCACTTCTCTATTCTGAGCACTTCTTGCCTTGCTGCTCAAGGCTACTCCCTCTGAAGGCATGCATCTCCAGCTCCAAAATATCCCACTATCAGTGAATGCAGCTCCTTTAAGTCATTGATCTTTGGCCCAAACAGTCTGCCCTCTAGCTACTCCTTTGTCCATCAAAGATGCCGACTCATAGGGTCTTCAACCTGCCCACTACTTGCCTCACTGCTGCTCTACAAAAGACAAGTCTTAGGGGAATGGAGGCTACCCACTCTCACTGTAGAAGTCCATCTCCACACAGTGAACTAGGGCTGAATACTAAGCCGTCTTGGCTGCTTCCTTTCTCCCTTCAAGGATCAACCCTGAGCTTCAACAATTCTGCCGCTCCAACCAGATTTGATGTCCTTCTCAAATGCTGGACTTAGGGCACCAAAGACACCTTCTAACTGCCCTCCAAACAGTACATAAGATGTCCACCAAAAATTTCCTAAATCTGGACTCAAACACCTAGCAAAATCATCAACCACATAGGGACATACATACCTTAGAAAGTACCCTTCTTTCTGCTGTCTGAACCACTTCGGCTTGTGCACTTCCTTCTGAATTTCGGTCCTCTGGTTAGGGCACACTATGGTCACTACAAGGATGCTCCTACTTGGTCGAATTTCCCTTCTATCCCTGTAAAATTCCCTTCTTAGAGACCCTGCCTCCTGCGTTGTTCAGTTATGTGTTTCTGCCCTTGACTTAGGTATGCTTCAAGACAAAAACCATGCCCAGGTATTCTCCTAATAGGCCTCAACCCTTCCTGAACAAAATAGAGATACTGCGGCCTGTTTCACGGAGAATTACCACTCTTAGAACATGCACAAAACTGCCATTAAATCTGTCAGCGAGTTCCTTTAACTAGGCCTGCTCCAACATAAAGAACCCTCAAGAAATCTCATCTTTATCACTTTGGATAGATTCTTATACAGGCTGCAGCTCACCTAACTCAGACGTCCTTCTTCTTGAAATATTAGCACTGTTGTTGTTCTTAAATCTGTTCCAATAGCTCTGATACCTTGTAGAAAATCCACGAAATTCTGCGACTGCTAATATGAAAAATCTGAAACTAATTTCTTTTCATAAAGACACATAATTTCTCTACTTATTTTGCAGTGGAATAGGAACAAAAATAAACACACCATCACAATAATCAAGGCACAAATTTTTATAGGGAACCCAATTGGGAAAACCCTCTGATTGTTTGAGAATTTTATTGAAGAAATTTGAGCAATATATCTCTTACAAATACAACTTGTTTTAATATAGAATACAATCTGATTCTCTCTGCTTGTACTAAGTTGAACCTATCTGCAAGACCCCTGATCTGCTTGCCTTCTTCAATACTCGCACAAGCTCCTCTTGTACGTCCTTATTCTAACAAGCTCTACACATAAACTTGTGCAACCTTCTCATAAACCCGTGAGCTCTATTGTCTTGTCTCACCAACTCGTGCTCACAAGACAATGATCAAATTGTGTCTTCATTCCTCCTTATAAGCACTCCGATTAGGCTATTACTGGCAATTTCTATTTGAGGAAAGTCGAACCATTGATTGACTAGTTAACAAAAGCTCTCACTGGTTGTGTTAACTCGTCCTTTCTAAAATTCAGGAGACTGACTCAATCAACTTGACCTCTACCTAAAATAACTCACACTAGAAGACAATAAACTTAGCCCTCCACTAATTAGTGCTAATCAACTGCTTCTTGCACTCCTAAGTTTTAGGAATTTGCCCTAAATTTTAGGAAATCGTCCTATTTTTTAGGAATTAGCTCCTAACTCATAGTAACTCGCACATGCTCAAGGAGAAACTCGTTGTTGTTCCTTTGATTTAGGCCACAAATCAAGGAACCCTTTCTCGCTAACATTTTCAACACATTTTGTTTCCCTGTCTCCTTGGGGAGGCCCCAAGCCTTGGTGAGAACATGGGTGCTAATAAACAGAGTTACCTTTGAGCCTCGAGCTTCCCCAGTTGAAACTAAAAACAAGTTCATGGTCGATTCCTTTCATTTTCTTCTTTACTCTGCTCGTCACTCATTTTCTTTCTCGTCTCCATGGGGAGCTCCCAAGTCCCAACCCTTGGCAAGAATGTGGGTGCTTGATAGACATGGTGTGCTTGATAGATCCTTGGGTTACTTGATCCCTAAGCCCTACCAAGGAAGCTTCCCTTGTGTTGGATTGTGTCCGCCACTAAAGAGAGTAACACTCTCATGTGTTGCACATTGTCTACGTCACCTAGTGAGGCTTTGTGCTATGTGATAGATTTTGCTGCAACAGTTCACACTTTAGCTTCTTTGGCAATTGCTTATGGGATGATTCAATTTAACATACAACTATGTTAACTGTTGAAAAGTGTAACTAGGATCGATCTTCATATTGACTATGTAATTATGAATTTATGTAAAGAAGAAGACAAAAATAATAAATGTATTTTTGTTGTACTTGCTTCATGGGTTTCATGAGCAAGATTTTATTATAGGTCAATAGACTTCTTCTTGATGTCTATTATGGATTTTCTTTGGTTTAGAAATGTAATTAAGAGTAGTGAAAATAAAGTGTCTAGTCTGAAGAATGTCCTCCAAGACCTTGTGGAAGAATGGCTCATAATAGCCCTCAAGGCTGCCCTCAATTAACGTTGAAGATAAGCCTAATTCTACAGTGAGTAAGTCGGCCTATTTGCAGTGAAGAAGTCGGCCTACAACCTTGGTGTAGGGTCAGCCTAAAAGCATAACAAAACACTGTATATATAGCATGACCTGCGGCTCATTTGAGGGGAGAATAATATGTGGATCTCTCTAAAGAAGTAACAATAGGAAAGTGCGGATTCCTCTACAGATTACAGTGGTAAACAGCGTGGGTTTACAAGAAGACAAAAATGCGTACTTAAGGAAGAAAAGGATGCGGATTTCTCTGAAATGTCAACAATGATAAAGTGCGGATTTCAACAGTGATGAAATGTGGATTTCAGAAGTGAACAAGTGCGGATCACAAAGGTTAAAAGGGTGCTAATTTCGGAGGTTAGAGAAGTGCAGATTTCAGTAAGAACAAAAGTAAGGAATTCTGACAAGTTCGGGATTTGTGATAATTTTATGCAGATACACCTGTGATATAAATTCGGATAAGACAAAAGGTTTACATTTTGAAACAGTGGATAAAGATGATGTGTATGCAAAGGATGAGAAGGAAGATCTCAAGATAAAATTAGAGACCGAGTTCTCTAATGTTGATGTAGGTCAGTGCACATTGGTGAAGAAAAGAAAGATCAGCATTGGAGGAAGACTTAGAAGCAGTGTCAAGGTCTTGGAGGCATTCATAGGTCAAGGGTCTGAGTCTTGGTCATGGTACTTGTCATTTGAAGATCTATAAGAAAAATTTCTCATGGGTTTTCCTCTCCAAGAAGGAGAGGTTTTGCCCTGGATTGAAGAGCCTAACTTTGTGTCTTTTTGTATTTTGGTAATTGACTTGATGAAAGACTAACTAAGCTATGCAAGAGAAGACATAAGTAACTCAAGTAAGTTCACAAGTAATTATCAAGAAGATAATTTGAATTAATCTCAAGCCCTCCAAATTCTCAACATGGTATCAAAGCTAAGGTGCTAAAGAAAAAGGGCTATTTGACAAGAAGACTCTTAAGGATCAAAAATAAAGAATCAGTTTTCTAGAAAGCATCAAAGAAAAAGTCAAAGTCTACATTGAAAATTCAAATCAATTTGCAAGGAAATCCTCAAGCCATCTCAAGAAGATCTTCAACCTTATTCAAAGAATCCACACATCAAGGAGGAAATCATTGACATCAAAGATTCTTGATATTGAAGACATTTTTGGAAGACACATCAGCAAGCACCTTCCAACACTATTGAAGGCATCTTCATTCTGAAGTAATCCTTGATCATCAAGGATCCAAGATCACCTACTTTGAAATCAATCTAAGAGGGAGTTCCTGCCATCATCTTCATGATCATCAACAAGGAAGCTGATAGAAAAAGAAAAGCATCTACTCAAGTAAGTATCTATAACCTTACTTAAATCTGTCAAATATGACTTATTGTAAAGAGAGCAACAAGCTAGTTGGGTCATCAAACTTTAGTGCCTGGAAGAAGAGGACAGATTTGAATTTAATTGAAGACGAAGTTATGGACTACATTGAAGGATCGACAATTCAACCAAAAGAAGATGCTCCAGCTCATGCCAAGTACATGAAGGGGGAAATCAGAGCCTAGAGGATTCTCATATAATCCATTAAGGACTCTCTCATTCCCTATGTATTGAAACTAAAGTCTGCTAAAGAAATATATTAGAAACTGGTGGAGCTATTCTCTGTGAGTACTGCAGGAGAAGCAATCTCTCTGAGACAAGAACTGTATAAAATGAAGTTGTCAAGGGAAGAAGGAATCACTTCATACTTTATGTGGATTTCTGAAATAAGAGATCAATTGTAGGAACTGGGAGAAGTAATGTCTAACACTGTGATGACTACAGTGGTGCTGAATGCTCTACCAGAAGAATGGGGAAACTTCACTTCAAGTTTATACGGGAAGAAAGAAGCCACACCATTCCATGATTTATGGTCTTTATGTAAAATAGAGGAAACAACATTGAAAGCCAAAGCTGATACAGGATCAAGTGAAGGGAATCAAGCCTTTGTAGCCATATCCAGGAAGAAAGGAAGATTCGGTAAATTTGGTCCTCAGTTAAAAGAAGAGATATGGACAAAGTACGATGCTTTGGATGTAATGAACTTGGGCATTATAAAAGAGATTGTCATAAATCTGAAAAGGATAAGAGAAAAAAGGAAGAAGCCCATGTCTCAGATATGAGGGAAAAACCTGATGCAAATAAATCTAAGCAAGAAGAAACGAAGGATCTCTATTATGATTGAGATCATCTTCCTCTTAAAGTGATTTCTGTTGGTTGTAAAATAGTATGATAGGAAGCAATGTATATTGTGATGGCATCATGATAAAAGCATGGTAGGAGCTCTTGGTGAAACAGCTCCAGGAAAACCTCTCTGATAACATTACTGATGGAAGGCAGTCATCAAGATCAAGGGTCATCATGGAAACTGGTGCTGACATTTTCTAATGGAGTTCTCTATGAATTCACTGGTTAGAAATAAAGCAGAATGGTTTCATCAAGAATTCTATGCTATAGAATTCTGGGATGTGACGACATATTGATGGAGCAAGGCAAGGGAATGAAGCTCTTCATTCTAGTAAAACTGCTACAGGATGACTCAAATTAAAAAGGTATGAGGCATATATATATATATGCTGACACTGGATGCTGTGAAGTCATGTCATATGGTTGCAGGTAATAGACTTCTATATTTTGAAGTATGATCTATGGAGGAGGATCTCTCGGTGCACTGATAGATGAAATCAACATAATATATCCTCATATGGAATATGAGGTGGTTGTATATGAACAAGGAACTGTAAGTTGGAAGTTCCTGGGAATGAAGATGTGCAGAAAGGAAGAGATCATGAAGTGCAACCATGTCAAGAGGCAATTATCATCCGGAAGCGAAGAAGATGTGACTAGAATATCTCCTGGGAGGATATGTAGACTTTGATAGAAGTCTGGTAAAGAAGAAGACCCTTGACAAAACATGTCATTAGGAGATGTGTCAATCTGAATAAAGGATGTTGATGCCTACAGGAATATTTCATGGTGAAAGATCATCACTAAGGTAACTTTTGTTTTAAAAGTTCATACGTATATGTTTATCTGGATGAATTTGTGCAGGGGCTGCTAATCATGAGAAAGGATGTAAGATCCTTGGAGATGATTCAAAAGAAAGCATCATGGCATAAAAGGTGGACCAGATAAGAAAAACAAATGAATCACTTTATAGTAGATGACATGACTCATGAATGAAAGTGATGGATGATCTGTGCCCTATGGAGCTAAAGTTGAAGATTCCTCAATATCGAAATCCATGACATCGAGGGGAGGAATTCTTCATGAGCAGTTGGGTGTCTCACCATTGCTACTGCAGGTCCTTGATTGAGAGGGAGCCTGGTGATAAGTTTCTTACTTGGAAGAAACTGGGTAATTCCTAAGAATGAGCTTAGGTACATTCCTTATACAGGAATGCGTACATTCCCTGGTGGAATTGGTCCTCCCTGGCTGAGAGGGAGCTTGGTGATAAGTTTCTTACTTGGAAGAAACTAGGTAATTCCTAAGAATGAGCTTAGGTACATTCCTTATACAGGAATGCGTACATTCCCTTGTGGAATTGGTCCTCCCTGGCTGAGAGGGAGAGATAGACACATCATTCTGGTCTTCACTTGGGAAGACAGAATGGAGGATTGGGTAATCATCTGGCATTCGATACTCTTTGAGAATGTGTTAGGGCATTCAAGATAAGAGTAGTCGAGGACCAATATTCTTTGAGGGCTCGCTACCCAAGAGAAGAATAGTCCAAGAAGGTCATACTTTGGGAACACCCGGGTGGAGTATGTACCTTTGAGAGACAATGACTATGATGTCTATAAGTCATGTGTCTCGCCAACATTGTAGCCCATTGTGTCATTGAGAGATGGGGCTATTAGTCAAGGCCTTGCACTAGGACAATGCTGGTTGATATGATGCTATACAGATGCGATTACCAATCTAATTCTCTTATGAGATTCTTCATTTTGAAAGTGACCATGTACCTGTATGAATACCTCCCTAGTTAAGAGGGAGTGTTGAAAAGTGTAACTAGGATCTGTCTTCATATTGACTATGTGATTATGAATTTATGTAAAGAAGAAGACAAAGATAATAAATGTATTTTTCTTGTACTTGCTTCATGGGTTTCATGAGCAAGATTTTATTATAGGTCAATATACTTCTTCTTGATGTCTATTAAGGATTGTCTTCAGTTTAGAAATGTAATTAAGAGTCATGAAAATAAAGTGTCTAGTCTGAAGAATGACCTCCAAGACCTTGTGCAAGAATGGCTCATAATAGCCCTCAAGACTGCCCTCATTCAACGTTGAAGATAAGCCTAATTCCACAGTGAGTAAGTCGGCCTATCTGCAGTGAAGAAGTCAGTCTACAACCGTGGTGTAGGGTTGGCCTAAAAGCGTAACAAAACACTGTATATATAGCATGACCTGCGGCTCATTTGAGTGGAGAAGAATATGCGGATCTCTCTGAAGAAGTAACAATAGGAAAGTGTGGATTCCTCTACGGAATACAGTGGTAAAAAGTGTGGGTTTACAAGAAGACAACAGTGCGTACTTAAGGAAGAAAAGGATGCGGATTTCTCTGAAATGTCAACAATGATAAAGTGCGGATTTCAGAAGTGATGAAATGCGGATTTCAGAAGTGAACTAGTGTGGATCAAAGAGGTTAAAAGGGTGCTGATTTCAAAGGTTAGAGAAGTGCAGATTTCAGTAAGAACAGAAGTAAGGAATTCGGACAAGTTCAGGATCTGTGATACTTTTATGCGGATACATCTGTGATATAAATTCAGATAAGAACATAAGTTTTACATTCTGAAACAGTGGATAAAGCTGATGTGCATGCAAAGGATGATAAGGAAGATCTCAAGATAAACTTAGAGACCGAGTTCTCTAATGTTGATGCAGGTTAGTGCACATTGGCGAAGAAAGGAAGGATCAGCATTAGAGGAAGTCTTAGAAGCAGTGTCAAGGTCTTGGAGGCATTCATAGGTCAAGGGTCTGAGTCTTGGTCATGGTACTTGTCATTTGAATATCTATAAGAAGAATTTCTTTTGGGTTTTCCTCTCCAAGAGGGAGAGGTTTTTCCTTGGCTTGAAGAGCCTAACTTTGTGTCTTTTGTATTTTGGTAATTGACTTGATGAAAGACTAACTAAGCTAAGCAAGAGAAGACATAAGTAACTCAAGTAAGTTCACAAGTAATTATCAAAAAGTGAATTTGAATTAATCTCAAGCCCTCCAAATTCTCAACATTAACCAGCAGAGAAGCACTAAAACAATTAACATTTGATGGATGTTATTTATTTGACTGGCATTGTTAAGGTTGTCTTTGCACTTGGAATTCTCCTTTTCAATAGTTAAGAAGGAAATATTTTGAATTCAAAATTTACAATTTTTTGGCCTCTCTTTGCATAAAATTAAGAATTGCATAGAAACTTATTCAGGATTTACTGTTCTCATACCTTTTCTTTGCTTTTGGCCAGATATGAAGGGACTGTGTGGGATGATCTTGCTCAAGGGAAAGGTGTATATACAACTCCTAGGGAACTTTGCAGGTTTGCTGAAATTGTAACTCTTAATGCAAGTGAAAAAGTGCAATTACGACTGGTTGTCATGTCTCTAAGTCTGTTTTTGTGCAGTTAATATTTCATATATAGTTGATGTAGCTACAACTGGAAAATAACAAATAAAATGAAAACACTGTTTGGAATGGACACAGGGATAGCGTGATCTCAACTTTTACTTTTAAACAACTAACCATTTGATAAAGTTGTGCCAAGATAAAGAAATCACCAAGAGTTTAATTAGTATTTTTTGATTTGTTTTGGCATTGGTGACACCAAGGGCTCAAATACATATCTTTACTTATCAGACGATCACATCTATTTTCATGAGGTATCATGAGGTATGCACCATTTGACAGGGTGCTACATGTGATCTTGGATCGGTCTTGGTGACCTGAGGATTTCTTCAAATTGCCTCCATAGTTCAAAGTTCAAACATTGTTGGTGCTTGCTAGATGAATCTCCATGGCATTCTATGTACAATAAAAGCCTATCATTCTAGAAGAGGTGTACTATGGTTGTTGTCTCAGTGGAGTGGTGTTCACTGTTAACATAATAGGAATTTATATAAAGCTGCAAAATATAAATATATTAGAACATTAAAATCAAAAGGCTTTTGATGCATTTTCTTAACGATCCACACATTTTGCACATGGATTCACCCAGGCTTTATGATTTTATAAACACTGCAAGTATTATCACGTTGATCTAATTTTCGTGTATTTTACCAAGGACGTGAAATAGAATTCTCATCATGTCTATAATTGTGGACAGTTCAGTAATTGTTCCATAATGTTGTTCATGAAATTTATGGAAGCTACTGAAGAATATTTCATAGAAGTATGTGCAAGGCTTTCATTCGAAAAAGGTTCCATTGGATGTCTTTCATCTGCAGATGATTCATGAGAACGAATACATATTTTCAATTCAAACAGAGTGAGAACATGACAAATAAGTGGCATGTCTACCTGACAAAGGATGGGCGTATCTTCTTGGCTGGGCTGCCTTTATCCAAATATGAGTATCTTGCAGATGCCATAATTGACTCCTACTACAATGTCAGTTAAATAACAATAATATATCAACAATAAAATCAATTCAATTGTCTATGTTAGAAATCATTTTTAATATTGAAACACCTGAGGTCACAGTTAAGTGTTGATGTATTAGGCAATCTCATTAGCCTGTAATCCACAAAATTGTGTCTAGTCTACTGATCTTTCAACACTTATCTTTGTTACATAAAGGTCGACATTGGCCACCACATGGTTGGTAGAGTATTCTGCAAGCAGTTTCTGCTTTCTACAACATCTATCCTTCTATTTTGTTAATGTAGGTAACATTTTAAGTTGACAGAATATGAGCCTAGTTTTTGAAATCTAGAAAGACTGCTATATTGAAGGCTTCATAAAACTTTATATTTATTAAACTCTCCTGTATGGGACTGATCAGTATTCATTTCAGATAGGTTTGCAATTTGATGGGTCACCTATTGTAATTACATAAGTACAGCTGCAGAGGAATACATAATAAAAGGATGAGATTGAGATGGCTTCCTTGGTAGAACTACTTATCATTATTTCCTCAAATACAACATTCATTTTCAATACAAGCATGAAACACAAGATTGATTTTGACTATCACTGTCCAAAATATAACATCCATTATTTTGATGATCACTATGCAAAATATAACATCCATTATTTTGATGATCACTATGCAAAATATAACATCCATTTTAATTCATTCTCAGTATTCGAAAAATAATGGTTTTCGACCCCTAAGCATAAAATGTGGTAATCTCCATTAACTTCCACAGAAAGGGAAAATGATATACTTGCAGAGGGCCTCTTTGGTGGTATTAGCAATCATAATTTCCCAAGGTTAATTGTCTGTTATCAATTATTGCAAAATCTATCCAATGCATCGAGTTGACTCTATGACCCCTCTGGAGTGGAGGCCAATTATACAACAACATCTACAAATAAAAGGAATGAAACGAGGATCTAATGAAGTAGGCAACCATCTTGAGATTAAGTAAATTCCCTGATGAATCGCTGGTAATCAATGTAGATCCCAACTAGTCTGGGAGAGAGAACACACACCCACTTGACACCCCCAATAGTCGTGATACCTTAAGAAAATCTGTAGTAATCGCAAAAACTGCCAATCATTCTATCATAAAGCTGCATCACACCAGAAAAAATGTCCTCAAGTCATCCAAGGACACGAAGCTGCTTGATGGGTAAATTCCTGGGAACAGTGTAGTGCCAAAAGCCTTTTGAAAGTCTACAGAGCAACAGTAAACCTTCGAGGATGTCTGTCTGTCTAGTCTCATCTATAAATTATAATATCACAGAGTAAATATGCAATCCAATTCCTAGTTGTCTCTCTTGAACCAAGCCTGGCCCCTACCTCTCCAATCTTTCCCCTCAAGAGTCCAAACAATTCAAAAGTCAAAGATGAAAGGTTGTTATTCACCTTAGCCAAACCTTTTTAGCAGTGATGCATCCTATGTTCATATTTAGCAGATTATTCTGACAATAGTCACACTGTATTCAAGTTAAAGAATAATAAAGACACTGAGCATTAAAAAATAAAGAGTTTGTTCTTTTTTATAATTGAAATATTATTTTTATTATTGTCTTAAATGTACAGAGTTGTTGCTCAATAAAATAATAGAACCACAACTGGCAAGCCACAGGCTTTCTGTCTGACCAAACATCAGACGGGTAGAAAATGTTGAGAAATTTAGAGGGCAGTAGTTAGGGTGATTTCTCTTTTAATGATAACTGCTTGTGGCTTCTTCCCTAATGCTAGGAGTTCCTCTTCAATCCCTACCAGTGTCCATTATTATTGTTGAGCTTCTATGGTAGAATCTGTGCTAAAAATGCATATCTTTACTATCTTCTTGATCCTTTCCAAATTTTCTTTCACCTGAGCAGCTATCATATCCTCGACTGGCCACTTTAAATTTACTGTTTCTTTGAAAACAAATCTCTAACTTCTGGTATTCTTCAAGTTAATGAGAAGATTAAGGGTGTCCAAAATCCTCTACACCAAATATCTCTCTTTCCTCTATCGCTCCTATGTCATTTTATTTTCACTCTTAAAGGAGAAGGGTCAATAGCTTCATAAACTGTTTGATGGGCTTTGTTACACACCCAAGTGGGTAACCCCTAGGAGAAACATTTTGTCCTATGGATGGATCACTGATTGAACAAAATTATAGATCATTTTTTGTTGTATTCTTGTTCCCATGCTTCACCTTGGTGGTTTTTACTTACCCCTAGTCTAGTGTGATCTTCCCTGAGGCCTTTCTTCCCCGATCTATTTTGTCAAACAAAATAATGTACGTCAAAAATTTCTCAAGTTTGCAAATTTTGTGTCAGTTCTTGCATTCAAATTTAGCTCTTTTGCCTCGGTTTTGTTTCCAATATACTTCCAAATTTGATGAGTTTTAGTTTTGGATATAAATTTTATGGGTTTTGGATTTGAGATCGAGTTCATCCTCAAGATATATGCGATTGGATTTTTCTTTGTTTTTGAATTCTCACATTCAAGTTGTCTGTTGTTCAGGTGGGAGCAACAATTCTGTGGGACCTCATAGTTGGTGGGTGGGATGTTTCATATCGGTCAGAGTTTGTGTTGAGTGCACAGGGAAGCTATTCAACTCTAATTGACAAGAACAAAAAGTTGTCTTCATTTGATGAGTCAATTTGCAATTCCTTCAAGGCATCATAGGCAGGGAAGGTAGTTCTAATAATAGACAACTCCTCTTCAAACAAGAAGAAGGCTACAGCCTATAGATACATGGTAAAAAAGAACATAGTCTAGGAGTTTGACCCTCGCAGTATATTAGATGTACTTAGAAAGCTTTCTTACATTCAGTAATCAGAAATGTTAGTAGTTAAGAATGTGCCATCATGTTGGAGAAGCAAGTTTGTCTCTTTGGAAGCTGGAAATTTTATCTACATATGTGCTACTATATAAAAGTTAATATTGGCAATAATAAAGGTTGGTTGTGTTTCCAGAGCAGATCATCACTGTGAATTCCACAGCTTTTCATGTTTTTAATTGATAGGTATATGATAGACATGGTAAAGCAAGTATAAATAAAATTTATAAATATTGACCACCCCAAGGATAGTTAAATTTTTTATTTATTGTTTACCCCATACACAAATCTATAGAAATAATATTTTTAGTTCAAAAATTGAATATTGTATTAAATTCCTCATCAATAAAAATGTTCTTCAAGGAATGGTCTACATTCAGAGGGTTACCTATATCTAAATGAAATCAGTCTATGTTCCATCTAGGTTCCATTATTTTATAGATCATTACACGTTAAACCGACTTTACTCCTTGACTGGCATTGCATTCAACATTGTGCACAAGTATGTTTTAAATGGATCAATCAAAAGTATGATTTTATCTATATTTGATAATGCAAGTTGAATACGTCATACAATACATAGGAGTGCTATGGCTATGAAGTTCAATATGAAATAATTTATTGATTGCTACTATTACTATTATATAAGGGTTGCTCTTCCAATGGCCAATTATTAGCTATGTGAAGAAGGCTTTGTAGAATTTTTATTTACTATAAGATTATGTATAGCTAAGTTGCGGACAACTAAGTAGAATTTGGTAGGAAGTTTGGAGTATGTGTTTCATAATGATCTTGTCTTCTCTTCATTGATGACTTTTCAATGTGTAAGTTTTTACCTAAGCCATTACATTATCAATGTGTCAAGGCTCAAAACTCGACCTATATGCCAACTACTTCTTATGATCATTCCTAGGAACATGAATCCTAATTTTTGTAGGTTTAAAATTTATCACAAGTTTTCTCTATTGTGGTCGAATTTGTGGAGGTTATTTCAAAATTTATTTAAGGTACCATGGATCTAAATTTCTTATGAACTTTCAACACTAACAAACTTTGGTGCAAATTGTTGATCAATTCTCACTTGGTTAGGGTTATAGATGTTAATGAAAATTTTGTATGCATGCATGAGAGTTGGATGCAAATGCACAATGTTGTGTAGCATTAGTGTGATAAATATGGGATAGCGCAAAGCATAGTTTTGAAGATTAGTCTAAGTTGACTCGTACATAATCAACTCAGTCAAGTTGATTTTTGGTTGAACGGTTAATTGTTGGTTCAATGGACAGAAGATCTTGCTTGCACAAATACCAAAGGGAAAAATGGAGCCCATCATGCGGTACTCTTTGTAATTCTCCACCACTGCTACCTTCCATGCTTCCTCAAACTCCTCTCCAACCTCAATATCAGTGCTAGTAGTAGCATGAGCAACAACACTATGCTTAGCAAAACTAGAAGAACGTGTTTTCCAAACTACACGAGAACTACTTCCCTCACGAGTCACCATGTGCCATGCTTGGTCTCGGTGGTTCTCTTCCTTCTACTCCTGGTTCAACTACCATATCTTCATTGGAACCAACACCCCGAACTCCACTAGACAATGATTCACCATTTTGTATTGGTGATTCGCCATTTGTACTGGTGATTCGCCATGATTTTACAAGATAATATAATCTCGTGAGAGATTCGCCAAAAAATTATATATACATATTATATTATTAATAAAATCGCCTTCCATTTTTCCTATGTATCATGGGGATTCGCCTATTTATTATATATATAAATTTAGGGGGGTTCTTAAAATTTTCCCTGCTCCCAAAACCGAGCAACTGGGAACCCTCAGTCGGCTTGAAAGTTCTGGCCTCACGGGTAAGAAATTTGTAGGCGCCACCTGAAATTTTTGATGGACGAGGACCAGAAGTGGTTGCACCAGGAAAGCGTGAAATGTTTTCCCCAATGATGTTTTTGATGGAAGTAGTAGCTCTTACATTCTGGTGGCCACGTGTATCTTCATTTAACCCACCCTCCGTCAGCGCAAGGGCATGCATGAAATCCTCATCAATTTTTACTGACTCATATTCTGCAATGATGTTCACCATCTCCGCCATCAAAGGATCCAAAAGTGTAGAAATGCATGGGGTTAAGAATATGAGAGAATAGGACCAAAATAATAAAGGTCATAAAAGATCTCGGGAATACCAACCAAACAGATAGAGGTTGGTGAGCAATACAGATCGAAGAATAAATCCTCCACTAGAGAGAATGACCGCCACCCTCCAAACGAATCATGAAAAATCCAAAGCAAAAAGGTTGAGTATGCTATCACATAAATGGATGGTCCTTCGAAAACTCAAAAAGGGAGGCAAGAGGATGGGTGAGATTATGTCAACATCCGCCACCCTTGTCAGCCATTAATCACCCTACCATACTAAATTTGAAAAAAAACCCGATGATCAGAAATCGATAAGCCCCACCAGAAAAATGAGAGGGAAACCCCCAGTTTTGGCGCTGGAAACAAGTTTCCAGTATATGTATGGTATTCACCCAAATCCAAAACAAAACCAGAGGACCATGATCCAATGAAGACTTCCCGTCTGACACGTAGAAGAAGAAAAACTAAAGCTTGTTGTGCACAGCAGCAATAGAAACGTCTGCCAATATTCCACCATCTGCCAATATTCTGACACCAACTGAAAGACTCCTAGGGAGTTTCAGTAGAAGTATTCTCCAAATATTCTAGCTCCTTGGGAAGAATACTTTTCAGGACAGCCCGTAGCCAAAGGAACATGGATAGAAATCACTACACTGCCAAATACACTAACCTATGGGGGAGAAAAATCAAAATAGCATAGCACCAGAACCGTTCCATTCATTCCTCCGCGCTCAGTGCTCCATTAACGCCTCAGTTTTTGGCAGTTGTTTACTCCCACCTTCTGGAAACACATCTATACAAAGAATTTTGAAACACATCAATACAAATAAATTTTTGGGCATGGTTTGTTGGTAATAAAACCCAGAGCCAACATACAGAAGAAAACTATCGGTCTTCTTCAAAGCGTGCTTTCTCTTCTTCCTCCTCTATGGTAGAATAAAGAATTGGAATTGGAATCTGTGCATATGACCCTCTTCCTTTTTTATTTTTCATTGCTATATCACACAACAGATTCAAGAACCATCTCTCATAGCACACTATAATAGTTGTCAATAAACCCATTGAAGAATCCATCTTGTAGTTCCAAAAAATACATTATCCTCTCTTATCAAAACCTCTGTCGCACACAAATCTTGCCTAACTTATATATTACATCCTATCCAATAACTCATAAAATTACTCAAGAAATCATCAAACCTGTCACTACGCAGATCAAATAGATGGCAAGCAAAATCACACTCAGCATTTGGTTGAGTCTCAGTCTCAGGCTGTTAGGCTGCGGACGACAAGCCAAGCAGAATCACACTCGGCATTTTGCTCAGGCTCAGTCTGTGGATGAGAGGCCATCAGGATGCTGGTCCCGTGGAAACTGTTTTCTCAAAATTTGTTTTGCCTTGCAGATTAAACCACCAAAAAGACAAAAACTTTCTTGTGATTTTTTGTTCCGTCTACCACCATCACTTGACGGTGAAGCAAAAAAGAGTTGTAGAATACAACAGCTAGAAATCCCATTAATTGAAAAACCTAAAAGATGAAAACTAGATTGAAGGATGTATATGCATGCATATTCTTCCATTAATGCTATACTCCAATGCTCTTCTTGTTTTCCATCCCCAATGAGCTCTATGTGTATGGCAACGTATTGATTTCCTCTCTTCTTTATAATGGTATTTTCAGATGGTAAATTATAAATTAATCTTAACCTAGTACACTGAAATTTGCATGGTAAAGTCTATTGCATGTATGTTCTTCGGTTGTAAGGTGTTATCTACTTTGATTGCTTCAACGTTGTTGGATCCAGTCCTTAAGCACAACTTACTCAGGCAAGGTTCATTTCAGGTGTATGCATATTGAAACTGGGTCTTGAACTATCTGGGATTCACAAATAGATGGACACTTGAAGTTGTTTTGTAAAATTGAACTATCTGGGATTGACAACCATATGGACACTTGAAGTTTTTTTGTAAAATTGAGAAATGCATCCAAATGTTAAATGCATGTTAATATTTTTTTTGTCACCGGAGAGGGAAAATGCACCCATGAACTTGATTACTAAAGACCAAAAAGAAACAAAATGAAGAAAATCGAGGAGTGGGGTTCTACTTGCTCATCCTTATTTCGATGGCGCTTCCTAACTCTAGATACACCCCCATATTCTTCTCCCCATTAAAAGGTCTGAGTTTTTGTGTGGTAGCGGTATCTGCCATTTCATGATATTTTGGAATTTTAGGGCATATTGTTGTATTTTCATCTTGTTCCGGTCATGCTTCTACTCATTTCAATCTAGTTGTGGTTCTTATGATCATCTTGTGAGCAATTTAGACAATTTTGGGTCGAATGGAGTAGAGGTTGGAGTTTATGATTGACCAAAATTCACGTATTGTCTCATTATTGATAGAATGATATCAATATACATTTACTATTATGAAATCATCAAAATTCTGTATGAGACTTTGTTAAATCATGAAAATCTCAAATGATCAATTATGTGCTATAGTACTAAAGCTTTAATGTAGGCTATTAACAATAAAAAAGGAATGTCCAAGGGTTATTTTTTTATTTTTTATTTTTTTTTATTGTATGAATAGAGACCTTATGTATTTTGAGGTCTAAAGAAAGAAACATCTATTGTGCTTGCTTTTCCCGAATGTTTCAAGACATAGTGATGCCTTATCTAAGTTATAATGGGACTTTCACTTGAGTGTTATGTTGACAAGGGACGCAGGGTTCTTGTTGATGCTATTGTAAAAATAGGTTGTATAATGGAAATTAAGGTGAAATTTTGATAATTATTAGGCTTTATAATGGAAATTAAGGTGAAATTTTGATAATTCGTATCATTGTATTTAATTTTCTTTGAGGTGGTTTAATTTCTTCATATAAAGTATAATGATATTTTCATTTCAAAGGCCATCTATGAGGGAGGGATAGCAGGGGTTATTATTAGGAATAAAATAAAATACCAGAAAATATAGGTGGAAGTTTCTAATTGGGGATTGTAGTTGTTGGAACTTGGGACTTCTGGAGACGTGGCCTTTACTGGAACCATATATTGGTGCGATATATTTAAATTGAATTATTTTTTGCAGAAACATGCAAAAGTCCGAAAATATTCCAAACTGATTGCCACCATTGTTTTTCCCTATGACTTGGAGAAAGATGATGGAACAGTCTCAAATATTCCATCTCAATTATGATAGGCGGAAAACAAATTTGGCCTTGAAAAGTCCAAAGTTTTTTTCTTAATGTTGATGAACAACTTTAAATTGCTCTAAATCTCTTAAGTTTTCACTTCGTCTACACACCAATGTTGACATTATAGTTCTACGTTTTTAAAAAATATTCATGGTTTATATTTTTTCTTGACAACATAAGAGTTGTGATCTCTAGATTCCCCACATTTTATTATTGTTCTATTATAACTTTTATGATAATAATTTTACAAAAAAATGAAAAAAATCCTAAATTGATGGACGATGACATTTCTAGAACAGTTTCAGAAATTATGTCTTTGATTTCGTTGGAAAAAGTTGGCCTCAAAATATTTCACAGCTGCCCCATAATTCTCTAAGTTTTCACCTGACCACATACTATTCTGGTAGCATGTCTGTACTGTTGAGAAGTGTTTAGGATTATTTATTGTCTTATTAAAAATAGAATAGATCTGTTGATATTTGATTTAAAATTGTGAACATAACCTAAATAGATACAAGAAGTCATATGTTATTTTCCAGTGGAAGGGTGAGCTACTATTTGGGTTGATCCCATGGTATGGTTAGTGAGCTTAATGTTGGGACCCTAATTTATAGGCAGTGAATTTTCATTCTTTGTCCATCATACCTTCTTTTGGTGTACATGCTAAGCTTGTTTATTGTTAGTTCAGTAACAATCCTTGATTTGGATTTTCTTTTCCATGTTGCTCTCTTATATTTCAGGAATCCATATGTTCTTTTGCAGTGGAAGGGCTAGCTAAGGTATCTAGCTTTATATAAAAAAACTACTATATGGGTTGATCCCATGGTATGTTTAGTGAGCTTAAGGTTAGGAATTGTCGATCATAACCTTCTTCCAGTGTGAATGTTAAGCTTGTTTGTTGTTATTTCAGTAACATTCCTTGATTCGGGTTTACTTTTCCATGTTGTTTTGTTAGATTTATTATTGCGTTACAATAAATCATGTGATGTATCGTTAATACTTTTGGGCATATGAAGTTGGGCCCAAAAATTCTCCACAAGGAAGCTGAATTTATTAAACTAAATTAGAAAGATACGAGTTCCATTAATGTTTGTTGAATATAAGGTACATGATGTTTTTTAAGATTTCTCACAAGTGGGTTTATCCCAATGTTTATTATGAATAACTATTTCTAATGAACTTAGTCACACACATTTGTTTTTTTGTTGTACTCTTGAACCTTTAGCAGAATTTTTTCATGAAAAGTATGTCTAAATGCGTAGAAGTACGTATTTCAGGATATGTCAAATTAGAACACCTATTTGAAAGGTTTTGAACTATGGTAATGTTATTTCTTTTTAGATGACATGATGTTAGAATGATCTGAGCAACCACAGTGAAGAGGAGTTTGGTTTTGCAAATTCAGGTGTTCTCCATTCAATAATGGCTACAAGTCCTTTGCTTGGTGGGAATTTCCCTTAAAATTCCAACCAAATCGGTTAGTCCCATCGCTTAGGCTGCAAGGGTTAGTAATTTGGCTTGTATTAAATTTATTAACAACACAAAAGGGTCTTAGGCAACCTAATCTAAACTTAATAACATCCTTGAATGAAAAAATTATCCCTCAAAATCTCCGTAGACCTAAATATTGTAACACTTGTTGCTTTATTTGATAATTTCACAATTTTGTATTATAATTACACCAATTCTACAATTTTCTTGCCCATGAATTCGTATGTGAGCAGTCACAAAGGCCCGCAACACGCGGAAGCTAGCTTTCTCGACAAACCAAAGATTTAATATAAATCCTCCTCTCCCACCTACTTCTCACTAAAATCTTGAGAGTCTAGGCTAATTTAAAATCGAATGTAGCGCTACGCATTGTTTTCACCTCAAGTTTCATGGAATGCAACAATTTTGGCCTAAATGGTTCCAAACAATTATTTAAATCACACAAAACTAGGAACTTTGGCCTAAATTATTCCAAACAATTATTTAAATCACACAAAACTAGGAACTTTGACCCTTTTTACACTGGATGTTAAGAATATGGACTTCTTTGAGAACAAATGTAATTGTAAGGAAAATAAATTCCATACGCTTGTCTTTTCAACTAGCAATGTTTTCTTTGAGTTACTTCATTTAAATTAAGACAAGCAGATGGCAGAGGTGAACCTGCATAAATACTTCACTGAAATGAACACAAAACCATGTAACATTTTTACTAGTCTACTCCTTGTGCACTACATTTTACAAATCGCTACAATCATGGCCCACAAGCACTACAAATGTAAAACACTATGGTCAGGAGATAATAGTTTTGCATCTATATTGAAGTTGGTGACAAGGCTTATCACCAAGCGAGGGAGAGGAAATCCAATCCAATTCAGTGGGGAATTGCGGCATGGAAGCTACAGTCATTCTTGGCACAACTTGTTTAGATGGACAAGGGGTTGGGTTGGAAAGGAAAACACCCACTAACACACATATTGGACTTCTAGCCCTATTCTTGCAATGCCCATTTCGTACTACTAAATTTGGAGGTGGGAGAGTGGTTAGAATGGTCATTATTTCAGTGGAAAAGAAAAAATACATCACCCAAAAATCACAGGATATCTTCACTTCTTCCAAGGTTGTTTCTTATCTCGTACTAACATATAGCTATTGGAAATATCTTTATATCTTAAGCACTGATGTTCTATTTGACATAATTTGGCACAACTTCGATGTATTGGAAAAGGACATAATTTGGGTTTCTATAAGTCCACCTGTATCCATTGTTGATAATGTTGAAATCAATTTGAATATCAACGTTGGACAAACAGGTTTCATGGTGTACTGTCATCAATCTTTCATAGTTTTTCCCTAACTCCTAATATCACAGTCATTAACCTTGACCCGTAGAACCTCATAAGCAATGTCCATAGTAACTCATGTGTTCAGTATGATTCCGGTCTCATTTAACCATATAATGACACAATTCCTTCATGGATCCATTGAATATGTTGAACAAAATGCCATGGAGAGGACATTGATAATATTATATATCAAACCCCAATATGAAAGTGTATGCTTTCTTGTTTGCTTGTAAAAAGAATAAATTTATAAAGTATTTGAGCAAAGCAGGGTCAGGAATCCTAATTTCAAAACGTTGTCTCTGATTTTCTAGAATTTCTAATATTTCCATTCTATGTTATCTAGAAATCCTCCAACTCCAACGACCATGGTTACCTTTCACTCCACCATCAAAATTCAATTTGATTTTACCTTTTCGACGCGTCAATGATATCAATAATAGTGATTCCCACCATGGGTGGGACTTGACTTAACACTTGATATGAAGATGTATTAGCTTTAGATTCTGGTGACACTGCTGATATTGCTGGAGTTCCTTGGGAATCCTAATTCGGGTTGGCTCCCCCATTTTTCACGATGTTATTCCTTGTATGGTCAGTGTTTTGTGTTGTCATGAAATGCATTACATGATTGAAATTCCCAATTGTTTAATGGCACAAAGTAAAGAAAATAGTCTTGTATATAACCTCAAAAAATTGTGATTTTTTTTTTGGGTGACCAGCGGAATCTTAAACTAGGACAGTCTTGTATTCACATTGACATGGGGTTGGTTCCATCCCCCACAACTAGGACCTTTAGGTGCACCATGTCCGCCCCTATGTGGACACAAGTAAGTTGGGGTTTGAAAAGCAAATCATAATTTTTATGTAACATGTTTTGCCAAATGATTCACACCCAGGGGTCTACAAAATTTATGATCATTAAGTGAGAGTATCTTACATTCTCAACTACACATATAGCACAATTATATTTCTTAAACAATATGACATAATGTACACCATTATGATGGGAGATCCACTATTCCATTACAATATATAATCCTTTATATAGTGCAATCTTACATAATTTTTGCATTTGTTATAAAGATGGATTTGTCCCAAATATATGATAAAAGGTCCTTACTGCCTAAACCTACATTTTTCTAAACTTAGGTTTTATCTTTCAAGATAATTCTCTTATTGGTGTAATTAATGACCATTTTTTATCGCAATGCATAGCTTTTGATGTGAAGGTCTTTGTTGTAATGACCGTTTTTTCATTTTATACTTTCTGCTTACTATAAAAAGTAGATTTATATCCCATAAATATAAATCTATATTTAATTATTCGTTCCTAAGGAAATGTAACTATTTTCTCTGAAATCTAAAACTAAGAATATGCTGTCAGTTAACTTCGTCAAATTCCTTTTTACTAAAGTACTACACTGGTACTACTATTGAATTGGAGTCTCATGATCCAATTTTTAAATGATATTATTTTACCAAACCGTTCTTAAATGAAAATTTTGGAATTTTCTATTAAAAACATATTTTATTGAGCGAAAATTTTGAAATAAGTAAATCATATGTGATTTGACTGTCAAGTCGCACCGCAATATCTTTTTAAAATCAATGAAGCCCACAAAGATTGCATCTTTATGTTGCCTTTCTAATATTTGGTTGTTTTTTCTTAGACCGGTCCTTGCTAAGAGTGGCTTGTCATGACTATCTAGGATTGGATTAGGTCATTGGTTTAAAAACAGATTGGGAGGACCTTGGCTAAAGTTTCGTATTGGTTTTTAGTAATGGTTTGAGCATTGAATTTTACTCTATAAATTTTAATGAGCAATTTTTTTGGGGGTTGGCTTTGAATGAGAAAATTATTAGAGTAAATTTCATTGTTATTCATTTCAAAACTTGAGTTGAGACTTGACTTCAATCGTTTTAGAGCTATGTGATTATTATTCATGGTCTGATGTGTTCTTTTGAATGACAAAATTAGATTTTAAATCTTAAAAATATTGGTTCACCTCTTAGGGTGGTAAATGCTTCATCTATTGTAAACTTGATTGAAGATGCAGATCAACTTATTTTCTTTTCCAGAATTTATATTGATCATTGCAACTTAAAATTCAGATTATGGATTTTTCATTTTTTTTCTATGATGGCATATATAAGGAAATAAAGGCATCACTTAGCTTGGGTGATGGAATGACTCGATTGTTAATGAGAACATGATTTATCATTCCATTCTTTGTATATGTTACAAATTTGAAGCTTCAATAGAATCTATTATATATATTTGGACCTATAACTTATAATTTACAGTTCTTATATGCACATATGGAGTTATGCTATTTATTCTTTAGGACATTTGTCTGAATGTGAGATAAGAATTTGGATCATGGTTTAAATGTACCTGTGCTTATATTGTCTGTACCCAATGGCCAATGGATTCAATGAATACACAAACACCCAAAGATTTGATGAATCATTCCATCCCTTTTCTGACTGTGGAATTCATCTCACTTTTCTTCTCTAAGTGCAAATAATTATTAGCAAAATATTGCATGTTGATAGTTTTCTATCTTGCAGGGAGAAATAATATATGAGATGATGTGCAGGTCCTTGGAAGAGGAATCAGGGGACTCAATTGATAAAAAGAAATTTATTTATCTTAGGGGTGGAAGTGGATAAATTTTCCCTTCCTTTGAGGGATGGAGATTTGGGGCAACTATCCTTGAGGAATTTTATTTCCAATAATATTTTTCTTTTGCAATAATAATGTCTAGCTTGGCTTTGATAAGTTTGCAAATTCTAGAACCATGGATAAAATATGCAGATGTTTCTTTTGTTAAACCTACCATTACATGTATCATCACGATCTAAACTTAAAGGTCCCTATGAATAGGAAGAGGGTTGTCATTGCAGGTCTAGTCACAAATGCATAAATGAGTTCATTCCCATTAGTGATATATTGTTGACTCAATGTGAAGGTCAACATGAAAGTAAAAGCAAAAGCTAAGGATGTATTTTTTTGTATATACCAGGTGAGAAGTTGTTTTCTCAACTCTTTGTTTGCATTACCTTTTTCTTAAAGATTCTTCGTAAAATCTCTGTATCTTATGAGTAGTTGTTGTTTTTTTGTTATCAATCAATATGCCTAACCACTTTAAAAAATTTAAGAAATCCTTGTTATGAAAGTGGATAATTGTTTTTTTAATTGTCAAGATCCATAAATGCTTGAAGCCTTTTATGGAATTATTATTACGAAGGTACATATGAAATAATTTGTGATGAAAAATTTGGACTTTAAGTATCTGTTGTAACTGTAAAGTACCTTAGTAATTTAAGAAAGTTCAAAACATTGAGAGGCTACTAGCTTGTGTTTGCCTTGTTTAATACTGCATTTCATTTCTTCCGACAAGATGCAAATATTTCAATTCTAAAATATACCATGTATATTTTTCTGGCAATTTGGATGTGGAAAAAATACATCATTGTGAATGTAATGACAAACTATTTGAAAAGTGTGGAATAACATGTTCAAAGTTTTGTTAAACCCAACGTTTCAGAATTCTATGTGAGTCCATCTTCAAGGGAACACCGATTATTTTAGTGAGTCCATCTACTTCTTGCAATGTTATGGCATGTATATACCTCTTTTAGATGAAGAGTATTTGAAGACTATCAACTTCATGAATTCATGGATTGAGCAAAGCATAATTATAGAAAATGAATGTGATAGGATAAGTCTTCAATTACCTGCTTGATTCACTATCTTCCCTATTATTTTTTGCCTATCTTTATCTCCTTAGTGCTTCTATGAGACATTTGATCTCCCCAACAACTTTCCATACTTTGATAGCACAACCATGTCCCACACGCAACTCTCTACTTTAGAAATTATATTCCATCCACCCCCCTTCCTCGACTCTTCCTTCCTAGTGCCTTCCACATATACACCCTTGTTTCCTGCAACACTACCTCTGTGACACTCTCCATTCATTTACACTTCTATCGACGTGTCTTTGCACCCTTTTGGTGCAAATGCTAGCATTTAAAAGTGGTTTGGTTGATTTCATACCATCATAAAGTCTAAAAATTATAATAATTGTCATGATTTATAGTGTGCTATTTGTTTTTGGAGTTCAACAGTGAAAGGTCAAATTAAAATTTCGATTGAAAAAGGGCTCATCATCTTTGGCTCTGTACACACATTCTTCATCTTTATTTTGATAATGTGTTTCATTGATCATATGTTATACTATGTGGTGGTCTCAAATTTTGGTTAGAGAAATGAGTTTTTGAAGTTGTAAACTTATTGAAGATTGTAAAGATGTTAACTGTTTATAACCTACAATATATGTGTATGGAATGGGTATAATACAATATATGTGTATGGAATATGTATTGTATGGGATGAGTATAAAACAATATATGTGTATGGAATGGGTATCGTTAAAAAAATAATTAAATTATCTTTCAAAAAAATTATAAATTAGTATTTTTTAAATAGTAGTAATATTTGAAATTAATGTTGTAATATTTGAAATTTATGATAAATTAAAATTCATGGTTCAAAATATATATTATGTTTATAAATACAATCATTTACGAAGATTATTAATACTATTTTATTTGCCTCGTTATTAAAAGTTGTATTGGATTAGTATAGATATTGGTTCATCTAAATGGGGAGACATTTTTTTTTTTTGCTGAATTGCACTAATTCTATTATGAACATAAAATTACAAAACTGCCACGGTTCATCTGAGGAAGCCTGAAACCGGGCTTGATATCCAAGTTCTGTCTAAGTATGGAACTGCCCATGACGGGAAACCAGTTCTTTTGAAAGTAATTACACCGCCCATGAACTGGGAAACCGGCGAAGAGTCAACTACATTCAGCATAATAAAGCTAGAGAAAAACAAAATAGGCAAGCAGCTGTGACTGCTATGTATCATCATAGAAACCAAAAATCTTGCAAAAAAGTCTAGAGAAGAGTTCATACTGAATCTGGACATGTAGGAGAGAAATCAATTAGGTTGGAGCAGGGTGCTCCTCTTCAATTCTGCAACCATAAAAGTCTTCTGGTTCTGCTTCTGCATTCTTGGCGCCTTCTTCGCTTGACAGGTCCGCATCCACCTGCAAATGAAAAGGTTCCGAGGAGGAAGGGGCAGGGGCAAGGGGAACGCCGGGAGTGGGCATGAACAGAGTGGGTCTGGGACCAGAAGTAGGGTCGGAGGTGGGCGCTAAAGGAGCCTGCAGGGGACCAAGAGGCGGAGGAGGATGAAAGGATGCTTTTTCGCGCAGGGTAACCGTAATGAAGGCTGTGATGGAAGGGCGATTAAAAGCACAGTCAAAGCGCATCTCAGCTCGTTGCGAAGACTGTCTCAGGAAATGACTGCCAGGGCGAGGAGGCGCTGTGGAGGCATGAAACAGGGGCGAGGACAGAGGTGGCGCTGCGGAAGCGTGAAGCGGGGGCGGGGACAAAGGTGGCGCAGTGGCATGGCTACCATGGAAAAGACCAGGAGGGTCGAAACAGACTTGAGCTGAGCGCCTTTCAGAAGGCTCCGAGGAGAAATCATCACTGGAGCTGTGGGGAGGTCGTTCTCCCATGGATCTGCCCCGAGAGGCACCCCTCCTCGCCGTCATCCGCTGCCTGAGCCTAGGCATGGTGAAATTCTCAGGATAATCCGACCAGACTCTGGAGGGAGCTGCAAGAATGGGAGCAAATTGACCAACAATAACAGGAGATACTTGAAAATTGAAATTAGCAGGGCAGAAGTTACTGTGCGAGTAGTGGAAGCCTGGAATGGTTTCCAGGCAACAGTGCAGAGAACACCGACGCCCTGTAGCTGTGCGTTCACCTGGCGTAGCACAACCACCCGGGCAGAGAGAGCGCACTGGCAACAGAGGTCGGTTGACAGAACCGAAACGATCTGGAGAGCTGGAGCCGAAATGATCCATTTGATAGCAATTACATTGATCAAGGCAAGAAAGGTGACGGCGAGGAGGTATTAATGCCCAGCGCAGAGGCGTATTCAAGTCTGCATTGAAGGCGCCATGGGGGGCCATGTGGCCACCCCAAGTGAAATGCCTTGGGAGCAGATCCAGGCCAAGTGGCCTCTTAACGTCTCTAATCATCCGCATCCGGAGCTAAATGGGGAGACATTACAGAAAGAACATTATTATTTTTATTATTTATTAATAATGGTTATAAGAGTTATTTGATGGCAATTAATTAGTGTAATTTCAAATATTGGACATTTGTTAATTTTATATAACTCTCACAATCACACTCTCCTCTTACTGCTAGAAGAAGTGTGAATTTTAATCCATTCACGTTGAAACTATAATAAAATATTTAAAAAAATTAACCTCACCATATTAACAACATTAAAAGCTTTGTCCCCTACCACGGGTGATGACTCTAGCTATATGTCATTATAATGATGGATTCATCTAGAATCATAGGCCACTTGGCCTTCCATATGCCTTCACCTGAATATATGTACAAATCATTAAATCTTCATGTGAGATGGGAATTTACAGACCCTGGGTGGTTGTATTAAAACTTTGTCCCATACCATGGGCGATGGCTCCGGCCATATGTCATTATAATGATGGATTCATCTGGAATCATAGGCCACTTGGCCTTCCATATGCCTTCACCTGAATATAGGTACAAATCATTAAATCTTCATGTGATATGGGAATTTACAGACCCTGGGTGGTTGTATTATTTGGCTTGCAGTCTCATGATGGCTATATGATTCGAAAGGCCTCCTCACGCAGATGGTAGAACACATCGTCACTCGGCGGTGGTGCCCTCCTTTAGATATGTCTCTATTTGCATGTAATAGTCTTATCAATCTTTCTCTGAGTCTAGATATGATGTTATTAGGTAGTTATGACGATTGTTTTCCCTGATTACAGGCACTCCTTGGTTGGCCTAGCCATGGGTATTTATTGGTTTTCTTGGACTTGGAGAATTGGTATTTCTCTGGATTTGTCATTGGGTCATATTTCTCCACCAGATTTCACTTTGTTTCTATGGGTTTTAGGTTTGCCTACTTGTTTCATTCTGATAATATGTCTATCAAATATTCTTTCCTACTTAATCACAATTCATAGACTGCTTTGATGGACCTTCCTCTTCTTTTTTCCTTCGTGTTCAACTTTGGTTTAAGATTCATGGGCTATTTCTTTGTGGTGTTTTTCAGTTTTGGGATGTTAACATTTAAAAGGTCCATAGTCCTATTCCATGGCCCATTAGTTATTTTGTCCGGGATTCAGAGAATTTGGTGTGAATTTGGTAATGGTAGCCAACTACATATTATGCCTGTATCATGTCATGGCAAACGTTCAATGCTTCAGTTGGTTGGGTGGCATTACAAGGTATCTCACTAGAGATTTCTAGTGGCTCATGGCTCTTATTTCAGTGGCTTGGTTCTCGTGGTGTCAAGGCTCATGGCTCGTGTCTTTGCCTCAAGCCTCTACAGTGCTTGGTTTAACTCTTTGTGTTAGGTTGGTCTCCGTAAGTCACTTAGGGTGCGTAGTTCCAGGTAATATGTGGCCCCTTGGCTTGGCCCTTCTCCTATTTCACTTGGTTCTACCTATCCAAGTATTTTTATGGTGGCACATTCAATCTACTGGTGCTATTGGCTTGTCTCTCTCTTTTACTATGAATACCCTTAGCTAATGTAGATTTTGTTTTGCAAAGAAAGGCTTGCATGCCTGTTGTCTCTTGGCATCCTCTGTAAACTTTTGTATTGTCTTCATTCTGCTAGATGACATGGTTAAGCGGAGGCAATGTAAGCTCAAGACTTTAAACTTGTGCTACTGGGTTGGTTTCCCTTTGGGCATACCAGTAGCACAAGTCAATCTCTTTTATAATGTCTTATTTAAGTAATGAACAACCAAAATTTAAACAGAAAAACATTAAAAGATTTCAATTTCTTAAACCATTCTTAACACTAAAGATAGAAAGAAAGAAATTTAAAAAATTAATCACAACCTTCATTAATCAAATAATGTTACATATAAATACATGTAGTGTTGTGTCAACATAGGTAGACTATCTTGGACACAAAATCACTTGGTTGAGAGAATATCTCAACCACATACCAATCTAGGAAACATCTAGATTTAAACAACTCCTAAGGAATAGGAGCAAACTCATTTACGTAGAAATAATCACAACTAAGACAAGTAGGAATAATATTTTCTAGGTCGCCCCCGTAATGACTACTTGTCTCGATCTCATTATGCAAAGTCTAGTTTTGGTCCCGGTGTTTACAAACATGATTAAAAATAATATGTCAACGTCCATAAAAAGGAACAACCATCTACCATAATGCATGAGTACCAACTGCCAATCTACTAGGATGTCCTTCGTGTACATGGTTCAGTCAACCATTATCTGCATACCTATACTTGTACTTGCAAATCCCCATCCATCATCATCATCATGGGTTTTATTGGATTACCCATAACCGTGCTCTAGGTTTTATCGGAACAACCATCTACCATAATGCATGAGTACCAACTGCCAATCTACTAGGATTTCCTTCGTGTACATGGTTTAGTCAACCATTATCTGCATGCCTATACTTGTACTTGCAAATCCCCATCCATCATCATCATCATGGGTTTTATTGGATTACCCTAAACCATGCCCAATACTTTTTCAGTTGGCCCTAAACCATGCCTATAAGAATCCTGTCCAATTCACTCTCACACATGGTTTCTGGATTACCACAAACCTGCACTTACATAGTGGTTTCTGGCTTACCACAAACCTGCATTTACAAACACTCTCACAGGTGGTTTCCGGCTGACTACAAACCTGTGACTTAGAAAGTGGTTTTACGATTACCACAAAATTTATGGGAGTGCACGTGCCTCATCAAGCTTACATTACATACTCCAAATCTTGGAGTTACCAGGTACATACTTTACAAAAACCACTACAAAAAACCACAAATTTTCTTATAGTGAAGATGTATGACTCATAATACAACATGCTAGTGATTCTATCCAACAAACTCACACTAACTCACACAAACTTTCACTTTTTTGTTCATCATCTTTTAATCTCTAATGCAGCTCCAACAACTATCCTTTGATGCCATCTTCATTGTCATGTTTTTATCATTTTTAGTAGTAAATAATTTCGTCAAAAAAAATTGTCTATGACTGAAATGACCAATTCCAAAAGAAACTCAAACTAGTGACAATAATTATTTCAGCCAAATTTACATCAATAACATAACACTTTCTAAAAACTTTAAATAATAGAAAAATAATCAACTTTTACATGACATCATGCCAATCATAATCCTCAACTCCTTATATTATTTTATAATACTTTTGATGCAATTGTCTAATTAAATACACCAAATTTATGGTAATCACTTTCCATGAATAATATGAAATAAAAGTGAAGAATACAATTAAATACATAATTGATTACAATAATTAAATACACATAATTTTACTTTTCCTGTTTAGTGATTACAATTAAATACGTGCCATCATATGCAACCCGTGAATAATTGATTGAAAGTATGACTACTGAAACAACAATGAAAGGACTAACGCAAGTTGCAAAAGAAGATAAGATCTTACTTTGAAAATCTAAGTCGTTTCTCAATTTAGAGAAAAAATTAAAGAAGTAATTAATGATGGACAACTAAAAAATTACCTTAGCTTGAGTAGTTAGTATCGGTTATTAGGAAAGACCATTAGTTAAATCAATCGTGTCGTGAATATTTGTTTTATTGATATGAAAGATTGTGTGATATATTGAAGGGTTTGTACAAGTAAACTTATAGCCGTAGAGGGAGCTAGTATAATAATTGATGGAAAACAAATTGAATCAAAGGGATTGGTGTTTTTTTTTTTTGTTTTGCAAGTTGGTGCTTGTAATTTTGAGGGGATTAATGTTTCTTATAAGTTGATGCTTGCAAATCAGAAGGGATTGGTGTCTCTTATAAGTGGGTGCGTGCAACTATTATAACAATATGTTGATGCTTATATAAATCAATTAATTAAAAGAAGTTTTCTGGTTTTCTTTTAGATGGGTTTCCTTGTATATCATGTGTTCAATATTTTCATGTGATTGATACCTTATTGTTATTGAATGATTTAATTGTGTAAAATTGTATTATACTAATTCACTGAACCCTAACCCTAGTCGTTTTCTCCTCCTTGTGATTGGCGCTATGAACGGTGTATAGTCTGCGTGACTTTTGGAGCTGGGCATGGTGGACAACTGTGGGTTGACATGCAGGCCAACGATGTCGGGGGGACACTATTACACTAGTGAAGGTTACACTTGGCGCTTCAACAGTTTTAATATCCTAGTTTATTAACTCCCTTGCTCACGTGACGGGGGTTTACTCCTTTTGTTTCTTGATTGCGGGGATTTTGTTTCTTCTTTGGCGGGTTACTGGTCGGAGCTCCATTATGAGCACTTACATTACAGTGTTTTTCTATTCTTATACTTGTCGCCCTGGAAAGGTGGTTACGCCTACTGTATGGGAAGTTGGGGTTGCGGCGCGCTTTGAGGTATTTACCCGATTTGCATATTTTCGTTCCCAGTGGAGGTAAGCTTTTACTTAGTTTTTCGTTGTCGTTTGTCTCGTTTTCTGTCAGAATAGTGTTGAGGCACTTTGATTGTCTTCTGGGTTTGTCTCGGGACCGTTTTATGGGATTTTTGGGCTGGTCGTTTACTGTTTTTATCTAGTCCGGAATTTTGTCTCTTATCTGTTTCTTGTCGCGACTTGGTTTGTCCTCCGGATCTTCCGCGGTGTTGCTTTGGTCAGGCCATCCTGCTGGGTGTTTTGGTCATGGGTTGGGGGATTGTCTATTGTTATTTTTAGTCTCAATGGGAAATGATAAGGAATTTGTGGATGTGGAGCCAGAAGTTGAATACATCCTGTCTGTCTGGGTTTTAGACCTAATGAGCCCAAATTTGGCTAAAGTATCCCTACCTTCTCGGTTATATGAAGCGAAGGGTGGGGAGGAAAAAACTAAGTGGAACCCTATGGTAGGTTTTGCATCCCTTAAAAATTTTGATATGTACATATCTCGTTAGTCGGTGGAACGGGCCGATTCTGTCTATCTACAAAAACCTCTGGGTCCAGGAATATCCATTGCCTCCTCTAGTACATTTTCGGTTGTTCCATTAGGTCATCTGGGTTCAAATTTGCCTCGTGAACATTTCTTCTCGGGGGTTTTGGAGGACATCCTCATCGGGGCAGGGGTCGAGGGGAAAACGACTTGTGTCTCTACCTGCGGTAACAAACATGTTTCTCCATACGTGAACAAGTTGGAAGGACTATCGGCGGACAACCCTACGACGGGTCGAAATCTGGGTTTAGATCTCCCTGTGGGGCATGGGATTTTGGCAAAACTTGGGACGACAGTTCTCACAAATCTGGAGTGGGGTTCTTTTGGCGAGTTTGGTAGCTTCTCACTGGGCAGTTTGAGTGGGGGTTTCCAGGGCCTTTCGGTGCTTTCAGTGAAATAGAGGCAGAGCTTCAATAGCATGAAAACCATGGCATCAGGACGGGGTTTAGCGAGAGCCCATCTCGGGCGGGCTTAAAACCCAGTCACGACAGAGAAGTATTGGGGGTCGGTTTGGTTCATTCGGGGCATGATGGCGCAAATACTAAGGGAGTTTCTTCAGGAGGGGGCGCTCGGTCTTCATATTTTCTATGAAAATTGATGAGTAAAAGGGTAACAAAAGAAATAAAGGAAAGACGGTCAAGGAGAGCTCTTAATTCCTGAACTTGATCTTCGGAGTTGATCTACAGTTCGACAGTGTGATGGCAGCCTCTGAACTAATCTTGGTGAGTAGGGCCATAGGAAATTTTTTCTCTGCGGATTATATTTCAGAATGGTTTCAAAACACCTGGGTGGCGGCCCCCGATAGGGATGTTGAGGTCATCATGTTGTCTAAAGGTTGGTTTATGGTGACTTTAAAAACTGCAACAACATTGGAATGGGTCTTGGCTTGTCAATGGGGTTTTGGTACAGCCCCTATTCTATTTAAGCAATGGACGCCACTTTTTTATGCCAATAGGGAGCGGGTGGATGAGATCCCGGTTTGGGTCTGCCTCCCGACTCTACCTCCCCACTTTTGGATTATGGAGGTTTTCAGGGCAATTTGGAATAGTCTGGGTACCTTCCTAGAAGCAGATATGTCTTTCCTGGAATCTAGATCTGGGAACACTGCAAGAATTCTGGTTAAGTTGGCCCCAAGGGAAGGTCTGATTGGGAAAATTATCCTGAACACAAGAGGGCACGCTATCAAGCAGACGATTGATTACGAACACCTTTCATTCCGGTGTCATATATGCCACACACTGGGCCACTTGGCAAGAGATTTCCCTCTGGGCTTTAAAAAAAGCCACAAGCAAAAGAAGGGCTCCATCCACATTGATAGATTCAGACAGGAGGTCCCGGGCATGGGGGATCTCACAGAGGCGGACATCAAGGCACGGGAGGTGCCTATTATATAGCAGGAGCAACACTTGGTCGAGGAATGGGCTCTAGTTATCGAAGAGGCAGAACAAGCTCCAGTGGGAGAAGTTCAAATGGTTGATAAAAGCACAGACTTAGAGGTGGTGGCCCAGATGGAGGTTGTGGACATGGTGGAGGAGCAGCTGCTACCCCCCCCCCCTATTGATCCTGCGTCAGATTTAGCGGGTACATACCCTTTCCCCTCCTCTAGAATTTTAAACTCATTTGATCTTTTGTTCAACTTTTTGGCTAAGCCTGGTCCCTCCAGGCTTGTATCCACCCCCTCTCCGTGTTTTAGTAATTTATCTATGACTATGGATAGTATCATTACAACTATCCCCAACCTTTCCATTGACACTATCCCTTATAATCTGAGACACAGAGAAAAGAAACCATTAGAGAAGGAATAGTTTGGGGGTTTGGGGAAAATGTCGAATATAGAGAAAGTAAAAAAACTCAGGCGTAGAAAGTATGACCTTTCAAAAGCTCATCTCAAGGCCATTATTGACGTTGTTGATGGCAGACAATTATCCCTCAAAGGGGCGCTTAGAGCGGCAAAATCCATGGACTTTGTTTCAAAATGATTGTGCTTTCCTTCAATTGTAGGGGTTTATCTAGTGAGCCCAAAAAAATGGCCTTTAAAAACCTCATACATTTGCACCATCTGGATATCATCTTGCTTCAGGAAACCCTGGGTACTAGGGCACCGATTTCTCTTTTTATGTCTTCTTTCCTTCCCAACTAAACTTTTGTTTCCTCTGATGTGAGGGGTTTCTCTGGTGGACTCATGACCGGTCTTAAGAATAATTCGGTGAATCTGGTCAACTGTTGGACATCGGAATCCTTGTTCGGTGTGGAAGCTTACTTTATGGAATTGGGTTCATATTTTTCAGTAATTAACATTTATGGCCCCTGTGTGGAGCGAGCTTCTTTCTGGAATAAAATGAAAGGAAAATCTTTCATGAACAACCCACACCTGATTGTGGGGGGTGATTTAAATTTTTCCTTGGGTCGCTCTGAAGCTTGGGGCCCTTGTGCCCGAATTGACCCTTTGGCCGATTTCTTCGTGAATATGATGTGGGAAGGGTCCTTGTTTGACCCCTCTCTTACCCAAATACACCCACTTGGAGGAACAATTGTGTGGGAGAGGCCCGCATTGCAAAAATATTGGACCGGTTCCTTTTAAATGATGATTTTTCCAACAATCCTATTGGCTTCTGGCAATGGGTTGGGTCTAGTGGGATTTTTGACCACTCCCCTATTCTTTTGGAACTGATGGGTCCTTTCAAGAAGCCTCCTGCTCCTTTTAAGTTTAATGTTAGTTGGCTCAAGGAGGTAGATTACCACCAATTGGTGGTTGACCTCTGGAGTTACCCCTCGGTCGAAGAGGGCTACTCCCATGCCCAAGTTTTCATTGATAACATGAAAAACATTGAAAAATCCACCATTCGTTGGGCAAAAGAAAAGGCCCAAAAAGATATGGAATCAATTAAAATCATCAATGAATCTTTGGGCGATTTATACAATGATGGGGAGAGGAGTTTTGTGGATGAGGAGGCTCGGAATAAGATCAAGGGGCTGGAAACTAGAAGGAAGAAAATCCTCAGTGATAGAGAAGAGCTTTGGTGCTTAAGAAGTCAGGCCATTTGGCTAGCAGCAGGAGATGAAAATACAATTTTTTTTCACAATTATGCTAAGGGGTGGAAAAATACCAACATTATTTGGGAAATGGAAAACTCAGCTGGGATCAAGGAAAAAACCTTCAAAGACCTCTCATCTATAGGGATAAATCACTTTAAAAGCCTTTATTTTGCTCAAGATGAGGTTAATATCAGGGAATTAATTCAAGTTGCTCAGTTATTTCCTCGATATGCTGATGAGGGAAGAAATATTTAGCTCATGGCACCAGTGGAAAAAAAGGAGATTGAACACATTTTAAATGCTATGCAAGCCGAAAAAATCCCTGGGCTTGATGGTTGGATGGTGGAATTCTTTCAACATTTCTTCAACCTGATGGGGGATGCTATCACAAATGTGGTGGAGGAATATCATTCTCTTGGCCACATCCATGATGTCCTCAAGTCTACTTTCTTGGCCCTCATTCCTAAATGTGATGCTCCATCATATTTCGATGATTTCTATCCTATTTCCCTTTGTAATTGTATCTATAAAGTTATTTCTAAAACTATTTCCAACCAATTAAAGCCTATCCTCTCTAACTCCATATCAAAAGAAAATTTTGGCTTCCTGGATGGTAGGCAAATACATGAAGCCATTGGGGTGGCACAGGAGACTCTCCACAATATTAAATTATCCCAAAAAAGATGTATAGTTTTCAAGATTGAGCTCTCTAAGGCATATGATAGAATCAATTGGCTCTATCTTAGACTTCTGCTTACCCATCTGGGGTTCCATATTGATTTTATTAATTGGGTTATAAGTTGTATCACTAATATTTCTTTTGTTGTTCTTATTAATGGAGCAGCCTCACAGTTTTTTTCTAATCAAAGAGGATTGAGACAGGGATGTCCTTTGTCTCCACTACTATTCCTATTGGTGGCTGAAGGTCTTAGTCAACTAATTCACCAGGCCAGAATATTGGGGACCATGGGAGGCATTGGAGTGGCTTCTAATCTTATTATCACCCATCTCCTATTTGTGGATGACATTATGCTCTTTAGCAACGGTAATAGACGCGAAGTCAGAACATTAAAAGAAATTCTAGATCTCATCATGAAGGCTACGAGTCTATCTATCAATAATAAAAAATCATCTCTCGCCCACAAGGGAATCCCTGAGGCCGATCTATTTTGGACTGTTGGTCTTCTTCCCTTTCTTTAAGCATTGTTGGGAACTTGCATTAAGTACCTAGGCTTTTTGCTAAAGCCAGATGGGTACCGAAAACAAGATTGGTACCGGCTGGTCTCAAAATTTGAAAAAAGAATTAATTCTTGGAGTCACAAATGGCTCTCTAGAGTGGGGATATTAGTTCTAATAAAATATGTTTTATTAGCCATTCCAGTCTATTGGATCATTCTGGCTTGGGTTCCTATTGGTATTCTTAATAAAATCATAAGTATATGCAGTAAATTCCTATGGTCATGTAAGGAGGACAAAGAAATCCTCCCGTGGGTGGCATGGGCTAAGATTACAAAACCCAAGGAATGGGTACGTTGGGGTATCAAGCAAATAAAAACTTTTTCGTATGTCTTGGCTGCTAAATCTTTCTGGAGGATTATTTCTGAAAACAATTTATGGATCGTTGTGGTCAGAAGAAAATATATTGATCCTGTCCCATTGGATGATTGAATTCGTTCTCTCGTTAAAGAAATCAAGAGAGACTCCAACATCTGGAAAGATTTCATTCTTTTTTTTGATTTTTTGGTTCAAGCTCTTGCCTGAAATATTGGTAATGTGGAACAATACATAATTGGACTAGATCCTTGGGTTGGGTGCAATGAAAATTACTCCCTCTCTGTTGGCCTCAGGGATTCACTTCAATAGAAAGGCTATAGTACTCTTGCATAGATCATTGATACTGGTCAAACCACCATTTGGGATCAGGCCTGGAAAAAGGCAAAGGCGATTGATTTGGAGATTCAGAGGGTTGAGGAATGGCAGGCTTATATACAAGAGTTAGAAAATACTCGAGTACGTTTAAAATATTCTCCTGATAGTCTTGTTTGGATTCATTCTAAATCAAGGTTATATTCACCCAAGGTGCCTCTAACGAGGGAGGGAATAAGGAATGGTGGTATAAAGCTCTTTGGGAGATCGGATGTCCAGCTAAATCCAAGCTTTTCTTCCAGAACATTCTATGCCGAAAAGTGCCGACATTGGACACCCTTCAAAAAATGTTTCTCATTGGTCCAGGGTGGTTTTTTATCTGTAATAAGGTGGAGGAAACTATTGATCGCTTATTCGTTGCATGCCCTTTCTCAAGGAAGGTTTGGGAATATACCCTTACTCTTTGTAATATGGATTCTTTGTGGGGGAGTAATAATTGTAATGATGCTTGGAAGTCCTGGTGGGAGAGATGTAAAGACACAAAACACAGATGTCTTCCATTGATTATCTCTTGGGGCATCTGGATCTCTAGGAACAAATGTGTGTTCAAAGACTCCATTTCCTCCCCAGCTCTGGTGGCTGGTGAAAGTGCTACCATTTTCACGGCTTCCTACTCCCCTTATTCAACGGTTTGTCCTAGGCAGGTGCTGAGCGAAGTCATTATTCCTGATTTCCTTGGGCCTATTTTTATGGTGTTGCTACTCAGGGGATTTTTGGGGTTGGAATGGTCATACATATAAACTCAAAATACTTCATATCCGGCCTCGATGGGCCTTGGATCGGGGACAAACAATTTTGCAGAGCTACAAACCTTAAAACTTCTACTATGTTGGCTTCTCCACAAGGACATCACCTCGATCCAAATCTTTGGGGACTCACTGAATGTCATTAATTGGTTTAACAACACATAGAGATGTCAAAAATATTTATCTCTTCCTATTCTTGATGAGATTCTATCACTTAAAACACTTTTTACATGGATTTATGTTTTCCATATTTATAGGGAACAGAACCAGCAAGCTGATGACTTGTCTAAAATCGGTCTTAGACAGGCTCAGGGCTCGTGTAATTGAAGAAAAGTATGGTTTGGAGGTCCGTGTGTCGGACACCAGACCATATTGATGGAGGGCCACCCCTCATATGCAACCTTTACAGTATATTTATTTCTTTTTGCTCCAACACAGATATATCTTTTGGAGTTGTTGTGTATATTGCTTTATGTTTTGAACTACAGACTTATCAGTTTTTATATATGTTTCCTTGGACCAAATTTTTGGATAAACTTATTATTTTTATTTTGAACTGATCGACCTCTCTTCTAGAGAGACCGGGTCTCAAATGGTATTTTTTCCATTATCTTATTTGTCGGGTGTTTCTCCTTGTTTGGAGGCCCGTATTGTTGGACATGCTTATGGTTGGTTTTCTTATTAACCACTTAAGTAGTCTTCCCTGTTTTTTTGGTCTCTGAGTGATGTTTTTATCACATCTATTATATTCTCACCCTCGAGTGTTGAATGGCTGATCATTTTCTTGCTCCTATGATGGGACAAGGACTTATAGATGCTACAACATATGCGATGTAACTTTTTGTTTTCTTCTAATAAAAATTTCGATTTTTTCTCGGGAAAAAATAATTGTGAATCTAATACCTTAATTTTTTTTTCACTTTGACGATGTTTCTTTTCTTTTCTCAATCCCTTGATTCCATCTAATATATTCTTATGTTTTGTAATCTACATATTTCTTCATCTTTCTTTTTCAATTCTTCTTTTGAATCATCTTTTTCCAAATTCTCTTTGCTACTATTCCCTTATTTAAATTGTTGAATCTCCTTAATTAGTGCTTCATTAAAGTTTTGTATCTTAAATAACTCGTCACCCTTATTATTGATCTCTTATTTTACTTGTTTTAATTCATCTTGAATTTTATTCATTTCTTCCATTTGTGACTCCTTAATCTAGTTTTTTTTAGAACAATTCTTCAAAGTTTTGATCAATTTTGGGGGTTAATATACCTTTTAAAACTTTAATTTGGAGATTTTTTCATTGTCAAATCTTTCTTTTTGTGTAATTCTACATCTTTAACTCTTTTGAGTTTGAAATTTCAAGTTGTAGTACTTTGATATTTCTTCTCTGCAATTACATGGGCCTAGCTAGAATTTGATGTGCTAGTCATTGTAACTTTCTGAAATCTTGTTGATTTTTTGTCTCTTCCCACAAGTATTTATGTATAGAATGCCATGTGTCAATTTTTTCAAATATAATTATAGAACTAGTACCTAAGGTACTTTTTTATGTCTCCAAAGATCTATGAAGATTTAACAATATGAAAAGTCTCATACAAGAAGATATACCCAAAATACCAAGTTAACATGTTTAAAATTTATTTTAGAGCTTTTCATTAGCCCTAACATAGACGGAGTATAACTCCTAATGCATATTGAACCAAATTCTGAAAATTGAACATGATGTTCCGTGAGAGCTTTCCTTAATATGATCCAATTTTCACATTCATAAACCTCACAGGAAAAAAGTTATTGTGAAAATTTTGAAATACCATGTTTGAAACTAATTTTAGGAGTATTTAGGAACCTAAACTTTCTTAGAGTAGATATCTGAATTTATAACAAACCAAGATATGATATTTGAAATAGATGATCAATGCATTTTATCCCAATATAGTACAAGTTTCATGATCGGACACCTCATTGGAAAAAAAATATAGCGAAAATTTCAAAATGACTTGTTTGAGATTGACTTCAGGAGCATTTAGAAATCTTAATTTCCTTGGAACATATATCCAAAAATATAGCAAAAATGGATCTAACATGCGAAGCAGATGTTCATCGAGATTCCAAATTATTGTGGTTCAATTTTCATGGTCTAAATCCTCACAAGAAAAAAGTTATAGCAAAAATGTTGAACTGACTTGTTTGAGACTAATCTTAGGAGCATTCAGGTACCCTAATTTCCTTGGAGCGTGTGTCCACAAATATAGAGAACCAAGGTCTAAAATTTGATCAAGATTTTATAAAATATTTTGTGTCAATATTCTCCAAGTTTCACCAACAGAAACCTCCCAAGAAAGAGTTATAGTGGAAATTCTATGATGATTTGTTTGAATTAGAAAAACCCTGGAATTATGAACTCTAATATCAAATATTATGATCCAAATACATAAAAATCAAAAGTACATACAATGTACAACAACATGAGCATGGAGCATAACTCCAATATAGATAACAATGTGATTAACTTCTCCAAATACCCAAATACATTCATAATCCAAATCATATCCCTCCATAATGAATACATGATCTCTATATATACTTATCCACACAGTGCACATGTGATCCCTTCATTACTAGGATGAGCCTATTACATATGCAGCTACATATCACATGTACATTTAACCTCATACATGCCCTATCAGAGTCGGTATCTTCATCCCTCCGTCAGAGATCAAATTTCTCTTGTTGCATTTCATTTTAGGTGTCTCACTCAGTTCAGTCAGCTGCATTCCATTAGGAGCATGGATCATCTGACGGTAGGGGGTTGTCACTCATGTTCCTCATGTTTTATACCTGCTGGCCTAGTTTTGTTAATCAAAATCATGTACAGTCATGTTTGGCCTCATAGTTGGCAAAGAGTCATTTTAGGGTCTTTAGTCTCATTAGGTCTAGGGTTTAGTTAATCAGGTCTCAAAATGCTTAATAATGGTCAATAGGCACATGAGGAAGCTTTAAATAAGGTTTCAGTGCAAAAATTTTCATCATCATAATGCTTGATAATGATTTTTCTTCAAAACTCTGTTTTGAAGAAAATTTGTCTATTTCATCTGTATGTAATAAATGCAATGTAATTTTCAAGTTCTTCAGTTTTAATAATGCTCCATTTGCAACCCTGGTCGCCTTTGCATAAACTACATGACATCCGTTCCCTGCAAAACAGACAAGAAGCTCATCATTCAGTTCAAAAACCAAAAGCAAGCAAAACAGAGTTCTTTTAAAAAGTGTCAAAGTTTTCAAACATTACAAAGTGGGTTTTCGAAAAGAAAAAATTAAAATCTTTGGCATAAAAGATATTTTCATGTTTCAAAAATTCATTTGCATGCCAAGAGACAGTAGTGAGCCAAGAAAAATCGTGGAGGAGCGAAGAAATAAGTTGGGAGGTCGGACTATGTGTAAATTGCTAAGCGCGACACACTAGGCAAGTGTCGCGATGCATCAGAGGTGCGCGACGCATCGGGCAAGTTGCTTGTGTGTGATTTTGAACCGGTGCGGCGCATTGGAGGGGCACGACGCACTGGGTTGGCTACGCGGCGCATTGGGCCGGAACACAAAAATTTTGCCATTCCTCTCAAACATCAAATTTGCTTGGCTGCTCCTTGTTCGAGTAAGTCAAAGCCACTCCTCTATTGCTCATAACTCGTGCTTGGTGTTGATTATGAGATTGATTATGAAAATTTGAGTACAAAAACTAAACCCTATTATCTTGTTGAGAAGTTGACTCCTTAGGGTTTTGAAACTTAATTTGGGCCAAATACTTCCATTCCCCACCTTGTTTGTCCTCCCCCTCACTGTTATCTCATCACTACAGTCCATCCCCCATCCATTTACATCCCTAAAGTCACTCATTCCTAAGCCTATTTCCCTATCCCTAAGTCATTTCATTTCCTATCATTCTCATTTTCCCATCTCACTTGTAAAATTTCCCAAATCCCAAGTTTATCCCAAGAATTCAAGTGGTTGTCCCAACACATAGATTTCAAGTGGAAAACTCACAATTTCACTTGATTAGAGCCCATCACTTTCATTACCCTATTCCTCCATATTCCCTCCCATTTGACATATATTTGGCAATCAAATCAAAGCACCAAAATTCTCATTTTTCATCCAATACAACATAGACCTTGCATAGACCTTGGACATCATGGAGACAGATACTGATACATCCTATGACCGAGACAATGATTCCACCACTGAACTACATGCACCTAGAAGGCCTCATAAGGGTGGCAGACATGTGAGAGAGGAGCCCACCTCATTGGCTGAATTGCAGGCTTGTCCACTTGCCATAGCATGTTTTCAACAACAGTCATGTTATCAATTTTGTGAAATGATTGCTAGGATCCATTATCATCAGGAGCTGGCCTGTTTGTTTGTATTGCATTTACATGATGGTCAGGTAACCCTTGCCGGTGTAACATTCACTCTAATGCCGGAAACTATCTCTCAAGCAACTGGAATACCAAATGTGGGAGAACAGTGGAACAAAAGACAACAGGTGGACAGAGTGCATTATGAACCATATATCAGGCCTAGCTTTGTGAAACAACTCAGCAGAGTGTTTCCTTTCCGGTTCCTAAAGGATTCCTATGCGCCTCTGATGAAACTCATTATCAGATATTTCAGTTGTGAGGGCCGGTTTTCACGCCTCTATGCCTATCATATCAGGTTATTGATGCATTTCACCAGGGTGAGGATGATGAACCTCCCTTATTTCATGTGCCGGAATATCAAGAGAATGACCACTCTCGTGCAGAGGAAAACTCCCGAGCAGCAGTACAACAGTATTTATCACTATGCACTCATTAAGATCGTGGTTGTGCATCAGCTCGGCTTGCAGGGTATTTCATGGGAGGATTTCATTTCTAATGATTTCTTCACATCTCCTCAGGTTCCTTCGGAGGTTGTTCATGAACCTTCATATCCGCATGGAGGTCAGGAGACAAAGACTACTAGTGTGCCGACGTATGTCACTTATCAGAGAGGCACTAGAGGATTATTTGCAGCAGCCCGACGAGTATTATCTCCACCTGGGGTGGAAGGGGTCTCGCTTTCGTCATCAGCAGCACAGGTATAGGCATAGGACAGAGGTAAGAGTCCCATGCAGGATGAGGGGCCTTCAGGAGGCCAAGATACAGGTTTCATACTCATTGATGAGGATTTGAGCTCTCCAAGCTCAAAGTTGAGAGAGACTATTCAGGAGCAGAAGGCGGAGATAGACACTTTGACCGTCAAATTGAAAAGAGCCCAATGGATTATAAACTACCTTGAGCGGCGAAACAAACAGTTGGAAGATCAGCAAAAAATCATGGAGTTGCAAAACATCCGTGAAGACCAGCAAGCTGCCCAAAGAAACCAAACCGAGATGACATCCATTGAGCGAGAGATTGAGGATGATAGAGAGACTTGGCTTGAGAGGGTTAATATTCATCTAGAGAAGCTGTTGGAGAAGGCCAAAAAGGAAAATAACATGCTAAGGCACATGAAGAATCATTATTGGGCGAGAAACCATGTTTGCAAGGCGTGAATCAAGATCCTGAAGGCAAAGTTAAAGAGGGCATTAAAGCGTCACAAAAGGCATGATAGACTCCAAATTTTGGCCGAAGCTTCCTTGGCTCAACATAGTGCTTGATGGTGGACATTCAGCCCAAATTTCAAGAAATTTTGGAAACATTTTTTCAATTTTGAATTTTTTGGCCTTAACACAGATTTTTCTGCCCGACGCGTAACGCCACTTGGCGCACGCTTATAATTGGCAGCTCCTCTTGAAGAAAAATTTGTATTTCTAGATTTTTCATCAAAATTTATGCATGCCTACCCATTACCTAAATATTTTGACAAGTTTTTGGTTGCCTGAAGGGTCAAAAACACCTTAAAAATGGCCTTTCTGCCACTTTTTGGACACATAGGAAGCAGTGTTGGGAAAACTCATTTTTGGAGGGGAAAATGGAAACCAAATTCAGAAATTCCACTTGGGTTGGAAATTAGACAGGCAGATCTTTCCAACAAGCTATCCTGCACTCAATTTTGACTCCGGGAAGGCCCTCAAAATCAGCTCCAAAGTGGCGTGATGCATAGAGATTTCAGGCGCGGCGCATTGGGAATTTTGGCCTAGTTTTCACTCAGTAACTCAGTTTTTCGCCTAGTTTTGGCCAGTTTGAATTTTTTATCTCCAAATGTAAATATTTTGATGTAACTTGATGTAATTTCATGGTTTTTATGTATTTTTTATTGATTTTCACTCTTGTAAGTAGATTCATTCACCAAAAAGTGAATTGTAACTAGATGAATCAATTTCCTATCTTATAGAGGCAAGTTGTTCCACTGCCTATTTTCCAGTTCTTAGTTTAGATATTGTTGAAACAGCTCCTAAAATAGTGAGATCGACCCCTAGAGGCATGGGTATGAGTTATGCTTGTCTATATCTTGTATTTTCTCAGTCATTTTCAGGGTTGGACACTTGAGATTGCTTTGAGCTTCATTGTACATTTCATCTCTGCATTTTGGAAAAGGAATAGACTAGGGTTTGCAGCACTCTTTGGGATCCATGTTTCTCTATGTTTTGATGGTGTGTTTCTCTCTGAGATTGTAAGTTTATTGATGTTTCATGTGTATCATTTCCCTTCTCCTTTCTTCTTAAATTAAACAAACAAGTAATAAAGGTGGAATTCATTAGATTTGCAGTGCTCTGCCTTGAAGTTTTGTTTAATTTTCCATGTTTTCAACTGTCTGAAGAGGATTATTGAAAGCCTCTTGCCCTCTTCAACTCCTCACCGGTCTGAGCTATCCATTTCATTCAATTCGAAGCATCAAAACAATTGCCTTCCTTGCCCCATTCAGCTCTCTGCAAAACTGATCATTTCCCGGACCCAAAATCTGCCTTTCCCTTTGATTCCAACAAAAACCCCCAAAATAAAATCAAAATATTTCACATATATACCTAGCCTAAATCAGCCTTTAGTAGATTCATTCACCAAAAATTGAATTGTAACTGAATGAATCAGTTTCCTATCTTATAGAGGCAATCTATTCCACTGCCTATTTTCTAGTTCTTAGTTTAGATCTTGTTGAAACAGCTCTTGAACTAGTGAGCTCGACCCCTAGAGGCATGGGGATGAGTTATGCTTGTCTATATCTTGTAGTTCTTCAGTCATTTTCAGGGTTGGACATTTGGGATTGCTTTGAGCTTCATTGTACATTTCATCTCTGCATTTTGGCAAAGGAATAGAATAAGGTTCGCACCACTCTTTGGGATCCATGTGGCTAATTGTTTTAATGGTTTGTTTGTCTATGTGATTTGTAAGTTTACTGATGTTTCATGTGTATCATTTCCCTTCCACTTTCTTCTTAAGTTAAACAAACAAGTAATAAAGGTGGAATTCATTAGATTTGCAGTGGTCTGCCTTGAGTTTTGTTTAATTTTTCATGTTTTCAACTGTCTGAAGAGGATTCTTGAAACCTCTTTCCCTCTTCAACTCCTCCCTGGTCCGAGCTATCCATTTCATTCAATTCGAAGCATCAAAACAATTGCCTTTCTTGCCCCATTCAGCCCTCTGCAAAACTGATCATTTCCCGAACCCAAAATTTTCCTTTCCCTTTGATTCCAACAAAAACCCCCAAAATCAAATCAAACTCCTTTACATATATACCTAGCCTAAAATTAGCCTTTATTTCAAGTCATCTCAAGCCTCATTGATTATTTTTGCTGAGATTGACCCGGAGAGAGCCCTCTCCTGATCTGGTAGGGCTAGCTACCAGATTAAGCGTGGTTTGATGTTACCCTAGACTCTGACTTCCTTCAGCCTGAGGTAGATTTAGGCAATAACATAGTGGCGACCATACTGGGGACTAAACAAAATGGTTTTCTTGTTAGTGTTATTTGTTTTATAAGCTATAGACAGAGCCTGAAGTTATGCTAGGCAGCCTTCGAAACACTCTTGCTTTACATTAGCGAAAGTAGATAAACGCTGCTTCAGTCAATCTCCAGTCTAGTTTGTAAACGTAACATCTGAATTGTAATTTGCCCCAGTACATCAGATCATTCTAGACTTTGGATGATAAGTTTAGAATTTGATAGGCTGAACAAGTTGGTTTTGTCCCTTTGATTTTTGAAAATATTTCAACACACTAGCTTCCAGACGACATACCAGAGCACATACAGATCTCGATCCACCTCCTGCGTATGAAAATCCAAATCTTATTTCTAGAATCCTTCGTCGAGAAAGTCCTATGATTCCTCTATTCAAATCTCATTCATGTCCCGCTGTTTTTTAGTACCTTGAAGATCTTGATTTTGACGAACACTTTGAGTTGTCGTTGTTTGAGACGAAGTCTGAAAGTGCTATTGGTTCTACTATCATAAACCCAGAGTTTATCAAGTACCTTGAAATTGAACAGGCTAATAGATCCATTGACAGTTACATTTTGAATATTCAGAATTCCATTGTGGCAACAAATATTCTGAGTTCATAGAGTCTGCATCTGAAACTCTTGGGTCATCAGCAGTTACATCTGGTTCACAAATTCCTACCGAGCCTCCTTTCATTCCTACCATTCCTGTGCAACCATCTATTTCTGATCAAAAATATGCAGTAGTATCGCCTCCATCTACACCACATACACCTCGTACATAAACTGCTTCGACTCCTCCTATATCCCCAAGACCGATTGTAAATCCACCCAGAGCAATGGCTGCCCGATTTGCACCTCTCGTATTGCCTCAAAACTTAGATGACATGCCCGCATATTATCAAAGAAAAATTCCATTATTTGATGGCACTCCTAAAAGTGTCACTGCTCATCAACATGTGGATAGAATGGTAGATTTCTTTGACCTTCATGAGATTGATGCGGAAAATGTAACAATGAGATTGTTTGTTCAAACCTTTGGAGGAGAAGTCAGAAAGTGGTTCAGAGCCTTGCCGCCTAGAAGTATTGCTACATTGGCTAATCTTTAGAGACAATTCTTGGATCGATGGGAAGTGCAAAAAGATCCTCTTTCAATCCTTTTTGAGTATGATAATATCAAGCGAAATGTTGGTGATTCTATCCAAGATTATTGTATTAGATTTAATACTGTTTACAATGCAATTCCTACTGATATAAATCCACCTAGAGGGTCTGCTTTGATTAAGTTTCCGGATGGATTCGATCCTGACATGGCTTATCAATTGAGAGAAAGAAGTCCGGCCACTTTAGAAGATATGCAGAAAATTGCAGTCAGTGTTGAAGCAAATTTGAATGCTAGGAGAGCTAGAATGAGAGCTGAAAAGAAAGTAGCAATAAAGGAAGAGGTTTCCACATCATATCAAATGCTTCGGAAGATGGAAAATATGTTTGAAAGATTAACACTTGATAAGCCTGAACCACAAATCAGAAATGCGAACTTCCGTGGCCAGCAGCAACCGTAGTTCAGAATCAAGCAAAGAGAGCAGCGAGCACAAGAACCACCAGCACAACAGCAAGTGAAGACACCCTTACAACAGAATTTTGTTGGTCTGGAATCAGATGGTGAAGAGAATGTAATAGGAGAAGAGAATCATTTATTTACACCTGATGATATGCCAACTTTTATCACTGAAGATGAGGAGTATTCTGAAAGCTCGGCTGTACAAAAAGACGAGGATTTCATCTTGGCAAATGAGACAGCTCTTGAAGAAGAGTCTGATGAGTATCAGAGGGGATACATGAATGCCTTGACCACACAGCAGTGACAATATTCACTCAGAAACAGAGATGTCCCTATTAATCCAATTCAAAGATAAAGGAAGTTTCGGCACCAAATAATGATTCATACATTTGTGCGAGAAGGCACCTGGGAAAGAGGCAGTTGATCCCCTGCCTAGAAAATCCCCATAAGTGTGACAGTTTAAATGATGTGGTGCTTATCAAAGGAAAACTAAAAAGAAGGATGTTCCGACTAAAGAGGTAGAAAATTTAGGTTTTAACTTAGAAAATGAAATTGCTAAGTTGAAAAGTTTCCATTCATGAAAGATTAGGAGCATCTCATAATCTCATGCCGAGGGAAATCATGGAGAAATTTGGATTGGACATCACTAGAAAGTATCATGATCTTTACTCTTTTGATTCCAGTAGAGTAAGATGCATTGGGCTTATCAAATATTTGGTGGTCAGCTTGGATCAGATTCCTACTAAAAATGTTTTGATGGATGTGGTTGTGGCGGATATTCCTCCTAGATTTGGCATGCTTCTTTCCAGATCTTGGGGAGCGAAACTAAAGGGAAAATTGTAGCTTGATTTCTCCTATGCTACTATTCCTGTGTTTGGTCAGATGAGAAAATTATATCGGGAGCAAAAGATGAAGTATATGATCACCAGCAAGGAGAAACCGGTAAATCATCCAATCAATTATGTACATACAGATTTAGAATCATTTGTTTTGTATTCAAATAGTTTCAATGATGTAAATAGTTAATTATTTGAAGTAGAAGACATTCCAAAAATCACCAAGAATTTCAGAGAGGTCTTAAAGAAAGAGAGACAAAAAATTGAAAGTTCCGCTGAGCAATCAGCCTTCCGACAGTAGCAAAACGTTGATGGACAGCAAGCAGAAATAACAGAACAAATAGAATTTCAGCACTTGGAAGAGGATGAAGATGGTTTATGGACCATGGATTTTGATGGTGCAGTAGGATGTGATGGTGTTGGAATTGGAATTTGGGTACGCAGCCCCTTTTCTGCCCCAAACAAGGTACCGAGTAATGTAAGGGTCTGTTCTTATAAATTGGCTTTTGATTGTTCAAATAATGAGGCCGAATACGAAGCTTTAATCGCTGGTTTGAAAATTCTTAGAAAGTTGAATGCTAAGAGGATTGCAGTGTATGGCGATTCTGAGTTGGTTATCAAGCAAGTGAAAGGTGAATACCAAGCTAAGCATCCTTGAATGCGGGCTTACCGAAATGCAGTTCTCGATATCTTGAAATTTTTTTCAGACTATACTTTGACTTGTGTCCCTCGTATTCAGAATGGTATTACAGATGCACTAGCAAAGGCAGCAAGTAATTTGAAAATTATGATGAACTCAAGTAACAAATTTGAAATTCATGTGAAGCATTGTCCGACTGTCCCGGACAATCAAAGGTATTGGCAAGTGTTTCAAGATGATGAAGAAATTGATGAATTTCTGCAAAATGAAGTTAAATTCAAAGACACTTCTATTGATGTGGAGCATGATGATGGTGGGGCTGATGTGCAAATAAATCAGATGGAAGTTTTGCAGCTGAAGGATAATGCCATTCCTAAAGGTCTAATACCTTTAGAGGAGCTTTTCGATCAAGATGACGTAGCTCGAAAACCAACCTTGCGGCCAACCGAAAAGGGAGTTGAAGATGTGAACATTGGATCAGCTGAGAATCAAAAAATGGTGAAATTTTCCAAAGCATTGCCACCACAGGTAAAAGAAAATTATATAAGTTTATTGTCTTCTTTTGCTGATGTATTTGCTTGGGACTATTCAGATTTGAAGACATACGATACAAACATAATTGAGCACACCATTCCGATCAAGCCAAATCAAAAGCCCTTTCGTCAGAAATTGAGAAGAATAAATCCAAAATTGCTGCCCTCAATAGAGAAGGAAGTGAATCGATTGTACAAGGCTAGTATCATTGTTCCTATAAGATTTTCAGATTGGATTTCTAATTTGGTGCCCGCACGCAAGAAGATAGGTGAGATTCGTTTGTGCATTGATTTTAGGAATCTGAATAAGGTTTCTTTGAAAGATAATTATCTGTTTCCTAAAATGGATCACATACTTCAGTGAGTAGTTGGAGCATCTCGTATGTCACTACTCAATGGTTATTCTGGTCCATGAGGATGATAGAGATAAAACAACGTTCACCACTCCGTGGGGAAATTTCCATTATGCTAAAATGCCTTTCGGTTTGAAGAATGCTGGTGCGACCTTTCAGCGAGCAATGGATATGGCATTTGAAAATGAGAAGGATGTTTTTCTAGTTGTGTATCTCGATGATTTGACAGTCTTTTCTAATTCAGATGAAGAGCACCTTTACCATTTGAAGACTGTTTTTCAGCGGTGTAGAAAATATGGTGTGTCACTCAATCCAAAGAAGAGTTTGTTTGCCATGGATGAGGGCAAGCTTCTTGGTCATATCATATCAAAGGATGGCATCTGTATTGATCTAGCACGAGTAGAATCTATTCAGAAAATTGATCTTCCCCGAAACAAAAAGGAGATTCAATCATTCAATGGTAAGATGAATTTCTTACGCCGTTTTGTGCCTAATCTTGCAGAACATTTAAGGGAGATTACAAACATGCTTAAGAAAGATAGCGTAGTGAAGTGGACTGAGGAGGTTGTAAAGTATTTCAATTTAGTGAAGTTGGCTCTTTCTTCAGCTCCGGTTTTGATCAGCCCGGACTATACTCAGGATTTTTTTTTTTTTCATTTGCTTCAGATCATACTATGGCAGCAGTATTGATGCAGAAAAGAGATCAGCATGAAAAACCAATTTCTTTTTTCAGCCGAACCATAAGAGATGCAGCCTTAAAGTATAACATTATTGAAAAGCAAGCTCTTGCTTTAGTGAAAGCATTGAAATATTTTCAAGTATATATTCTACATTCTCACATTCTTTCTTATGTTCCTAATGCTGTTGTTAAGGATGTCTTAGTGCAAACAGATCCAGAAGGGAGACGAGGCAAATGGATTGCTGCCTTGTTGGAGTATGATGTGGAGATAAAGCCTACAAAGATTATCAAAGGACAACGGTTGGCTAAGGTATCAGAAATCTTTGTTCTTTCTCCTTGGTATTCGGATATTGTATATGTGCTTCAAAATTTGTCACCACTACCAGGCATGGCTAAAAACAAAAGTAGAACTCTGAAATTGAAGGCTGCCAAGTTTTGTATTTTGAATAATGCACTCTATTGGAAAGATCCCGGTGGTGTTTTGCTAAATTGTTTGGTGGAAGAAGAAGCAAAACAGGTTATGGAGGATTTTCATCAGGGAGATTGCGGAGGTCACCTTTTCTGGAAAACAACGACCAACAAAATCTTGAGAGAAGGATATTATTGGCCGACTCTCTTTGCTGATGTGTACAAAATTGTTAAAAGCTGTCATGAATGTCAGATTTTTGAAGGGAGGAAAAAATTGCAGCCTTTGCCGCTTAAACCCATTGAGGTTAGTGCTCCTTTTCAGCAGTGGGGTTTGGATTTTATTAGGGAAATCCATCCTGCTTCTTCAGATCAGCATAAGTGGATCCTCACAGCGACAGATTATTTCATGAAATGGATTGAAGCAATTCCCACCAGGCAAGCCACAGATGCTGTAATAATTTCGTTTCTTGAGAATAATATTTTGTCTCGCTTTGGTTGCCCGAATAAGTTAATTACTGATAATGCAGCAGCTTTCAAATCAAAAAGAATGGTTGAGTTTTGTAACAAGTATCACATCACTTTGGGACACTCAACCGCCTATCATCCACAAGGCAACGGATTGGCTGAGTCCTCGAACAAATCTTTAGTCAACATTATTAAAAAGTTGCTGGAAATAAACAAGAAAAGTTGGCATAAGAAGTTTTTCAATGCACTTTGGGCAGACCGAGTGAGTCAGAAGAAATCCATTGGTATGTCCCCCTTTGAGCTAGTATATGGAGTTGAAACGGTATTTCCTACCTCTCTCGCAGTTCCAGTGGTCAAACTTCTACAGGAAGCTGGCAGTGAAGATGATCATATGCAAAGAAGAATAAATCAATGATCCATTTGCAGCAGACTAGAGAAGAAGTTTTCCAAAACACGTTCAAGATGCAAGAGATAATTAAGAAAATATATGACAGAAAAGAAAAAGCGGACAAATTTCAATTGCAAGAAGTGGTGCTGAAATGGGATGCAAGAAATGAGGAAAAAGGTAAGCATGGTAAGTTCGAAAATCTCTGGAAAGGACCCTTCAAAATTGCTGCATATCGGGGTCAGAATTCTTTTCTTCTGAAAGAGATGAACGGGGAAGATTGTCCAGGAGGGCCGATCAATGGTTGGCTGCTCAAGAGGTATCATTTCTGAAATGTTTTCTGTTGTTTTACATTGTCATTGTACATACCAGTTTATTTCAGTTTCATTTCAAGTGTGTGTTATCATCTTTCCTTCAGTTTGGGGCCCAAGGTGAAGGCTATAACTCTGAAGAATGATTTCAGCTTTGGTTTAAGTTTGTCGAGTTAGGTCTTTCAGTCATTTTGGTTTCAAAATTGAGTCGATTTGAGCCAATTTTCAGTCAATAAAATGAGTCAAGAGTCTTGTGTTGGTTTGTCGAAGTTATGGACTCCATAGCCCAAGGGATGAAGGCACTGCCTACTCCCCCAGAAATCTGTAGTTCTTGGCACCTCCAAGCAGCTACCATCCCCATTGGAGCCAATGTTAGAATAGGTATCTTCATCCCTCCGTCAGAGATCAAAATTCTCTTGTTGCATTTCATTTTTAGGTGTCTCACTAAGTTCAGTCAGCTGCATTCCATTAGGAGCATGGATCATCTGACGGTAGGGGCTTGTCACTCATATCCCTCATGTCTTGTACCTTCTGACCTAGTTCTGTTCATTAAAATCATTCACAGTCATTTTTGGTCTTATAGTCTGCAAAGAGTCATATTAGGTTTTGAGTCTCATTAGGTCTAGGTTTTCGTTAATCCGGTCTTCAGAATGTCTAATAATGTCAGCAAGCACATGAGGGAGGTTCGAAATAAGTTTTCACTGCAAAAAATTTCATTATCATATGTTCAAAAATGATTTTTCTTCAAAACTCTGTTTTGAAGAAAATTTGTCTATTTCATTTTCCTGTAAATAAATGCAATGTAATTTTCAAGTTTTTTCAGTTGTGATAACACTCCACTTGCCAACCCTGGTCGCCTTTGCCAAAATTTCCATGCCATCCATTCCCTGCAAAGACAGATAAAAATTTCATCATCAGTCCAAAAGGCCAAAGGAAACAAAACAGAGTTCTTTTGAAAAGTGTCAAAGTTTGTAACATCACAAAGTGGGTTTTTCAAATCAAAAATCAAATCCTTGGTATATATAAGATATTTCCAAAATTCAAAACTCCATTTGCATGTCAAGAGATAGCATTGAGCCAAGAAAAATCGTGGAGGAGCGAAGCAAGTGTTGGGAGGTCGGACTATGTGAAAATTGTCGGGCGCGACGCACTGGACAGGTTTCGCGACGCATAGGAGGTGCGTGGCGCATCAGGAAAGTTGACTGTGTGTGGTTTTGAACCAGCGCGGTGCATTGGAGGGGCGTGGCGCACTGGGTTAGTTGCGCGGCGCATTGGGCCGAAACACAAATTTTTGCCATTGCTTCCAAAAACTCCAAATCGACTCGGTCTATTTTGCCCAAGTAAGTTCATGTGAACCTGTAATTGCCATTTACAAATGTTTGAAAATGGATTATGAGAGTTTGAATGCCAAAACTTAAACCCTATTATCTTATTGAGAATTTCTCCCTTAGGGTTTTGAAGTTGGTGTTTTAAAAATAATTTTGTGCCAAATACTCCATTCCCCACCTTGTTTTTTCCACCCCCTCACTGTTATCTTACCACTAAAATCCATCCCCTATCCCCTTACATCCCCAAAGTCACTCATTCCTAAGCCTATTTCCCTATCCCTAAAGTCATTTCATTCCCTATCATTCTCATTTTCCCATTTCATTTGTAAAATTTCCCAAACCCCAAGTTTTCCCAAACAATCAAGTGGATGTCCTTACACTTCAAATATCACTTGATTAAAGTTCATTGTCCCCTCTACCCTATTTCTCCATAGTCCCTCCCATACTACCATACATTTGGCACTAAAACAAAAGCAACAAAATTCTCATTTTCATCTATACAATACAACATAGACCTTGGACATTATGGAGACAGACATTGATACATCATATGACAGAGATAGTGATTCCACCACTGAATTACATGCACCTAGAAGGCCTCATCAAAGTGGCAGACATGTGAGAGAAGAGCCCACTTCATTGGCTGAATTGCAGGCTTGCCCACTTTCCATGGCATGTTTCCAACAACAGTCATGTTTTCAATTTTGTGAAATGATTGCTAGGATACATTATCATCAGGAGTTGGCTTGTTTGTTTGTATTGCATTTACATGATGGTCAGGTAACTCTTGTCGGTGTAACTTTCACTTTGACACCGGAAACTATCTCTCAAGCAACTGGAATACCGAACGTGGGAGAACAGTGGAACAAAAGACAGCAGGTGGACAGAGTGCATTATGAACCATATATCAGGCCTAGCTTTGTGAAACAACTCAGCAGAGTGTTTCCTTTCCGGTTCCTAAAGGATTCCTATGCGCCTCTGATGAAACTCATTATCAGATATTTCAGTTGTGAGGGCCGGTTTTCACGCCTCTATGCCAATCATATCAGGTTATTGATGCGTTTCACCAGGGTGAGGATGATGAACCTCCCTTATTTCATGTGCCGAAACATCGAGAGAATGACCACTCTCGTGCAGAGGAAAACTCCTGAGCAGCAGTACAACAGTATTTATCACTATGCACTCATTAAGATCGTGGTTGTGCATCAGCTCGGCTTGCAGGGTATTTCATGGGAGGATTTCATTTTCAATGATTTCTTTGCAGCTCCTCAGGTTCCTCCGGAGTTTGTTCATGATGCAGGTGAACCTTCATATCAGCATGGAGGTCAGGAGACAGAGACTACTAGTGTGCCGACATATGTCACTTATCAGAGAGGCACTAGAGGATTATTTGCAGCAGCCCGGTGAGTATTATCTCCACCTGGGGTGGAAGGGGTCTCGCTTCCGTCATCAACAGCACAGGTACAGGTACAGGACAAAGGTAAGAGGCCTATGCAGGATGACGAGCCTTCAAGAGGCCAAGATACAGGTTTCATACTGATTGATGAGGATTTGAGCTCTCCAAGCTCAAAGTTGAGAGAGACCATTCAGGAGCAGAAGGCGGAGATAGACACATTGACAGTCAAGTTGCAGAGAGCCCAATGGATTATAAACTACCTGGAGCAGCGAAACAAACAATTGGAAGATCAGCAAACAATCATGGAGTTGCAAAACATCCGTGAGAACCGGCAAGCTGCCCAAAGAAGCCAAACCGAGATGACATCCATTGAGCGAGAGATTGAGGCTGATAGAGAGACTTGGCTTGAGAGGGTCAATATTCATCTGGAGAAGTTGTTGGAGAAGGCCGACAAGGAAAATAACATGCTAAGGCACATGAAGAATCATTATTAGGCGAGGAATCATGTTTTCAAGGCTCGAATCAAGATCCTGAAGGCAAAGCTAAAGAGGGCGTTAAAGCGTCGCAAAAGGCATGATAGACTCCAAATTTTGGCCGAAGCTTCTTTGGCTTAGCATAGCGCTTGATGGTGGACATTCAGCCCAAATTTAAAGAAATTTGGGAAACTTTTTGTCAATTTTGAATTTTTTGGCCTTAACACAGATTTTCCTGCCCGACGCGTCGCGCCACTTGGCGTGCGCTTATAATTGGCAGCTCCTCTTGAAGAAAAAATTTTATTTCTGGATTTTTCATCAAAATTTATGCATTCCTACCCATTACCTAAGGATTTTGACAATTTTTGGGTTGCCTGAAGGGTAAAAAACACCTTAAAAATTGCCTTTCTACCACTTTTTGGACACACAAGAAGCAGTGTTGGGAAAACTCATTTTTGGAGGGGCAAATGGAAACCAAATTCAGAAATTCCACTTGGGTTGGAAAGTATACAAGTAGAGATTTCCAAAAAGCTATCCTGAACTTAATTTGGACTCCGAGAAGGCCCTAAAAATCAGCTTCAAAGTGGCACGACGCATAGGGATTTCAGGCGCGACGCATTGGGAAATTTGGCCTAGTTTTCACTCAGTAACTCAGTTTTTCACCTAGTTTTGGCCAGTTTAACTTTTTTATCTTCATATGTAAAACTCTTGATGTAAATTGATTTAATTTCATGAATTTGATTTAATTTTGGCACATTTTTACTCATGTAAGTAGATTCATTCACCAAAAAGTGAATTCTAACTGAATGAATCAGTTTCCTATCTTATAGAAGCAAGTTGTTCCACTGCCTATTTTCCAGTTCTTAGTTTAGATCTTGTTGAAAAAGCTCCTAAACTAGTGAGCTCAACCCCTATAGGCATGGGGATTAGTTATTCTTGTCTATATCTTGTATGTTCTCAGTCATTTTTAGGGTTGGACACTTGGGATCGCTTTGAGCTCCATTGTACATTTCATCTCTGCATTTTTGCAAAGGAATAGACCAGGGTTTGCAACACTCTTTGGGATCCATGTGGCTCTATTTTTTTATGGTGTATTTCTCTCTGTGATTGTAAGTTCACTGATGTTTCATGTGTATCATTTCCCTTCTCCTTTCTTCTTAAGTTAAACAAAAAAGTGATAAAGGTGGAATCCATTAGATTTGCAGTGCTCTACCTTGAAATTTTGTTTAATTTTCCATGTTTTCAACTGTCTGAAGAGGATTCTTGAATGCATCTTGCCCTCTTCAACTCCTCACTGGTCTGATCTATCCATTTCATTCAATTTCGAAGCATCAAAACAATTTATTTCCTTGCCCCATTCAGCCCTCTGCAAAACTGATCATTTCTCGGACCCAAAATTTTCCTTTCCCTTTGATTCCAACAAAAATCCCAAAAATAAAATCAAACCCTTTTACATATATACCTAGCCTAAAATTATCTTTTATTTCAAGTCATCTCAAGCCTCACTGATTATTTTTGCTGAGATTGACATGGAGAGAGCCCTCTCCTGATCTGGTAGGGCTAGCTACCAGATTAAGCGTGGTTTGATGTTACCCTAGACTCTACCTTCCTTCAGCCTGAGGTAGATTTAGGCTATAACATAGTGGCGACCATACTGGGGAAACAAAATGGTTTGCTTTTTAGTGTTATTCGTTTCATAAGCTACAGACAGAGCCTGAAGTTATGCCAGGTAGCCTTCGAAACACTCTTGCTTTGCATTAGCGAAAGTAGATAAATGCTGCTTTAGTCAATCTCCGGTCTAGTTTGTAAACATAACATCTGACTTGTAAATTTCCCCAGTACATCAGATCATTCTAGACTTTTGGATGATGAGTTTAGAATTTTATAGGCTGAACAAGTTGGTTTTCTCCCTTTGATTTTCGAAAATAATTCAACACACTGGCTTCCAGACGACATACTAGAGCAAATCCGGATCTCGATCCACCTCCTTTGTATGAAAATCCCAATCTTATTTCGAGAATCCTTCGTCGAGAATGTCCTATGATTCCTCCATTCAAATCTCATTCATGTCCCACTGTTTTTGAGTACCTTGAAGATCTTGAGTTTGACAAACAATTTGAGTTGTCGTTGTTTGAGATGAAGTCTGAAAATGCTATTGATTCTACTGTCATAAATCCAGAGTTTATAAGATATATTGAAATTGAATAGGCTAATAGATCCATTTACAGTTACATTTTGAATATTCAGAATTCCATTGTGGCAACAACTATTCCTGAGTTCATAGAGTCTGCATCTGCAACTCTTGGGTCATCCACAGTTACATCTGGTTCACAAATCATACCGAGCCTCCTTTCGCTCCTACCATTCCCGTGCAACCATCTATCTCTAATTAACAATTTGCAGTAGTATCGCCTCCATCCACACCACATACACCTCGTACATCAACTGTTTTGACTCCTCCTATATCTCCAAGACCAGTTATAAATCCACTTAGATCAATGGCTGCCCGATTTGCACCTCTCGTGTTGCCTCAAAACTTAAATGACATGCTCGCAGATTATCAAAGAAAAATTCCATTGTTTCATGGCACTCCTCAAAGTTTCACTGCTCAGCAACATGTGGATAGAATGGCAGATTTCTTTGACCTTCATGAGATCAATGCGGAAAATGTGACTATGAGATTGTTTGTACAAACCTTTGGAGGAGAAGTCAGAAAGTGGTTCAGAGCTTTGCCGCCCAGAAGTATTGATACATTGGCTAATCTTCAGAGACAATTCTTGGATCGATGGGAAGTGCAAAAATATCCTCTTTCAATCCTTTCTGAATATGACAATATCAAGCGAAATGTTGGTGAGTATGTCCAAGACTATCGTATTAGATTCAATATCGTTTACAATGCAATTCCTGATGATATAAAGCCACCTAGGGGGTCATCTTTGATTAAGTTTCTAGATGGATTTGATCCTGACATGGCCTATCAATTGAGAGAAAGAAGTCCGGCTACTTTAGAAGATATGCAGAAAATTGCAGTCAGTGTTGAAGCTAATTTGAATTCCAGGAGAGCTAGAATGAGAGTTGAAAAGAAAGTAGCAATAAAGGAAGAGGTTTCTACGTCAGATCAAGTGCTTCGAAAGATGGAAAAGATGTTTGAAATATTAACACTTGATAATCCTGAACCGCAGATCATAAATCCTAACTTCCATGGCCAGCAGCAGCCACAATTCAGAATCAAGCAAAGAGAGCAGCGAGCACAAGAACCAGCAGCACAACAGCAAGTGAAGACACCCTTACAGCAGAATTTTGTTGGTCTGAAATTAGATGATGAAGAGAATGTAATAGGAGAAGAGAATCATTTCTTTACACCTGATGATATGACAATTTACATCATTGAAGATGATGAGTATGCAGAAAACTCAGCTGTACAAAAATACGAGGATTTCATCTTGGAAAATGACACAAATCTTGAAGAAGAGTATGATGAGTATCAGAGGGGATACATGAATGCCTTGACAGCCCAGCAGCGACAATATTCACTTAGAAACAGAGATGTCCCTATTAATCCAATTCAAAAGAGAAAGGAAGTTTCAACACAAAAGAATGATTCACTTGTTGGGCAGAAGAAGGGAAAAGAGATAGTTGATCCCACTACTATCAAATCCACATCAGCAAATGAAAGATCTAATCAGCCAATTGTATCAAAGGAGAGAACTAAAAATAAGGATGTTCCAGCTAAAGAGGTAGAGAAAATTTCATTTTTTAACTTAGAAAATGAAATTGCTAAGTTAAAATTATCTATTCCTTTAACTGAGTTGATGAAGAATAGCAGCTATAAGGGTCAGGTGTCTAAGATTTTGAATTTAGATCCATTGTCTGATATGGTGAATGTGGAATATGAGCAACCTGAGTTGATTTTTGGTCCAACATTGGATGGTGAGTCTCCAGATAGTGATGTGCCTCCTTTTTATATCAGCCTTAGATTGCATGATTTTGTGTTACACAATTCTATGTTTGATTTCGGAGCATCTCATAATCTCATGCCAAGGGAAATCATGGAGAAATTGGGATTGGAAATCACTAGAAAGTATCATGATCTTTACTCTTTTGATTCCAGTAGAGTAAGATGCATTGGGCTTATCAAAGATTTGGTGGTCAGCTTGGATCAGATTCCTACTAAAAATGTTTTGATGGATGTGGTTGTGGCAGATATTCCTCCTAGATTTGGCATGCTTGTTTCCAGATCTTGGGGAGTGAAACTATAGGGAACATTGCAGCTTGATTTCTCCTATGCCACTATTACTGTGTTTGGTCAAATGAGGATATTATATCGGGAGCAAAAGATGAAGTATATGATCACCAGCAAGGAGAAACCGGTAAATCATCCAATCAACTATGTACATACAGATTTAGAATCATTTGTTTTTTATTCAGATAGTTTCAATGATGTAAATACCCAATTAGTTGAATTAGAAGACATTCCAGAAATCACCGAGAATTTAAGAGAGGTATTAAAGAAATAGAGACAAAAACTTGAAAGTTCCGTTGAGCAATCACGCTTCCGACAGTAGCAAAAAGTTTATGGACAGCAAGCAGAAATAATAGAGCAAACATAATTTCAGCACTTGGAAGAGGATGAAGATGGTTTGTGGACCATGGATTTTGATGGTGCAGTAGGAAGTGATGGTGCTCGAATTGGAATTTGGGTACGCAGCCCTTTTTCCGCCCCAAACAAGGTACCGAGTAATGTAAGGGTCTGTTCTTATAAATTGGCTTTTGATTGTTCAAATAATGAGGCTGAATACGAAGCTTTAATTGTTGGTCTGAAAATTCTTCAAAATTTGAATGCTAAGAGGATTTCAGTGTATGGAGACTCCGAGTTGGTTATCAAGCAAGTGAAAGGTGAATACCAAGCTAAGAATCCTCGAATGTGGGCTTACCGAAATGCAGTTCTAGATATTTTGAGATTGTTTTCAGATTATACTTTGACTTGTGTCCCTCGTATTCAGAATGGTATTGCAGATGCACTTGCAAAGGCAACAAGTAATTTGAAAATTCCGATGAACTCAAGTAACAAATTTGAAATTCATGTGAAGCATCGTCCAACTATCCTGGACAATCAAAGGTATTGGCAAGTGTTTCAAGATGATGAAGAAATTGATGAATTTCTGCAAAATGAAGGTAAATTCAAGGACACTTCTATTGATGTGGAGCATGATGATGGTGGGGCTGATGTACAAGTAAATCAGATGGAATTTTTGCAGCTGAAGGATAATGTCATTCCTAAAGGTCTAATACCTTTAGAGGAGCTTTTTGATCAAGATGACATAGCTCGAAAACCAACCTTGCAGCCAACCGAAAAGGGAGTTGAGGATGTGAACATTGGATCAGCTGAAAATCCAAAGATGGTGAAATTGTCCAAAGCATTGCCACCACAGGTAAAAGCAAAGTATATCAGTTTATTGTCTTCTTTTGTTGATGTATTTTCTTGGGACTATTCAGATTTGAAGACATACGATACAAACATAATTCAGCACACCATTTCGATCAAGCCAAATCAAAAGCCCTTTCATCAAAAATTGAGAAGAATAAATCAAAAATTGCTACCCTCAATAGAGAAGGAATTGAATCAATTGTACAAGGCTGGTATCATTGTTCCTATAAGATTTTCATATTGTATTTCCAATTTGGTGCTTGTACGCAAGAAGATAAGTGAGATTCATTTGTGCATTGATTTTATGAATCTGAATAAGGTTTCTTTGAAAGATAATTATCTATTGCCCAAAATGGATCACATACTTCAGAGAGTAGTTGGAGCATCTCGTATGTCACTACTCGATGGTTATTCTGGTTATAACCAAATTCTGGTCCATGAGGATGATAGAGATAAAACAACGTTCACCACTCCGTGGGGAACTTTCCATTATGCTAAAATGCCTTTTAGTTTGAAGAATGTTTGTGCAACCTTTCAGCGAGCAATGGATATGGAATTTGCAAATGAGAAGGATGTTTTTCTAGTTGTGTATCTCGACGATTTGACAGTATTTTCTAATTCAGATGAAGAGCACCTTTACCATTTGAAGATTTTTTTTCAGCGGTGTGGAAAATATGGTGTGTCACTCAATCCGAAGAAGAGTTTGTTTGCCATGGATGAGGGTAAGCTTCTTGGTCATATCATATCAAAGGATGGCATCCGTATTGATCCAGCTCGAGTAGAAGCTATTCAGCAAATTGATCTTTCCCGAACCAAAAAGGAGATCCAATCATTCAATGGTAAGATGAATTTTTTGCGTCGCTTTGTGCCTAATCTTGCAGAACATTTAAGGGAGATTACAAATATGCTTAAGAAATATAGCGTAGTGAAGTGGACTAAGGAGGCTATAAATTCTTTCAATTTAGTGAAATTGGCTCTTTCTTCAGCTCCAGTTTTGATCAACCCGGACTACACTCAGGATTTTATTTTGTTTTCATTTGCTTCGGAGCATACTATGGTAGCAGTATTGATGTAGAAAAGAGATCAGCATGAAAAACCAATTGCTTTATTCAGCTGAACCATAAGAGATGCAGCCTTAAAGTATAACATTATTGAAAATAAAGCTCTTGCTTTAGTGAAAGCGTTGAAATATTTTTGAGTATATATTCTACATTATCATATTCTTGCTTATGTTCCTAATGCTGCTGTTAAGGATGTTTTAGTGCAAATAGATCCGGAGGGGAGACGAGGCAAATGGATTGCTGCCTTGTTGGAGTATGATGTGGAGATAAAGCCTACAAAGCTTATCAAAGGACAAGGGTTGGCTAAGCTAATGGCTGAGTCAAATTTGCATGCCTTGGACATTAATCTCATTGCTGCTATGTCCAATGAAAATGAGGAAATTTCACGAATTCATGTATTAGAAATCTTTGTGCTTTCTCCTTGGTATTCAGACATTGTATATGTGCTCCAAAACTTGTCACCACCACCAGGCATGGCTAAAAACAAAAGTAGGACTCTGAAATTGAAGGATGCCAAGTTTTGTATCATGAATAATGCACTTTATTGGAAAGATCCCGGTGGTGTTTTACTTAATTGTTTGGTTGAAGAAGAAGCAAAGAAGGTTATGGAGGATTTTCATAAGGGAGTTTGCGAGGGTCACCTTTTTTGGAAAACAACAACCAAGAAAATTTTGAGAGCAGGTTATTATTGGCCGAATATTTTCGCTAATGTATACAAAATTGTTAAAAGCTGCCATGAATGTAAGATTTTTTAAGGGGGGGAGAAATTGCAGCCTTTTCCGCTTAATCCCATTGAAGTAAGTGATCCTTTTCAGCAGTGTGGTTTGGATTTCATTGGTGAAATTCATCCTACTTCTTCAACTCAGCATAGATGGATCCTCATAGCAACATATTATTTCACGAAATGGATTGAAGCCGTTGTGGCTCTCCTAGAGACAAATTTCCTTTGAGTTGCCACCATTGCCAAAGACCAATGCCTAGGACATCTTAAACAATAGGGAATATAAATTATATTTTAGGCTTATTATCAGCTTAGGACTCTCTACCTTTTCAACTTGTGCAAAGCATCATCATATGGATGAGACCAAACTACCTTCGGATTTAGCAAGTTATAAAGACACTGTAAAGACAAGAAGGGAATCTTCAATACATATATACTTCAGACAACTTAGAGACAACTCTCATCAGAGAGGGCCAGTTTCTCAAAGACATATAGGTATTTAAACAGAAAAATATTTGGGGCGCAGAAAGTGAAAGGGGAGTACTAACTACCAATGAAATGGTGCTCAGAAAACATATTTCAACATAATATGGGCTTAGAAACTAAGAATCCATACATATCAATCAGTTCAGTGAGAGTAACATTCCACGATGTTTAATACAGAGGAAACATGAATGATGTGTTAAGCGGAACGACATATCGTGTATGAGCCATATTTAAAGCAACATAGACCAGTAAAGCATGAGTATCAGACAGTGATAAATTCATACCCGAGGTGGCAAGTTACTCGCATTCCAAGACACGATAAAAGGAAATTGAAAACAGTGGAGAGAACAATGATACAATATCACAAAGAAAGAGTCATGAACTATATAGCATTAAGACTGGAATCCTCATACATAACTAGAACTTCTCTTCGCTGAAACCCCACGGGCTCTGTGTATTTGCATTGATAATTCCACGACAAGCATACAAAAAAATTTACACTGCCATTTTCTTCAAGAAATCTGGAACCCTGTGTTCTCTTCTGTTCTTGCTTATATAGGAATTTCCTTACATGGGCGGGAAGAATTTTGGGAAAATATCTTCCTCGCATGCTGAAATTTTGTTAGAAGTCTTTGTCAAAATAACAAAATCATGATGAGGAATTTTAAAACCTCTCATCATTTGCTGTTAGGCCCTTGGCCGTTTTTAGAATAAAAATGATATAACAGTCTTAGTAAAAAGTAAATTGCTAGGGTGAAATATGAATTTCCCCTGAAACTTGAAAATGACTAGCTGAAGTAAAAAGTAAAAGGCCGCTGGGGCCGGATCATGAATTAACAGTAATACCATGGACGAGAAGGAGTTGAAGCAGTTGCTGACACTAGTGGTGGCACATTTGCTGATGAGATGGCGATCTGGCTGGCATACAATGTGCACCTTGTCTGACAAGACATCCATTCGGTTTCTTTCCTCTTGTAGGCACGCTTCATATTCTGTTAATGGTCGGAGTGTAGAAGGAGTAGTGGAGTCCCAGCATGATGGAAGCCCTGCTTCTGTGATTTCGGCTCATACTCTATCAAAACGGTCTGCGCTGTCTGCAAGTTGCTATAAGGCCCTTGAAGCTTTGTCTGTGAAGACTTGCCGCTGCAAATAGGGACTGTGTAATCCTGGCGGCCTTCCCCTCTTTATAACCCTGCAAAACAATGGACTGGATTATGAAATTCATGCATGCGGGGGGTGATTATGGAGGACTGGAGAACAATGGCGTGGCGGTGGTCGAACAGTGTTTTCTGCGTAAAAACGGTGAAAAAGGCAATGGTACGGTGTATGATAGGGTTTGGTGGGGAAATGCATCGTGGGCCGTTCGATCATGGTCTAGTGGTGGGGATCAACGGTGGAGAATGGTCCGTGGAATAACTTATGCACATGACGGAATACATATGAAACATTGAAATTTTAACGTAAAATGTGAAACCTTCAGACTTTGGTGGGAATGCAAAGGAAACACATGAAATGCAACGGAAATGCGCATGAGGGGTACGGGAATGAACGTACGAGGTGGGACCCAATACGGAAACCGCAAATCGCAAAGGCGGAAAGTGCGATGACGGAAAGTGGCACAAACAGAAAACTGCGCTTTGCGCTTTTGCGATGGGGCGGATCTGCGATGGGTGCGATTTGCGATGGGTGCGATTTTCGATGATCGCAAATCGCAGAGGCGGAAAGTGCGATGACGGAAAGTGGCACAAACAGAAAACTGCGCTTTGCGCTTTTGCGATGGGGCGGATCTGCGATGGGTGTGATTTGCGATGATCGCAAATCACAAAGGCGGAAAGTGCGATGACGGAATGTGGCACAAACAGAAAACTGCGCTTTGTGCTTTTGTGATGGGGCGGATCTGCGATGGGTGCGATTTGCGATGATCGCAAATCGCAAAGGTGGAAAGTGCGATGGCGGAGAGTGGCATGAATGAGATTTGCGATGGAAAGTGGCACCAGAAAGAAACCTTGTGCCTTTTAAAATTACTATTCCCCCTTTTCTCTATACTTCAGCCTTTTCGTATTAACTCCGCCTTTGGATTTTATGTATGTGACTTCCTTTACCTTGTTTCGCTTCGACCATCTCTTCAAATATTTCACTCTTTGATATAATGTTCCACCCATAGCCTATTAACATTTAATAAATCAATGACTTATGAGTCAATATTGATCAACATTGGATCCACCTGGGGACGGCACGTTTATCCTTGAATGTGTCGAGAACCACGCAGGCCACCTGTTTGTCTTCTGTGAACGCCACTTCTCATCTTCTTCAACTTTTACCTCTTCTCTCCATGATTCTTCAACCCACACACATTATTAAAACAACGCGTAAAACAAGAAATAATATACAATATGATACATCGGGCCCTCTCGGCCCGGATCAGTACTGAAAATAAGGCTTGAGGAACTGACCATTGACAGGGGCGTCCAACAAATCCCCCTGCCTAAAAGTATTGTTGCCACCTTGTTCTGCAATTTTGAAAGGGCCGAACCAAAGGGGGTCGAATTTACCGTGCTTTCCTTTATCAACCCTTCGCACGTCCCACCTGAGTACTAGGTCCCCTACCTGCAACTTTCTGTCTTTAGCATGTTGATCAAAAAGCTCTTTCATTTTCTCCTGGTATTCTATTAGCCTTTGATTCACCTAATTACGCGTTTCTTCTAGCTCCACCAGCTGGTTAATTCTTCTAATCATGCCATCAGGTTCCTCCTGAGTCTCTTGCATAAAACGAGCCACAGGTAAAGCTAATTGTATAGGGAACACAGCTGCTCGTCCATATACTAACTCATAGGGAGATTTCCCAGTTGCTCTTTTACTAGTAATTTTGTTTGCCCACAGAGCGAACTTCAGTTGGGAATCCCAGTTCCTCTGATTTTCATTTATTGTCTTCTTTAGAGCTCTCACCAGCGTTTTATTTGATGATTCCACCAAACCATTTCCCTGTGGGTAGTAAGCTGTAGAGTGACCCAGAGAGATATTATATTGCTGACAGAAATTCACAAATTTTGTAGATTTGAAGGCTTGGGCATTGTCAGTCACTATTCTAGCAGGGCATCCAAACCTGGATATAATGTTCTCTTCCATGAATTTAATTATCACTGTGTCTGTAGCATTTCGTGCAGGTATGGCTTCCACCCATTTCGTGAAATAATCCGTGGCAGTCAGGATCCATTTATGTTGTCCACTTGAGGGCGGGTGAATCTCGCCTATGAAGTCAATTCCCCACTGTTTGAAAGGTTCATCGACGTGTACAGGAATCAGGGGCAGAGCCGCTAACTTTTGTTTTTCAACAAATTTCTGACATTTGTCACATGCTCTAACCCAAGCAAAGACGTCTCCAAACAATTTAGGCCAGTAGAAACCAGCCTTCAGAATTTTCTGAGCTGTGCTCCTCCAGCTGTAATGTCCTCCACAGATTCCCTCATGAAATTCGGTCATTATGTTCTCCACTTCGCCTTCTGTGAGGCATAATAACAGTATGCCTGAAATATCTTTCTAGTATAGCTGACCATTGGCAACCGTATACTTTTTTGATTTCAGCCTTAATGCTCTGTATTTTGATTTAGCACAGCTGGGTGGACAAATGAGTGTCAGGAGATACTCAACTATTTATTTGTACCAAGGACTAGTAAGATACTTCATCAGTATTTTCTGAGTGGCCATTTCCACTTCTTGCTGCCCTGTCTGTTCCTCAGAATCTTCATTTGCAATCATAGATAAATTGATGCCCAAAGCTTGATGATTTGACTCTGATAAAATTCTTTCTAGCCCTTGCCCTTTAAAAAACTTAGTGGGTCTGATGTCCAGATCATATTCCTGTATCTTTGCAATCCACCTACCCCTTTTTCCTTCACTGTCACCCTGAACGAGGATATCTTTAACCGCTGAGGTGGGTACAAATGCAGTAATGTGAGACTGCAGAATATACATGCGAAATGCCTTGAGGGACTTTACCAGGGCATAGGCCTGCTTCTCCAATATATTGTATTTCAATTATGCGTCATGAAGCACCTGACTAAAGAAAGAAATGGGTTGTTCATACCCATCCTCGTTTTTCTGTAGGAGAACTCCAGCTACCGTATGAGGTGATGCGAAAGAGAAAATCATAAATGGTTCAGTGAAATCTGGCCTTGCCAGCACAGGAGCCTCAGAAAATGCATTCTTTATCCTGGTAAAGGCCTGCCTCGATTCTGGTGACCATTTCACCTCATTATTCTTTTTTAACATATCTGTTATATGCCTAGCTATCTCAGCATAGTTAGGAATAAACCTCCTCAGGAAATTGATACGCCCTAGAAACACCTGCACTTCTTTCTTATTCCTGGGGAGGGAGATACCATTTATAACCTCCACTCTTTTAGGATCAATTTTGACCCCATCCCTAGTCACAATGTGCCCCAGGAGCTTACCCTCTTCTAATGCAAACAAAGATTTCTGAGGATTGAGGGAAAGACCATACCTCCTGCATTTTTCAAAATTTCTCCGTAAGTGTTGAATATGCTCAGCATCATCTTTCGAAAACACTGTAATATCGTCCAGATAAACCACCAGAAATTTATCTTGCTCCCCAACAAAAGCAATATCCATGGCCCTCTGAAAAGTGGCTCCTGTGTTAATCAGCCCAAAAGGCATCCTAGCGTACATGAATGTACCCCAGGGCATGGTGAAAGCAGTCTTCTTCTGGTCTTCTAGGAGTACAACCACCTGGTTATAAGCCAAAAAACCATCCATCATAGACATCCTAGAGGCCCCCACCACTTTCTGCAGAATGTGGTCCATCTTTGGTAATGGGTAATTGTCTTTCAGGGAGGCTCTATTCAAATTTATGAAATCCACGCACAACCTTATTTCTCCATTTTTCTTTCGGACAGGGAATAGATTTGCCACCCATTCAGAGTACTTCAATGGCACAATTATTTTAGCCTTTAACAGCTTCTTGATTTCTTTCTCAATGGAGGGGAGTAGTAGAGGGTTTATTTGTCTGAGCTTCTGCTTGTGAGGCCTTGCATCTGCCTTCAGGGCAATTTCATGCTGCAAAATGCTGATATCAAACGTCTTCAGGTCTTGATAGGACCATGCAAATACATCCCTATAAGACTGAAATAATTGTAGGTACTTCTCCTTATAGTCGTCCGGGACCTTTCTGGATAATTTCACAATTTTGGGTTCAGCCTTAGTACCCAGATTTAGGTCTTCTACCTGGTTTTCGTCTGCCGTTTTGCTGGGCTGCCTGGGGACATCATTTTTGTCAAACAGCCTTTCTAGGGGCACCAGGCCTCTAGGGATGACATTTCCCTTCAGCTGTAACACTTTTCTCCCGGCCATTTTTTCTTCCCACTTGTTTCTTGATTGGTTCTCAACATCGTCTTCCTCATAACAATTGATTTCCGAATTAGAGAACTCCCCAACAGTCTCTAGGAACCTTTCCACTTGCTCATCATCCTCAAACACTTGCAAATGTTTGACATTGTCTGGGATTGAAGGTCGATATCTTACCTCTATCTTATACCTCAAGAGGGGATTTTGGGGTGGACGGAAAGTATTGGCAGCTACAGCAAGTGAATCTGCAATCCTATTCTACTCCCGGGGCATGAACTGAATATTAAAAGATGAGAAAAAATTTTCCACCATGTCCATACTTCATTCCTGTAAGCTCTGAGACGAGGATTCTTAGCTTGACACTGATTTCTGATTTGTCGGACCACCAATTCCGAATCACCCAAGACCTTCAGACTGTGGATATTCATATTCCTGGCTATCTGCAACCCTAGCAAAAGTGCTTCATACTCAGCCACATTTTTAGTGGCCTCATACTCTAATTTGAAGGACAGTGGGACCCATTTTCCTGTAGGAGAAATCAGTAACAATCCTGCCCCGTTGCCTTCCTTAGAATTTGCTCCATCGAAGTGTAGAGTCCATATCCCGGTTTCAAGGCTTTCTAAGGATTTTTGGGTCCTTATTTGACAAAAGGAGGGTTCATGAACATAACCATGATCTTCTGCTAACATCAGGCATGAAAAGTCTCCTTCCTTACTGTAAACAGGGGAGTTTTCTGAACTGTCAACCTTGGTAACCGTTTTGACGAATCTGGTCTTTCTGTATAGTCTCCTCTCTTGGCCACCAAAAATTGGGATAGTGGCATATGTTAGATCCAATTTGATTGACCCACAAATTTTTGTTCCCCAAGACCTTGATAGTAACATACCTAAATGGGCTGGAATGTCAGCCACCACTATATCCATCACTACACTTTTTGCAGGGATCTGAGCCAGATTAACCACCAAGTCTTTTATCATGCCCAGGCACTTAACTATTTTTGATTCAAATGAGTAAAGGTCTTTGTATGGGCGGGTTATCTGTAGTCATAATTGCTCCATGACCGAGAGGGGTAAAAGGTTATGAGAGGCGCTGGAGTCTAACATACAATTATGAAGCAGCAGATCATGGATGACTAGAGACACGTAAAATGGGGGAGTGGTGGCATCCAACTCCTCAACATGTGGGCCAAAAACAACCATGGGCCTTTCTTCGTGTAGGTTCAGACTGTCAGGAATATGTATTACTTCTAGGGGAAGCATGAAGGATGTGACTTGGGATTGATAGGCAGGTTGTTTTAACAGCTCGGTTAAGGGGACTAGGATTTTCACTTTCTCAAGTTCTTTCTGTAAACTAAAAGAAGAGGAGGACCTATCTACTGCCACTTCCTTTGTTTCTTTATCTTTTGACTCTTCACTTTGATGGGGAGGCTTAACTTCTTTTTCGGTAAGCTTATCGTTAGGGTGTGCAGCTACTTGTGAAGATGAAGACATTTGATTATCAGACTGCAGAGATGGCTTAAGGGGCCTCTTACCTTTGTCTAGCGTCTTTTATGGTGTTGCCTCCTTTCGAGCAGGTGCTTCTTCTTGCGATGTTTCCTCCTCCTGATCCTGAGTGCGAGTTCTCTTCCTGGAAGATCTGAGGTCATATCTTCTATTTAATTGAGCTTGCATGAAGTCGACGAACTGTTTGCAGTAATCCTCAACCTCAGGATCTTCAGTGTCTTCGTTAGCCTTTCCCTCTGTGTGTGCCTGCACCTCTACTTCGTTACTTTCATGTAAAGGACATTCAACTTCATCACTGTTTGAGAAAGAAAGGTAAGCCTCTTCTTGCTCATAAGCCGTATCTTCAGTAGAGCCCTCTACTTGCCCTTCCAAATAGAGGGGGTGTGGAACTTGGTCTTGCTGCTCCTTTTGTCCCCTCTGCAGTATCTGCAAGGGTGGCTTTCTGTATTGAGGGTTAAAACCTCTGTTAGGAGCATTTTGGAAATTCTTGGAGGATGAATTCTTTGCCTCCATTTCGAGCTTTACTAGCTTGCTTGAGAGATTCTTGATCATTTTGTTCATATCCTCAATCCTGTCATTTGCTGAATCTCTATCTTGGCTTGAGGTGGATACTTCCTCTTTTCCCCTCCTTCTAACATCCTGTTCCTGTTTCCCTTTGGATTTGCCAGTAGAGACAAAATTTTCTTCTATCTCCAGTGCGTCTGTCTGTGCATCGTCCAGAGTGGCTGGCTTTCTCTCTCTCAATGAGAAACCAAATTCAGAATCAAATGCTGCCACAAAAACGACCTTGGCAGCGGTCTGGTGAGGCTCCATATTGGCGGGGAGACTCAGGTACAATTTGTTAAATCTTCTGATAAACTCTGACACCCCTTCATTATGTTTCTTTTTCAGAGTGTTGAATTCGGTAAGAACATTACCATGATCTTTCTTTTCTCCCCATTTTTTGATGAAAGCATCCTCCATTCCCTCCCATGTGTTGATAGAATGAGCTCCAAGTGTCTTGAACCATTTTCTAGCTTCCCCATCTAAGGATTGCACGAACATCCTTAAGACCACATCCAGATGTTCCACATTGAAATTCTCTGTGAAAGAGAAAAAGACTTCGATATGTTTCTGGGCTTTAATCTCATTCTCACCATTGAATCTAGGGAGAATCTTCAAATAGTCTTGTGGCAAGTCATTTAGTATTGCAGGTAGCTCCAAATGAGCATATCTGTTTTGCAGGAAACCAGGGACATTAGCCATTGGAGGGGGTGGAGGGAGTGCAAGAATCTGAGCTGTAAGAGGAGGAGGAGAAGGTGGAAGTGAAGTATGGACAATGATGGGGATGTAGTGAATAGCGGCTTGAGGGGTTGACAAGAATGTCGGGCTGTGAACAACAGATACTTCAGTAACTTCCTTAATCTCCTCAACTTCAGGGGTAGGGTGGAAAGAGTAATGCGAAGTATTGCTAGACTCGGCTTCGTCTTTGATATGGACACCTCCCCGAGGTGGGCTCTCTGAATAGTAACTAGTATCTCTTATGATGGAGTCAGGGCCTTGTATTTGGGCGATTTGAGAGGAAGAGGATGGAAGATATGGAAAGTTTTCTAGGGAGAATTCAGGAATCTCGGTATGAACTGACTGCCTTTCCCTCCAGCCCCTTCTATGTAGGATCCTTTCCGGGTCAGACATAGAAGGTGTCTTTGGCTGAGATGTATCTGACCTCAGGTGCGGCTTACGAGGAGCCAGGACTGCAAACAAATTAACTTACAACACAAATGTGGAGTCGCCAAGGTGAGGAATGTACAACTCTCAACTCTTCATGCTCACCTAACTGAAGAGTGAATAGGTTTGTCGAGGCCCAGGGATTTTAATTCATTTCGACTTCGTCCCCGGCAGTGGCGCCAGAAAGATGTTGTAGCTCCTATAGACAGCCTTGAGTTGCCAAAGACCAGTGCCTAGGACATCTTAAACAGTAGGGAGTACAAAGTATATTTCAGGATTATTATCAGCTTAGGAATCTCTACCTTTTCAACTTGTGCAAAGCATCATCATATGGGTGGGACCAAACTACCATCGGATTTAGAAAGTTATAAAGACACAGCAAAGACAAGAAGGGAATCTTCAATACATATATACTTCAGAAAACTTAGAGACAACTTTCATCAGAGAGGGCCAGTTTCTCAAAGACATATAGGTATTTTAAACAGAAAAATATTTGGGGCGCAGAAAGTGAAAGGGGAGTACTAACTACCAATGAAATGGTGCTCAGAAAACATATTTCAACATAATATGGGCTTAGGAACTAAGAATCCATACATATCAATCAGTTCAGCGAGGGTAACATTCCACGATGTTTAATATAGAGGAAACATGAATGATGTGTTAAGCGGAACGACATATCGTGTATGAGCCATATTTAAAGCAACATAGACCAGTAAAGCATGAGTATCAGATAGCGATAAATTCATACCCGAGGTGGCAAGTTACTCGCATTCCAAGACACGATAAAAGGAAATTGAAAACAGTGGAGAGAACAATGATACAATATCACAAAGAAAGAGTCACGAACTATATAGCATTAAGACTGGAATCCTTATACATAACTAGAACTTCTCTTCACTGAAACCCCACGGGCTCTGTGTATTTGCATTGATAATTCCACGACAAGCATACAAAAACTTTTACACTGCCATTTTCTTCAGGAAATTTGGAACCCTCTGTTCTCTTCTGTTCTTGCTTATATAGGAATTTCCTTACATGGGCGAGAAGAATTTTGGGAAAATATCTTCCTCGCATGGTGAAATTTTTTTAGAAGTCTTTGTCAAAATAACAAAATCATGATGAGGAATTTTAAAACCTCTCATCATTTGCTGTTAGGCCCTTGGCCGTTTTTATAACAAAAATGATATAAATGTCAAGAAAAGTAAATCAAGTTGTGTGAACATGAATTTCCCGAACTTGAAAATGACTAGCTAAAGTAAAAGTGTTGTCATAGGGCCTGACCATGAATTACCGCAGAATTGATTCAGAAGGAGTTGAAGTGTTGTCGACACCGGTGGTGGTAATACTTGCCGATGAGCCGGCGATTCAAGAAGCATACAATGTGCACCTTGTCTAACAAGACATCCATTCGCTTCCTCTCTCCCGTTGTGCATGTTTCATGCTCTGTTAATGGTCTGAGTGTAGAAGGAGTAGTAGAGTGCAAAGATGATGGAAGCCCTACTTCGTGATTTCCGGCTCATACTCTAATGTCAAAACGGTCCGCGCCGGCCTCTGCAAGCTGCTATAAGGCCCTTAAGATGACCAGAAGACTTGCCACCGCAAATAGGGATCGTGTATCCCGGCGGCCTTCCTTTATAACCCTGCAAAACAATGGACTGGATTATGAAATTCATGCATGCGGGGGGTGATTATGGAGGACTGGAGAAAAATGGCGCGGCGGTGGTCGAACAGTGTTTTCTGCGTAAAAATGGTGAAAAAGGCAATGGTACGGTGTATGATAGGGTTTGGTGGGGAAATGCATCGTGAGCCGTTCGATCATGGTCTAGTGGTGGGGATCGACGGTGGAGAATGGTTCGTGGAATAACTTATGCGCATGATGGAATACATATGAAACATTGAAATTTTAACGTAAAATGTGAAACCTTCATACTTTGGTGGGAATGTAAAGGAAACACATGAAATGCAACGGAAATGCGCATGAGGGTTACGGGAATGAACGTATGAGGTGGGACCCAATACAGAAAGCGCAAATCGCAAAGGCGGAAAGTGCGATGACGGAAAGTGGCACAAACTGAAAACTGCGCTTTACGCTTTTGCGATGGGGCGGATCTGCGATGGGTGTGATTTGCGATGGGTGCGATTTACGATGATCGCAAATCGCAAAGGCGGAAAGTGCGATGACGGAAAGTGGCACAAACAGAAAACTGCGCTTTGCGCTTTTGCGATGGGGCGGATCTGCGATGGGTGCGATTTGCGATGATCGCAAATCGCAAAGGTGGAAAATGCGATGACGGAAAGTGGCACAAGAAAGAAACCTTGCGCCTTTTAAAATTACTATTCCCCCTTTGCTCTATACTTCAGCCTTTTCGTATTAACTCCGCCTTTGGCTTTTATGTATGTGACTTCCTTTACCTTGTTTCGCTTCGACCATCTCTTCAAATATTTCACTCTTTGATATAATGTTCCACCCATAGCCTATTAACATTTAATAAATCAATGAATTATGAGTCAATATTGATCA